>OX467716.1:3253490-3825990 GCA_950111635.1 Agelastica alni | reverse complement strand
CTTGAAGACCCAGAAGCAATAATTTTTTCTGACAAAGCTGTTGAAGTCGCCGAAGCTGTCTTCGATATATCTTATAATATGGTAATAGGAATTTTTCCTACGACCACGTATGAAAACGCCATAAAGCACACTGTTTTGTTATTTGGAAAGTAGCTCATATCACCTTGGCATTGTTATTTGAATAAAATATTTTAATGCAAAAGCCAGTTCAGTCTTATAACGCAGATTTTGGAACGAATTTATTCTGTCATACACTGTTTTATCCTATAAGCCATTTATAAAGGAGAAAAGCTTCTAGTATTTAAAGTTCACGTTTAAAAGTGTTTTATAACGCAACGCAATTGAATGCTATAAAATATTTATTATACAACATTATACAGCTTTAATAAGACAAGCTTGAGTAACTATTTTATAATGTTGTAGCTACTATAGTCCGTACACAATTTGTTGATAGCTCACTGCAAGTTTGACCCTCATTAGAGAACTGAAATACAGAGAGGACAGGTAGTATGATATAATAACAAAAACCAACCTAAAACTGGCAGTTTAAGATGTTTTCGACTAACCCACCTTGTATCTGAATAAATACAATACAGCTATAAAACTTTTAATCCGATTATGTAGGTATTTTGAGTGGAAATGACTGACCAGTGTCGTAGAGTATATGATTAAAACATTACGTTACTTTAAATAAATAAATATATTAATATTCTTAAACTGTAGGTACTGTAAATTGTATTTTTATTTTAATAAAATTTCTTTATTTTATTTAAAAATAAAAAGTTACTTGCAATTTGTAAAAGATACATTTATTTAATTAATACCTATTTTTAAATGATATAAACTACGATTACTTACAAAACTATTCAAATTCAAAATAAACAGGATCATCTTCGGAATCCGAGTCGTCTTGCAGGTTAATAATTAGCGGTTGTGTCTCTACAGTCGCATCAATTATATTGTCAAGATCCCACATTTTTTGTTCTTCTTCTATTACATGTCTTACTGCATCTCGCCAATTTTGTTCTGTAATATGTTGTAAAGACTCATATAACAATTCACGTACAGCTTGTATTTTATATGACGTATTTTTTCTAGCCACATAGCTTTTCATTTGTGCCCAAATGAGTTCAATTGGATTTAATTCGCAGTGGTAGGGTGGAAGTCTAAGGACTGTGATGTTTCGTCTTTCCGCCATTTTGTCAACTACGTATTTCTTGAACTTAGATTTGTGTTGCCGGGCAATTTTTAAAAGTTCTGCTTTAACCATTCCATCTTTGTAAGGCAGGGACTTATTCCGCAGCCATTCAATGATATCCTGTTTCTTCCACGCAGTCGTTGGAAGTCTTTCTACTAGTCGTGAATGATAATGTGCATTATCTAATACTATAATTGAGTTTGGTGGTATATGTTCAATCATCTGCTCAAAATACTCTTCGAAAACATCAGCTGTCATCTTCTCGTGATAGTCTTTTGTGCTTTTGGATTGAAACTCCAACAAACCATGCTTAGCAAATTCTTTTTCACTGCCAATGTGAGAAACTATTAATCTACTGCCTTTACCAGAGGGTGGGGAAATACCAGTAGACCAACCTTCCATAAAGGCTTGCCTGGAGCTTGATATATTTTTATCTGACCAAATTTTTGTGAGAGTATGACCTGCGTTTACCCACGTTTCGTCCTGATAGTAAATTGGCTTTCCTTCAGCCCGAAATTTTCGTATAGATCTTAGATACTTTCTTCTCCAACATATTATCTCTTCCCGGTCAATCAAAAGTGATTTTCGGTCTGATTTCTCCCACCGGAAATTTAATTCTTTTAAAACTTGCCACAATTTGGTTCGTCCGACATGAGGCAAATCCGGGTCGTCTCTAACTTCTTGTAAAATTTTGTTTAAGTTGGGTATTTATTTTTTGTAAAAAAATTCGTGAATTTTCCTTCGAATACCATTTTTGGCAAATTCATCAATTTCAATAGGTTTTCTCCCCCTCTTTAAGTATTCGTTTGTATGTGGGTTAGCTATACCTTGTTGTTTTCTTTCTGATAGGAACCTATATATTGTTGACTCCCCTACGCCCGTCATGTGGGCACAACTCTTGATTATGTTCTGAACAGTGTTTGTGGAATTCTGAGAAAGCAGAGCATCGTGAACGTTCAAAACAATAGTCTTCTCTCTTGGTGAATAGACAGACTTACTGACTGTACGCAACAGTACCGGTGTAAAACTTGATGATGTTGATGATGATGACGAAGCCATCGCAAGCAATCAAACAAAACAAGCAGGAACGAAAGGTACGTATATGTTTGTAGGAATATGAAAAAAAGTTACTCACGCACTGCACAAAATTCGCAAAATAAATATTAGAGACGTTAATTACTGCCGTAGACGCCGAAACACCAACGAGCCGTAAATTAAATGCGATCAAAAACGTACTAAACCTAATGAGGGTCAAACTTGCAGTGAGCTATCAACAAATTGTGTACGGACATGAATAAACACCTCAGGAACCTCCGCCTATGATTTTACGACTATTACGGCCGTTTTATGACTTGGACGCACATTTTGTGCTATCGACAAATTATGAACGGACTATAGTTATATAGTATATTATAGAACTCTTATACAATAGGTATAAAAGTCTTATAAAATGATATTTTTGATATTGTATAAACTTGCTTATAAAGTATTATATTTTTTTAAAAGAAATTATCGTATAATGCGTTAGAGCATATATTGTAAAAATCACTATAAAATCATTCAATACAACAACTTTCTTTAAAAAACAAAACAAAAGGCTTACAAACAGTCCTTAAAACAACGCTATTAGACTGTTATAAAATAATCCATTCCTTTTAGAATTCCATTTTGCTAGTTAGGATCTTCTTAAAGATAATATAAAATAAGACTAGGACAAGGAAGATTCGGAAATGAACCAGGAATGCTATCGACTGTCAAACGAAGAAAATTGAAATACTTGGGACATGTGATGAGAGGGCAAAGATAAAAATTACTACATCCCATTATGCAGGGCAAAATTCGAGAAAAGAGTAAAAACGCTCAGACCGTCGATTTTTTATTAAAGAAGGACACTCTTTGCCGGTATTTTTGACTCCACTACTTTCATTCCCAAGCGAGGGTTAGAATTACCCCAACAGTTTTAAATGGCATAGGGGGTGTAATAAGATGTCTTTTGAGAGCTCTGCAATAGTATTTGAAAATAATCCACAGTATGACGTAGATCATTTTTATTTTCAACAGGACGGTGCTCCTCCGCATTATGCGGCGATTGTTCGTCAGTATTTAGACCAGCGTTCTTCACGGCATTGGATTTGGAGAAAAGGTAGCATTGAATAGCCTCTACGATCGCCAGATTTATCGCCCCTGGATTTCTTTTTGTGGGAACATCTGAAAAGTAAAATCTATAAAACACAACCAGCGTCGTTGGAAGATTTGCTTCAAAGAATCGTTGACGAGTGCCGACGAATTACTCCGGAAATTCTTCAGAATGTGCGTGAACGTTTTATTATTGTATGCGGGCGGGCGGTCATCAGTTTGAACATTTAATCAATTAAATGGTTAGTAAGCAACTAAAATAATAGGAATTTTAACATGTAATTTTATTCAAAGTATTGGGGGGAAATGTAAAATTTAAAGACTACTGTAAAGGAAATGGTCAGAGCTTTCAAAAGACATCTTATTTGACCCCTAATTTCTATCTCTCTCTCTCTCTCTCTCTTTCTCTCTCTCTCTCTCTCTGTAGCATTACAACCCAGTGTGGGTTTTTGCTGACTTTAAAATCTGCCTCCACTTCTGCGGTCCATCATTAGGTCCTCTGCTCGTTTCATATTAAGAGTCCGTAAATTCGCTGCAATGTTATCTTTCTCCCGTATCCTTGGTCTTCCTAGCGGTCGTTTTCCTTCCGGAGTCTTTTTTCATATCAACTTGACGACACGTTGATTTTGACTCTTATTTTGGCCGGCCCATCTCAATCTTTTCGACTTTATTATTTTTACTATATCTGGCTGGTTATATAATTCTTCCAATTCTATATTAGTTCTTATTCTGTATTGCTGTGTGTTGTTGTCCTTAAATGGTCAACATCCTTTTAAGAACTATTCTTTCTGCGATTTTTGGACGATTTTCGATTTGTTTTGTCATCGTCCATGTTTCACATGCATATGTTATTATAGGTCTTATCACTGATTGGTAAATTCATATTTTCTTACGGCGGGATACATTTTTAGACATCATTATTTTTTGCAGCGCAAAACAGCATTGACTGGCACCATGTATTCTGTTGTTAATTTCTCGTGTTATTTTGTTGTCAGAAGTCCCAAATATTTAAACTGATGAACTCTTTCAAAGTTATAGTGGTCCATTGTCAAATTTTGTCCTATCCTGTCTCTTCGTTCTGTTCTTGTTGTAGTCATGTATTTTGTTTTATCTTCGTTGATTCGAAGTCCAACTTCTTTTGCAGTCCTTTCCGGTTTTATGAACTGTTCCTTGACACTGACAGTTGTATTTCCCACTATATCGATATCATCAGCGAGTATAATACGAGAACCCTGATTTCTAAAGTGAAGCGTCCGAAGCGATGTTAAAGAGAGGTTGGGATAACGCATCTTACTGTTTAAGACCACTGTTGATTGTAAATAAGATTGACAGTTTTTCTTCAAGTCTTATTGCACTTCTAGATCCCTCTACACAAGCTTTTGTAAGATTAATTCACTTTTTTGGTATGCCCAGTTCTGCCATGGCTTTTGGAATTTCACAATTTTACTCTTATTCGACCCCCGATGCCATTAAAAATTTTGGGGTAATTCTTTCCCTCGCTTGTGGTTCAAAGTAATGGAATGTAGTTTAATAAAAAATCGACGGGTCTGAGCGTTTTTCTAAAATGTTGACGAGGTTCCTGAAATTACTCGTTTTCGGTTTGCCACCCTGTATTGTAAGCATAAATTTTTATTTGGAATAAAATGTATAAAATAAAAATAAGTTCTTTACTTCTTAAAATACGTCATTTTGTCCTAAATTTACTGAACCAGCATGTATATATTTTTATATGAGTGTTAGTAATAAATAATATTTTATCGATAAAAACTTAATTGACAAACATGCATTTTGGTCCATATTTGTTATGTAAATCTACGAGAGCAAACACTTTGCAAAAGAATTTTGCATAATATATAAAGAAATGCAATCGATCAACATGGACGACTGATTTTAGTATATAAAAAGTCCAATAAAGAAACTATTAGTTCACGCCTCATTTGATATGTTTGCTTCAACATTGCTACCTATGTAAACATATATATATAAACAAATAAATTAACCGACTTGGTATTACATGTATATCACAACTTTTTACGGTAGAAGAACTGAGTTGCGAGACTCGGTGTTTTTAACAAGTTATGTTTTTGATGGCATCTCATTTCTTTTTGTAGATAGTTCTACTTTTTTTTCTTTATTATACACATACAGGTACACTGATTCATTCACTGCAAATGTAATCCTATATATTTATATGGGATTACGCGAAAACAAAACACCTTACCAACGAATGTAAAGTAATAGAAGCTCTGGAAGCTGCATACGACTCGTTTAACATGCATAAAAGAGTCAAGAAGGCTACAGGTAAATTTAGAACAAGCAGAGGATCGGGTATACTCTACGACGAAAATGGAAAGGTGATTCATTAAAAAGAAGAAAAATTAAAGGAGTGGAAAAATAGAATAACGCCACCGGAATTAACAAAGTATGAAGGACCTCTAATTACATTTACTGAAGTAGAATATGCCATAAAACGTTCTTAAAACCGTAAAGCAGTAGGACCTGACGAGATTCCCAGCGAAATATTTAAACTTATAGATGGCACTGAAGCAGTAAAAGGCATAACAGAATTATTCAATAAAATATACACCAGTGGAAAGTTGGCAAGCGATTGGCTTAGATCCATATTTGTCACCTTGAAAACAACTGCCAAGAAAAATCAGCTTAATAGATCACTTACTAAAAATATTTCTCAAAATTATTGATGGCCGGATCTATTCCAAGTGTAAAGAGTACTTAAGCGAATCGCAATTTGGGTTCCGCAATAGCTTTGGCAAAAGGAAGGCTCTATTTGGGATAAATGTCCTGGCTCAAAGAAGTCGTGATATGTCAGTTGATGTCTATGCATGCTTCATAGACTTCCAAAAGGCATTCGACAGGGTCAAACATGATGTATCGATAGAGACTTTAGACCATATAGGACTGGACGGAAGAGATATTAGGATAATTAAAAATTTATATTGGAACTATCCGCCATCGCACTATCAGGAAAATCCTACGAAATCTTGACTCTAATAAGGCAGTAGGACCAGATGGAATTCCGACAATTGTCCTGAAGACCTGTGCTCAAGAGCTCACCCCAGTTCTCTGTAGACTTTTCAAGTTATCATACAGCAAAGGAGTATTTCCGTCCATGTGGAAAAACGCTAAAGTCCAACCGATTCCGAAAAAAGGAAAGAAGACTATTCCTGCAAATTATCGCCCTATTGCATTGCTCTCAGTCATATACAAAGTTATGGAAAAAGCGATTAACACAGAATTTATCAAATATCTAGAGAAATTTGAGATAATCCATGACAGACAATATGGATTTCGACAACTTCGGTCTACTGGAGATTTGCTGGCTCATGTCACTCAGCTCTGGACAAACACTATTGAAAAGGTTGGTGAATCCCGTGCAATAGCCTTGGATATATCTAAAGCATTTGACCGCGTTTGGCACCAGGCATTGTTAAGTAAATTATCTGCCTACGGTCTCCCAACCAAACTGCGCCAATGGCTCTTGAGCTTCATGCAAGAACGCCCCTTACATGTGGCAGTTGACGGTATTTCTTCTGATGCGTTTAAAACTAATGCCGGGGTCCCCCAGGGTTCCATCCTGTCCCCCACCTTATTTCTTTTACACATCAACGACCTCTTGAAAACCACCACGAAACCCCATTTACAGTTTCGCAGACGATATCACTCTTGTCTCAACTTTCACATCCTATCGATCACTTTCGGTGAATAATACAAATAGACTCAGGCAGGAACAGGTTGATTCCATCAATAGATATCTTAAAGCAATCGTCGAGTGGGGAACCAACAATCTTGTTCAGTTTAACGCCCAAAAAACACAAAGTGCCATGTTTTCCAATAAAGTGAATTACTCAAATCATCCCATCACAATGTCCGGAAATACCCTTGAACCAAGTCCCTCCATCTCCATTTTGGGAGTCACGGTGGCCAATAATATGTCTTGGCATGACCATGTTGCTAACATCGCAAAGTCGGTAAGCCAGAGGCTAGGTTTTCTGTGGAAAGCCAGAAAGTTTTTTACTCCTGATTAACTGTTGACGACGTACAAGGCTCAAATCCGACCTCTACTGGAGTATTGCTCGCACATTTGTGGTTCTGCACCAAGGCATTCTCTTCGTCTTTTAGATTCCATTCAGAAAAGAGCCATTCGCTTGATAAACTGCTCAACTCTCACAGATACCCTTTACCCTCTAGAACATAGAAGAAGAGTTGCAGACCAGTCATTGTTTTACAGATTTTTCCATTCGGCATTCACATTCGGCCGAAGAACTCGACACGCTAATTAGTCTCACCCATTTACTCTCAAGATTGACACTACTAGGACCAATCTTCATCAAGAATCCTTCTTTTACAGGGCTGTTTCGGAATGGAATAAGCTTCCAAAATCAGTTTTTCCAGAGAACTATGACCTACAACTTTTTAAAAAGGCGTGTCCACAATCATTTCCTTTCTATAATCCCTTCCCCTTCTAATAGTCGCAGTGCGGGCCGTCCGCGGCCCACACGATAGGTCTACCCTTTTTGCGACTATTTTTATAAAAAAAAAAAAAAACCTAACTTCAGTAATAAGAATAGATGGTGATGATACATCGGAAATAAAGATCAAACGTGGTTGCATTTTATCGCCCTTGCTCTTATACTCTGAAAGAGTTATACAATAAGCATTAACTGATATACAAGCTGGCATTATTATAAATGGCGAAATCATAAACAACCTTCGCTACGCAGACGATACGGTACTGTTGGCCTCCAGTCAGGAAGATTTACAACGGATACTGGATACTGGAAACTGAAGTGAAATCAAGGAATGAGCAGGCTCGAGCAGTATTTAAAAACATGAGTAGGGTCTTGTGCTGTAGAGATCTGAAGTCATTCCAAGAATCCGACTTCTCAGATTGCAAAATATTTTAGTTTTTCCTTGATTTATACACTAAACACTGAATGTATTCTAAATTTGAAGCTTTCATGTCTGATAGAAATACCTTAGAGTTTTGATGATCTGTCAGGCAGTGAGTGACAAAATTAAGAAACTTTAACTATTTGTAATTCTTAAACTACTGGTTTAAATTAAATGAAATTTAAAATATACCGTGTTTATGCAATGCCTGCTTGGTTACTGTTTTATCCACAACGAAGTTATAGGGGGGTCGAAACTGGCCTGAACTGCTTCGAGAAAAGGATGGTACGGCTGTGCCTTTTTTTTGCTCGAGTAGTTTTTATATAAACAGCAACAAATTTATAATAATAAGTTAATAACTAAATTTTCCGCATATATTAGGGTTGTGTATTATAATCAGGCAAAGAACAACGAGATGCAGCTTTTTGCAGCAACGTCAAAACTAGATAAAAAACGATTTTACTATTTCAAAAACAATTTTTCGGCATAAATTTAAGTTTCTTTGTCCCCAAACACTAACAATAAGGGCGTAACCCATGCTAAAATATGCACCGTTGATGGTGAAAGTTTTCAATTTTTAATTAAAAAAGTTGCAAAACAAATTAAAACAAAAACCACAAACATGTGTAAAAAGTTGGTAAATAAATTACTTTTTATTCAAATTCAAATTTAAAAGAAAAAGATTTATCACCCATTAAAAGTACATTACATAATTTTACATGCATAAACTGCGTACTAAGTGCCTATTCAAAATCACAGAAGACCAGAAATTACCTGCCAGCGTGATATTGTAGAATATCTCCAACTTGCCTTATTTTGTAGTGACCAAAAGCAATAAATAAATAATTCAGGCGCCAGATTTTAGTTCTCCTCTTAATTTTTTTTCTTAACCCATTAATACTAACTAAAACTATCTTCTTCTTCTTCTCGTAGCGTCACAACCCTTCGTGGGTCTAAGCTGCATCTACGACTCGTCTCCATCTATCCCTGTCCAACACAACCTCCTTTCAGCCCCGAACTCCTAAGACTTTTACATCATCTCCGATATTGTCTCTCGATCTGAGCCTTGGTCTTCCTAAATGTCTCATCTACTGTAGGTCCAAAGATTTTCCGCAACATCTTTCCTTCAAAGCGTCTTAGCACTAGTTCGTTCTGCTTCGCCATTGTCCATGTTTCCAAAACCGAACATAATAATTGGCTTGATTACTGCCTAATATATCCTTATTTTAGAGTTCCTGGATATCAGTCGGGACCTAAACAGGTCTTGTAAGGCAAAAAACATTTATTGCCTTTTGTATCGTTATCTGAGGCTATGTAATGAAAATAAATAACCAGTCTTAACTTGACCATATTTTATTTTTGAAAATAAAATTAATTAATTTCAAACATTATTTAAAAATCTGGATTGAAAAACATGCTTCGGTATAACTGCTGTTCGAGAAATACAATATTCTAGCCAAAGAACCCCGTGTGTGTGTGTGTTCGTATGTGCGTTCGGAATTATTTTCCGTCTCGATTATCTCGAGAACAAAAAATGATATCGACGTGGGACCAATTGCATTCGACGCATAATTACGCATCTTATAATTGATTAAATTTTCAGGAAAATCGGTCAAGCTGTGTTTTATGGAGAAACAAAAAACTGAAAAAAATGGTAAACTACCTGAATTTTGCGATTTATAAATTATACTAATTTTAATACAGAATTTTAAGATCTTTTGAATAATATTATTATTGCATGTTAGGAATATTTGTATAAAAAATATTATGATAATATTTCATAAAAAGAGATAGTTTTAGAAAACAAAAATGGGAATTATAGAATGTTAAACTTGTCTCAGTATTGAGAGAATAGCATTAAAGAAGCTATAACAGTAAAAAATTATTGTTAGTAATAATCAAGCAACAAAACAACAAAACATATGGTGTTTTTTCATTCTTTCCACTGGGAAGTTAGTCGTGTGGACCTCTCGGGTCGCACCCAGACCACTGATATTTAATTGTTTTTGTTATTTTCAATAACTAAGTGTACCTTTTTTACCTTTCTAATCACCAAAAGTATTGTTTGCTGAATATTTTTCGCTTGAAATGATTACATACTGCATTTAATTCGCCTTAAACCATTCAAATTGGAAATCAATGGACCAATTTATTACAAACTGAGAGAATTGCATTAATTCTTCTAGTCAGGGGGACTTCAATTAAACAAGATATATAAACAAATATTTTTATCCTAAACATGTTAGTCTGGTAAATCACTAAAGAAACTCAAATAATGAATTCAGTGAGTGCCAAGTACTTGTAGTTTATTTTAAAATTTGCTTAAACTGCATTAGAACTGTGTTATTTAAATAATTATCATTTTTTAATTTCTTTTAGAGGATCAATTTGTTTAATTTAATAAAGTATATAGTATAAGTATATAACATAACGAGTGCGGAAAGTGACATCACTATCGCACGAGTAATGTACGCCATTTTTTCTACGACCACGCAATAATTTTACCAAATACAATCAACATCTGAGATATTAGTTCACAAAATACTATCTACAATTAAAGACAACATAGTTTATTTTAAAAAGTAACAATAACTATTATTAGAAACTTTTTTCTACTTAAATATTAGGCTTAAAATTCAAGTAGGTATTGGTAGATTATTACAATAAGTAATCATTAATCTTTCTTCATCCATCCTTTCTACTTGTCCAAACCATCTAAGCATTAATTTATGTATCTTTGTAACCTCATCTTTTTTTACACCACAGCGTTCTCTTATCTCACTATTTTTTACTTTATCCAACCGAGTTACTCTGGCTAAACTTCTCAAATGCCAAAATGCCTCCATGCACAGCCAGATGTGCCTTTTTTGACACACTTTCTGGCTGTTTATAAAGCTATGCAGTGCCCCATTTATCTGTTTTCCTGCCAACACCCTTCGCTCAATGTCACTGTCATACTTTCCATCTCTCGTAAGCTTTGAAACCAAGTACACAAATTCATTAACTTGTTCCACTCTTTCTCCCTTAATCGAATTTTTTTCTTTTAAAAACCATTACTTTCGTTTTGCTTACATTTATTTTCATCGCTTTGATTTTCAGGGAATCATGCATAACATTAGCCATCGCCTGCAACTTCTCTTCAGGTGACGCTAATATGACTTGATCATCGGCGTAAAGAAAACATTTGACGATCAAATCATTCATTTTTAAATTCATACGCACTCTCTTTTAAATCGTCTATGTATAAGTTAAACAGCCATGGCGAGATTTCCTCTTCTTCTTCCGGTACCCTGTCCGATTATCGAACGTTGGCAATCATATTGGCTATAATAATTTTGTTTATCGCAGCTTGGAATAGTTCAACGGATGATTTGCGATACCACTCTCGAAGATTTTTGAGCCAAGATGTTCTTCTTCGTCCTGGGCCTCTACTACTGGCAATCTTACTAAATGAAGGAGGTAATATTTCTCTGGATGCCTCATCACGTGGCCGAAGTATTCGAGTTTTCGGCTTTTTATTATTTTAATTATTTCTGTGTTTTTCCTCATTCGTTGTAGAACCACCTCATTTCTGATTTGGTCCATCCAGCTTATTCGTAGGATCCTTCTGTAGACTCACATTTCAAAGGCCTCCAGCATCTTCAATAATGAGTCGATCAGCGTCCAACTCTCTACTCCGTAGAGCAATGTGGAGAATTTATAGCAGCGTGTTAGTGTGATTTTTAATTTTAAAGTGATTCCTTTGTTGCGAAGAATTCTTTTTAATATAAAGAAGGTGGTTCTGGATTTTTCGATACGGATCTCTATTTCTTTGCTCATGTCCCAGTTGTCATTGATATGAGATGTTGTTCACCTTTTCTAGCTGTATCCCGTATGCCCTGATTTGTATTGGTGGTATTGGTGTTTTGCTGACAACCATAACTTTGGTTTTTGAAGTATTGAGTCTTAGCCCATACTCGGTCACTCTGTTTATGAGTAGCAATTAGCACCGTGTCGTCCGCATATCTTAAAATATCGATGTTAATTTCGTTTAACTTAATACCAAGGTCCAACTTCATCCAATGCTTCTCTGAATATATATTCAGAGTAGATATTAAATATTAAAGGAGACATTTAGATACTACGTAGGTAAATTTAAATGGAAATTATATATTTGACAGCTTGGCAGCGGTAAATATTAATAGAAATTATGTATTTGACAGCTTATCTGCATGCGTGCGGATACTTTTCCATGTGGTCGTAGGAAATAGTAATTTTCCTAACAAGTGCGGAAAGTGATGCTTTCCCGCACGCGACTGCCGTTAACCCGAACGACGCGGAGCGGAGTTCGGGTAAGCAGTCGAGTGCGGGAAAGACACTTTCCGCATGAGTTAGGAACAATACTTTTTCTGCAAGCGTAGGAAACAAATTCATTTTTTCAATTATTTATTCATGCAAATGGAAACAACTAACAAGAGTAACATTTTCTATCCACTAATTATTCGTAATATTTATTGTAAATGTACAATTTGATGCATTGTGTAAATTTATAGCGGAAGCCAGCATATTTTTTAAAGATGGCTGATTTCCTGAAGAAGAAGGTAACTCGGGCAATACATTATCGAAAGAAATCGAATGTGCAGGCACAGGCATCAAATCGTCGCCGATCGATATAGACGTGGATGGTTCTAAAATGCACCCGGAAGACGATGTAGTGTTCAAATTGAGAATTTTGTTGGACATTTCTTTTTTTCGATTGGTGGAGTCTTCTAAATACCCCTCTGCAACTGAAGTCGATTTCCATCCTCCTAGGCGTTTGATATTAGTTATACCCACACCACAGTCAGCAAGTAAAGTGGCTGAGGAACGCCTGAAGCTGTGACCAGTGTAAAGCTCTGGATTTTGAAGGCGCAGATATACTGCTATTTCGGAGGGTATCTTTCCTATGGTATTGATTCCTACACATTGCACAGTACATTTTCCACTTTTGTAATACAAGAATAAACGACGGTGAGGAGTCTCTTTTGGACGTAAATGTACATACTTTCTGTATACGTTCAAAAAATAACCATCATTTGCTTCTTCAGATATCACGAAGGATCTAGAGGAATGATTTTTGGAATCCTTGATATTAACAATTATCAGGTTTTCTTTGTCGTCTATGTCGTCAATGGTGAGTTTTGTCAGCTCTTCTCGTCTGCAAGCACCAGCTAATCCAATAATTGCTACTAACTTAATCATGAGGTATATGTCATCGGGTGCTTAAGTCATAAATTTTGAAACGTCTTCTTGAGTGAAGATTTTGGCCTTTTTCGGTCGAAAACCGACATTCTGTCTTTTAATGAATGCAGTTGTTTTGTAAAATTTGCTAATATCCAAATTTTGCTTTACTTTGAATACACTCTTCAACATTGAATATCTTGCCCATAAAGTGTTCGGCTTCCATGTTTTAGACATTTCTAGAAAATAAGCCAAGAATACTTCTTCTTTATTTGGTGTTTTCACTTTTTTATTGTTGCACCATTCAATAAAACTCGTGTATTGCTTCTCATACCTTTGTTTAGATTTCGTTGGGAATAACTCTAAGTTCGCATCTGTAGCTGCTTGCACGATTTCTTGTGGAAGTTCATCATCAGATGAATAATCCATTGTGGCAATTTCACTGAATCGAAAATTTTATATAAGTAACGCTTTGTCTGTCACTCTGACAATTACAAACAAATTTGTGTATTGATCGGCATGACAACATCAATTGTTACCTACTCGTTATCAGATCAATCAAAGCCTATACATAGGGTGATTTTCATAACAATACATTTTTATTTATCAATATTTGTTCATTTTTTCAATAAATAGTGCAAAATGATGGATGATTTTGAACAAACTCACTTAGTATTGCAACAAAAAAGCTTGAACTTTTATATTTTGTCACCCACCACTTATATTTTACGAGGATATCATATAAATGTTTTTCCCGCACTAGTGTGGGAAAACTTTTCCCGCACAACTGTGGGAAAATGACACTTTCCAAACTGAATTGCGTGCGGGTAGAGGGTGAATCACGCACGCTTGTAGAAAAAAATATTATCGTAACTCTGTTGGATTCTACTGTAGTAGAAATAAATTCAGATTTAGAATTTAGTCCTTTTTTGTTATTTTTATTAATTTTCATTTTTTAACAGATCGTTCTTCTGACTCTTTTCGTCATTGGAGTTGTACTCGCAGGCCATGGACACGTAAGTATAACCAATTGTTATATTATTAGGTTAATATTAAATGTAATGTTTTATATTGTAGGATAATGCTCATTATAAGTTTGAATATGGCGTCCACGATCCCCACACCCACGATCACAAATCCCAACACGAACACAGACACGGTCACCATGTCACAGGGGGTTACACCCTGAAAGAAGCTGACGGTACTCACAGAATCGTCAAATACAAATCCGGTCCCCACAGTGGATTCGAAGCTGTCGTAGAAAGAGTAGGACACGCGCAACATCCAGCTCACTATGGACACGGTCATAAACACGGTCACGGTGGTCATGGTGGTCATGGTGGTCACGGTGGAAAAGGAGGTACCAGTTACGTTGGTGTCACTCACTGGGGCAACCAAGGTAGTGAAGGTGGACACGGACACAAACACTAGAATTATTTTTGTTGTTTAAATGTTGGTACTGATTAGATACTTTACTTATTAATGTTTTTTTTTTAAACAAACTATTTAATTTAAAAAAAATTACCGACAAGCAATTTATCCTAAAAATACTAAAACAACTTTCTCGAAAAACCATTGTTCTCTTGACAGTACTATTTAACCGCAGCTTAACGTACTTTCCAGTAATATGGAAATACGCCAAAATAATAATGATACAAATCCCTGACAAAAATCCACATAAACCTACATCCTTGTAGCAAAATCCTTAAAAGACTCCCACTTAAAATAATACGTACAGATCATAACTTTTTAACACCAATTTGGTTTTTAAGGACACCACTCCATAACGCTATAAGTAAACGAAAGGCCAAAACACCTTGAAAAACAGAAATTCTGCAGTGCAGTTTTCCTTGACATCTCCCAAGCTTTCGACAAGGTGTGGTATGAAGAAACATTTTATTAAATTTAATGACGATTTTTTTAGCATATATCCTATAAACTCTGGTGTTCTCCAGGGTAGTATCCTTGAGCCGCTAACCTTCCTGTTATATGCAGCAAATATACCAAAAGCAAACTAGTGCAACGGAATATTAAACATATTACTGCAATACTTAAGGTCAATAGTCTGTTTTTATAAAATAACCTAATTATTGCTGTTACACGTCCTGTTTAAGGAATTTATCAAGTAATGAATCCCGTGCAATAGCTTTAGATATATCTGAAGCCTTTGACCGCGTTTTGCACCAGGCATTGTTAAGCAAATTATCTGCCTACTGAGTCTCAACCAAACTGCGCCAATGGCTCATGAGCTTTATGCAAGATTGCTTCTTGCATGTGGCAGTTAACGGTATTTCTTCTGATGCGTTAAAAACCAATGCTGGGTTCCCCCAGGGTTCCATCCTGTCCCCCACCCTTGTTCTTTTACACATTGACGACCTCTTGAAAACCACCACGAACCCCATTTATAGTTTCGCAGCACACTTGTCTTCACTTTCACATCCTATCGATCACTTTCGGTGAATGATACAAATAGACTCAAGCAGAAACAGTTTGATTCCATCAATAGAGATCTTGAAGTAATCGTCGAGTGGGGAACCAACAATCTTGTTCAGTTCAACGCCCAAAAAACACAAAGCGCCACGTTTTCCAAGAAAGTAAATTCCTCAAATCATCCCATCACAATGTCCGGAAATACCCTTGAATCAAGTCCCTCTATCTCGATTTTGGGAGTGATGATGTCTAATAATATGTCTTGGCATGACCATGTTGCTAACATCGCAAAGTCAGCAAGCCAGAGGCTAGGTTTTCTGTGGAAAGCTAGAAAGTTTTTTACTCCTGATCAACTGTTGACGACGTACAAGGCTCAAATTCGACCTCTACTGGAGTATTTCTCGCACATTTGGGGTTCAGCACCAAGGCATTCTCTTTGTCCTCTAGATTTTATTTAGAAAAAAACCATTTGGTTGATAAACAGCTTAACTCTAACAGATACCCTTCATCCACTAGAACATAGCAGAAGAATTGCAGACCAGACATGACTCTACAGATATTTCCATGGCAGATACTCCAGAGAAATAAAAACTCTTATACAACCACTGGCCACATTCGGCCTAAGAACTCGGCACGCTGCTAAGTCTTACCCATTTACTCTCAAGATTGACACTACAAGGACCAATCTCCATCAAGAATCCTTCTTTTACAGGGCTGCTACAAAATGGAACAAGCTTCCAAAATCAGTTTTTCCAGAGAACTATGACCCGCATCTTTTCAAAAAGCCGGTCCACAATCATCCCCCTTCTATTAGTCGCAGTGCGGGCCGTTCGCGGCCCATACGATAGGTCTACCCTTTTTGCGACTATTTTCAGTAAAAAGAAAGTAACTTAAAATCAGACATTGAACATTTAAATATCATTAAACTAAAGACACAACCCAGACTTTGATTAAATGCAGGTCGTAGAACTCAGTGGAGATCTTAATATACACCTCGACAATTTACAAACAAGTCAGTTGTTAATCAGATGTTATCTGCTATATTCATGTATGTTGTAATGTTATCTTGTTGTAAAGGTTATGTTATAATATTTTTCAGCATAAAGACGTCTAGCGTTAAGAGAATTGCCATTTGCCAAAATGTATGCGCCCAAAATTTCCTCAACTCCATAACACCCAACTTTTTTTAACAAGTTTTTCACGAGATACTCTGGGAAAACAAGTGAAGCGAATCAAACTGTAAACTTGCAGAGGTAAATGCGCGCCAATGATGAACATAAAATTCCTTATTGCATGTCAAAGAATGCGTAATAACTACCTCGAAGTCTCGGAATCCCACGCCTCGAATAGATTAATGGTTATGCACAAAAGATCTGACAGGTCGAGGTGCTTGAGAGGCTGCTTAGCCTTTACGACTCCTCCTACAATCTACAATTCACAATCTACCCACCAAATTTTATTTGCATAATTACCTCGACCGATTTTATAGCAATAAATAATTCGTCAGTTTTTAAGAAAACTTTAACACACCGTATCTCTGAAACGAAGTTTTTGCGGACATACGTTTATATAGCAACTTTCATTTTTTTTCATGCAGAATCACCCTCTAAAGTTTGTCGCACTTATTTAGGTTAGGTTAGGTATCATGTGAGTGGGGCGTGGTCGCCCCTCCACCGCGACCCTTAGTAGGTCTATTGTGGCTCACCCCTAGAGGTCACAGTTCACCGCACAATCCAGCCCTTCTCACGAAGTTCATGGTTGTATAGGGTGAGATTTTTTTAAAATCGGTAGGTTCTAGGTTGGTGTATCCAAATATGTTGAACCTTATTCTTCACAGGCCGGGGCATGAACATAGTATGTGTTCAGCAGTTTCGTCTTCCACGCAGCAGAACCGACAGTCCGTTTGTTGGTTCAGACCTATCTTTTTGAGGTGGTATCTTAGACGACAGTGTCCTGTAAGCAGTCCTGTTAGAATACGCAGGTCATTTCTGCTTCATTCTAGGATCTGCTTAGTTGTGTTTCTCAAAGGGTTTAGGTAAAAACGCCTTCGAGTGGGTTAACCCTGGTATGTCGGACCAGTACGTGAGTATTTTCCTCTCCGCCCAGTCCGAAATAATTGTTTTGGCGGCACTTGTGGTGACTCCAAAAACCGGTTCTGGTCCAGTGAACGCAGATTCGGCCCCCTGTTTTGCAAGGGTGTGACTTTTTCGTTTCCTTCCACCCCCTGGTGCCCAGGTACCCACAGTAGGGTCACTCTGTTGTTCGCACGAAGGTACTCTAAGGATTCGATGCAATTCCATACAAGTTTAGAATTTATCTTGTTGGAGCTCAGTGCTTTTAAAGCAGCCTAGCTGTCTGATATTATACTTATGTTTTTGTTTGCTAGAGGTCTGTCGGTCAACTATCTTGCACACAATTCGATAGCGAACTTATTTACTAAAACCCTGAATATTCCCAAAAATTTAAGACTGTCGGAGATTTTAATTTCATTGTCTTCTCAATTTATACTTGACGGCTTCTCTTTTCTGCATCCATCGGTGTTGAATTTTTTTTTGCATTTAAGAGTAATGTATTACCATTATCCTGATTTTTCGCCTTCAAGAAAATATATTTTCTCTTTGTATTATCTGCATAGCTAACAACACTTTTCTCGCCTCTCTGAACAATGCTGCATAAATCGTTCGGGTTTATTATAAATAGCACTCCCTGTGCAATAGATCTTATTTAACTTAGATACCCGACCTTTAGTAATCATTACCCTTTATGCTTTAAAAGATAGATGGTACGGTTTAAACCAGTTGTGGGCTTTTAATTTTATTACATTAATTTCAATATTTTCCAAAATATATTCTTGAGTTAATGAGTCATTTGCCTGTGTTTGATAAACAAAAAAGTAAAACATGTACTAACTTAAATAATCTAAAGAAACAAGGAAGCATATTGATGAACCTGTAGTATTCTATTGTTGAACACTTAAAAAGAGGGCCCTGGAACAGAATGCAACAGAAAAATAAATTATTGTAAGACAACTGACCATTTTCCAGGTAGGTATTATGATATTATGTATAAAAATTAAAAACTTAAAATCACTTGTCACTCAAAAACCTTACGCAATAAAGAATAACCAGTTACATAATTGAATTCAAAACCTTTATTATCTTCTTCTTTTGGTACCATATCAGGTCCTCCTGATGTTGGTAATCACAATGGCGAGCTGTGCTCTGTCTTCGGCGATTCTAAAGAGTTGTTCTGCGCTTCGAATTCTGGTCCACTCTCTAAGATTCCTTAACCACGGCCTTCTATTTTGCCATTTCTTATAAGTTCAAGGATACGGTCACGATCACCCCTGAGTATGTGGCCTAGATAGGACAGCTTTCGGCATTTAACTGTTTGCTCTATTTAAAACCACTTCTTTTGTCTGCTTGGCCACCCATGGGGTTTGGAGCATACGTCTATGTAGCCACATTTCAAATGCTTCAAAACAATTAATAGTTGCTGCTTTTAAGGTCCAAATCTCCTTTCAATGTTTTGACCATTCATTTGCAGTGCAGCATCATTATACGGCTGACGGCTGAAAACCGTAAACTTAGTTTTAGTGGCATTTATGTTTGAACCCATTTCTTGTCCCATCACGTTGACTAAGTCTTGAAGGTCCTGAAGATCATCACATAAGATTGCGCTGTCATAACGAATGGTATTGATCAGTTCGCCGTTAATAATAACTCCGCAATCCTGGTCATGAAACGCCTGTTTAAATATTTTATCAGAATATAAGTTAAACAACAGTGGAGACAGTATACATCCCTGTCTCACTCCACGCCGAATCTGGCATTCGTCGCTCAGTGTTCGATTGACCCGAACTACTGGTTTTTGTCGCCAATACAGGTTTTTATGTTGTACCCTGTCTGCTTTCTTATAGTCTATAAAGCATACGAAAATGTCTTTACGTTGATCGCGACACTTTTGAAGAAGTATATTTAAGGCAAACATTGCTTCCCGGGTATCAAGAGCGTTTCGAAAACCAAACTGGATTTCGTCCTTATTACTTTCACATTTTGTCGCGTAATACTTTTAGTGTGTGGCTCATAGGACTTATTAACCTGTAATTACTGCAATTTTTTTTCACGTTGTTTTTTAGGCAATGTTATAAACACGGACTTCAGCCAATCTTCTGGTATTTCTCCAGTGATGTACACTGTATTGAATAGTCAAAAGTTGCACTGGAATATTATCTGGTCCGGTTGCTTTTTTTGGTAATTGCAGAGCGTTTGCTATATAGTATTTAGGACTTTAGAATTTCTGGACCTTCCACGCTATCAGTGGTGTCTAGTTGATCTGATCTATTGTCATCAAATAGTTCAGCTATGTATCCACTCCAGGCTTCAAGAACCTCATGTTCGTCAATGATTTGTCTGCGAGTATTTTCAACTAGCATACTAGGAGTTTTTATAGTTTATAGGCCAGCAACTTTCCCAACTTCTGCATCTGTCTGTCATCTATTTTCCTTAGCGTCGCAGATCTTGTTCTTGCTTTTCTTTTGTTTATTTCTATATTCCATATTATATATTCTATATTATGTTTGAGTTTTCTTCGTTGTTTCATAGTTCTAGTATTTCGTCAGTGATCCATCGATGTTTTTTGGGTTGATTTGGTTGTTGATTTATGACTTTACAGAGTTGGTTCTGGAACAGTTTCCATATATCATTGACGTTATCATTGGTGTATATTACCACCAATATGAGTTATTATACGACGACCTTTCCCAATTGTAATTCTTAAACACGTCGATAAACTTTCCAAAAACCCTTTCTTAGAATTATCAATAAGTTTTTTGCCAAACTTTTATAACAGTGTGCCCTTCATTTAACCAGGATTTATCTTTATGGAAAATCTGTTTTTTTATCTTTTTTTATAGGTATCTACGTAAAAAAATTTCTATAATTTTGTCCTCTTTATTTTTGGTAAATTTTTATCTGCATTAAGTGCTATAATGAGTCAATTTTAATAATTCTTTATGGACGTGATTACAATAAGAGTTAAAAAAAAAATATTTAAAAAGTTAATTAGCTTTAATAGGTCTTTATAAGATTAGAATTTAAATTATTCTTAGGACAATAACAAAATTGTAATGTTGGAAAAGCTGAAAAATCACGATAAAAATTTTTGACCGCGGATTATTGTTCATTAATCTATCCAGTGGGAAAAGATTTTGAAAAAGAGCTTGATGGGAAAAAACTATAAAACAAAAATACCAACCATAGAAGACTGGTTGAAGAGAACACTAGGCCGAGGCCTAGGCCATACACAGTCACGCGGCCATTGGAGCACTCGTGAGTTACACCACAACATCATCGGTGATATGGGAGTGCATGCAGGCCCTCACTGAGTTAGCTACTGCAAATAAGATCACTCTTATATGGATTCTTGGGCACACAGGTATAAATGATAACGAGGTAACCAATGAACTTGCAAGAAATGGGACTCTGGAGAAACCAAGAAGCCAGTTGTTTGGATTGCCAATTGCCGAAGCGAAACATGAATTGAAACTTATCCTTGAACAAGAACATATCGCTCAGTGGAATGCAAATACTGGCTGCGGAACATCAAGACAGCTGATGAAAAAACCTCTCCAGTAGAGGGCAGACGCACTTTAGACGAAGAACTGGAGTAGGCTAAGCAGCACACTTGGCCTATTCGGCCAATTTGTGTACTTGGGTTCAAAATTTACTAGAGATGGAAAGTATGACAGTGCCATTGAGTGAAGGGTGTTGGCAGGAAAACAAATAAATGAGGCACGTATCCTAAACTGATGTATGGTAGTGAATGTTGGGTTTGGCAGAAGAAGCATGAAAATAGGATTAATGCTGCGGAGATGAGTAGTCTAAGAAGTAAAGCCGGAGTGACTCGGTTGGATAAAGTAAAGAATAGTTGATAAGAGAACGATGTGGTTTAAAAGAAGATGTGGTTACAAAGATAGATAAAGGAATGCTTAGATGGTTTAGACACGTAAAAAATATGGATGAAGGAAACAAATTTATAAGGCGAGTTTAAATGGACGGAAGTTGGTAAAGATTGACCTCGGCGATCATATCAGCATTGTTTTGAATAAAGGCCAGCTGTCAAGAGTACCAACAACCGACTAGCATGTATGAGAGCCCTGATGAAAGTGAAAGAAGCAAAAGATGTGTGTTAAAACCGTAGCAAGTGCCTACCCCTACGGGAAAAAGGCGTGACTATAATGTATGTAAATTTTTATGACACTGTGATATCTGATTATTATTGCTATCTTGTTGAAACCAACTTTAAAATTGTTAATTTTAAAAAAATAATCCTAATGTTAATGTCAAAATAAAATTGTTACAATTTTAAGTCGCTTTAATAACAATTTGAACGATTACATTACTGCTTTAAATTGTCTTAAACCATTCAAATTAAAAATCAATGAACCAAATCATTACGAATTTAAAGAATTGCATCAATTTTTCTAGTCAGGGGGACAGTCTAGCAAGATATATAAACAAACGTTCTAATATTTAACACATCACTTTGGTTAATAACAATACAAACTAGAATTATGAATTCAGTAAGTACAATCTTATTTTGTTTTTGGTTACTTTTACTAGTTTGGATTAGCTTTTTGTTAATTTGGTGTAAATTATTTATTATTTAACGACTTTAGTAAATTTTATCTATTCTTGTTTCTTTTGTGTGTCTCGACCAACCAATTTAAACGAAAGTTGTTATTTTAATAAAAAAATATTGTTAATTCTTTCGTTTTTTTTAATGATTTAATTTTTTGTTTAGATCGTTCTCCTAACCTTTTTCGTCATTGGAGTTGTACTCGCAGGCCATGGACACGTAAGTATAACCAATTGTTATATTATTAGGTTAATATTAAATGTAATGTTTTATATTGTAGGATAATGCTCATTATAAATTTGAATATGGCGTCCACGATCCCCACACCCACGACCACAAATCCCAACACGAACACAGACACGGTCACCACGCCACGGGAGGTTACACCCTGAAAGAAGCTGACGGCACTCACAGAATCGTCAAGTACAAATCCGGACCTCACAAAGGGTTCGAAGCTGTCGTAGAAAGAGTAGGACACGCGCAACATCCAGCTCACTATGGACACGGTCACAAACACGGTCACGGCGGTCACGGAGGAAAAGGAGGTACCAGCTACGTCGGAGTCACCCATTGGGCCAACCAGGGCAGCGATGGTGGACACGGTCATGGACACGGACACGGACATTAGGAATTTATATTTTTTTTCGATGTTATTAAAAACAACTAAAATATTTTTTGAATTTTTTATTGCGATGGTACAATAGTACCTAGGCTTTATAATATCAAAAAGTGGAACAACAGAGGAAGAAATAAAAAATAAACTAGGTCAAACTAGGGCATGTATTAATCAATTAAACCCAATATTATGGGAACGCCACCTAACCAAGACTAATAAAACGAGAATATTCAATTCAATAGTTCGCAGCATAATGACTTATGGAGCTGAAATGTGGGTGATCAACAAAAAAAACAAAGGGAAGATTGTAGCCACAGAAATGGACTTTTGGAGAAGGAGCTGTGGAGTGAACAGATTAGATCGAATAAGAAATGAGGAGATCAGGAGAAGAATGGAGGTAAAAAAAGACATACTAGAACACATAGAGGAAAAGAAACTAACGTGGTACGGACATGTTAGAAGAACTCCGGAGGATCGCTGGATACACCGGGTAACTGAGTGGAGTCCATTAGGCAGACGAAAGAGAGGTCGACCAAGGCGATCATGGAGAGACGAAGTGGATGAGGCCATGGAATTAAGAAACCTGCAGGACGGAGACTGGCAGGACAAGAACAACTGGAGACAAGGGCTGAAAGCAGGAAGGCAGCGACAGCTGTAGATATCCTGGATTATATATATACAATTGTTTATGTTCCGAAGTTGCCGGAGTGACTCGGTTGGATAAAGTAAAGAATAGTGCGATAAGAGAACGATGTGGTGTAAAAGAAGATAGATAAAGGAATGCTTAGATGGTTTGGACACGTAAAAAGGGTGTATGAAGGAAGATTGACGAATCAAATTTATAAGGCGAGTGAGAATGGACGGAAGTCGGTAGAGGTCGACCTCGGCGAACATATCTCGATATGGATGGGATATATTCCATCGAATTAGACCCAAACTTATTTAACATCATAATAGATGAAATTATAAACGAAGTAAAGCAAGCTAAGAGAAGATACCGGATGGGAGACAAAGAAATAAAAATAATATGCTATGCTGACGACGAAGTGATCATTTCGGAAGACGTAGATAACCTACAGAGGCTTTTTTTATATATTCTGATTCCCACGAAAAGGGTTAATCTGTAATGCGCAGAGAACATTGCCACGTCTTTTTTTCGTTCTCTAACGAGTACTCTGCTAGCGGTTTCTCTACTGGCAAATTATGCCCGAACTCAGCCGTAGAGGGTAGAAGAAAAAAATATAAAAGTGAGCTGCGCCACCGACTTGACGGTATAAGCCGGAAACCCCTAGATCTTATAGGCACTAGCAGAGACACAAGATAAACAACTATGATTATGGTGAACCAAATAAATAAAATTATAGCAAAAATATGTTGGATACTTTACTCACACAATAAATAATTAAGGTACACAACTCAATAACAACATCATAACAAATATAGTCGAAATTAACAGCTATGGTAAAATTTTCTTGCTAAAACAAACCAAAAATGTAAAATTTACAACTTTATAAAATAACCAAAACAGAAGTAAGAGTAACAGACTTTACCAAGTTACAAAAAAAAGCAAAACATATATAAATCAACTCACTAATAACACTAATTCAAACGCTTACATAAAGCAAAGAACAAAAGGTAAAACGTATATATAAGTTAACTCATTAATAACACTAATTCAAACATTTACATAAAGGCAAAGAAGATTCACTAGTTAACCGTTTACATATAAAGATTTTCACTGCCAAAACAATCGAGTTCATTTAAAAATATCTTTACAATGGTTGTCCTTTAAAATATCAAGATTGTAGGATATTTACAAATAAGTAGGAAGAAAATACATTTTTACTTGGACATAAAGAATTATTGAGAAAGTTATTTTAATTCAAGTTTAGTTTTGGCGTATTATCTAATGCAATAAATAGTTTCCAACAATGTACTATATTAATAAACTAAAACAGGACGTAATAGTGGTGTCAGCATGAGTCACTGCGTTATATATTTAAAAATAAATCACTTATAACCTTTGGGTATACGAATTCACAAAGTACTATATTTATAAACTAAAGCAAAACTTACTCGTGGTGTCGAATGAGACACTGCGTTATATATTTAAAAAAAAAATAAATCACTGATAACCTTTGGGTATGCGAATTCACATGTACTCCTTTGGCCTACTCCTGTGGCCTACTCCTGGGCTACTCCTGTGGCTGGTTAGATTATGGGGCGGCACCGGTTAGTCAACAATGGCTTCCCTCAAATAAATCCCGATAACGGTTATTTTAACTTGACGCCAGAAATCCAAAAATTTCCACAACAAAGGCAAGACAAAATGGTCAAGTTAAAAATCAAATGGTTTTTCTTCGAAATCCAATTAAGATGGCCCAAATACAGCCAGATATGAAAGAAAATCCGTAGAGGTTCTGCACACGTGTTAATATCACACCGTCCCAAAAATTCTCCCCACACCAATCCAAAGACTGCCACCAAACGAATGACCACTTGCCAGGCCGGATATCAAGAAAAATGACACGGAATAAACGTCAACCAACAATATTCGCAAGTCCATGCTCCACACCAATAATCGCACTCGTCCGTGTTGATAGCCAGCCCCATCCACACAGAAATGCAAACCAAACAATAATATAGCTGACAACACACGACAATCGAGGCCAAAAACCAAGGCAAAATCTAATAACGAACCCCCCACTCAATCTCCATCGATTAACAAAAATGTCACAGCCATTAACAATCGAATCCTATCACTACAAGGTATGCAACACTATTTACAACGAATGATATATTTAAATTTCGACAAAATACGGTAAGCGAAACTATTTACGAGCACCTGAGAAATACAAAACTATCAGAGACCCAATTATAATGAACTGTAGAAGGGAAAAAATAGGTACGTGACAATTTTTTAAATTTAATACTCGGAGTAGATATCATTGTTGTAAGTACATCTGAAATCTGGAATCATCTTTTTTAAATCTTTTCGATGGTCGTGAAGACAAAAAAGGTTCGCGGTATATTTTTTGGATTAGATGTTAATGTTTCAGAAGGTATTTTTTTTGGATTACTGGATGACGTAATTCGAATCGGAGTATTAGACGATCTGTTTATTGTAGGCTGAATTTGGAGCGACAGGCAAAAAAGAATTTTCCACGATGACTGAAGCAAGATTTTCAATCAGTTTTACTGGAATCCTTTTATTACAATTTCGAGTTTCTTTTTCAGCAACTTTGTTAGAGAAAATTATTTTTTAATAAGTTATATTTTAACTTTCACTAACACATCGGACTATTTTTATTTTTAAAATAATAAATTATTACAATTAATTAATTTGAATGGAGGTTAAACTTTATTAGCAGCCAGAATGTGGCAAAAAAGGCACGTCTGGCAGTGCATAGCGGTGTGTTGGTTCCTACACTTGATGAAAAGTATGACAGCGACATTGAGCGAAGGGTGCTGGCAGGAAAGCAAATGAATGAGGCACTGGCTGTGCATAGAGGAGTGATGGTTCCTACACTTAAGTATGATAGTAAACGTTGGGTTTGGCAGAAGAAGCATAAAAATAGGATTAATGCTGCAGAGATGAGTAGTCTGAGAAGTATAGCCGGAGTGACTCGGTTGTATAGAGTAAAAAATAGTGAGATAAGAGAACTCTGCGGTGAAAAAGAAGATGTGGTTACAAAGATAGATAAAGGAATGCTTAGATGGTTTGGACACGTAGAAAGGATCGACATTGTTTTAAAAAGGACAGGTCAAGAGTACCAGCTACCGAAAATCATGTATGAAAACGCTAATGAAAATAGTAGAAATGAGAAACGTGTATAAGAGCCGTAGCAAGTGAAAAAAAATGATCTCTGTGTACACCTACGAAAAAAAACTATCTATACGTATGTATAAACGATTTATGACAAAAGAATACTTGGCTTCTTTATCAAGACAATGCACTCTTCGTGTAGAAGTTTTTGGTGGAAAACAAATCCCTGTCTTTAACCACTCCCTCTATTTACCTGATTCAGCTTTCAGAGGTTTCTCCTGGTTTCCAATAATAAAAGATTCATAGGCAGTGGTTGGTTAAAAAACAATAAGGCTAGTGACTGGCCTAAGGTATAAGATTTACTTCAATATTATGAACAATGGATAAATCGCATATATTGCATAGATTGTATTATTTTAGAAATAAAAATAGATAAAGGAATGCTTAGATGGTTTGGACACGTAGAAAGGATGGATGAAGGATGATTGACGAAACAAATTTATAAGGCGAGTGTGAATGGACGGAAGTCGGTAGAGGTCGACCGCTCGGCGAACATCGATCTCGATCAGATCAACGTTGTTTGAAAGAAAGGCCAGATTAAGAGTACCAACAACCGACAAGCATGCATGAGAACACTGATGATAGTAGAGAAAGCAAAAGATGTGTGTAGGAACCGTAGCAAGTGGAAGGAAGTGGTATCTGCCAAACAATAATTTATTTTAATGCAAATTGTATTTTATTTAATTGACACAAGGAGTGACAGAAAATAACCTCAAAATTAAAAAAAGCTAAAAACTGAAATATTTTATTCGAATAATTATTTATTATTACTCACTTGAATTTTTTATCAATGATCTGCACTTTATTAAGACTTATTATCAACAGTAAATATTTATTTATATAGTTTACGCATATATCAGCAAACTTTATATACAACACTTTATCTTAAGCGCACAGCTGATGGCTGACAGTATCGACCTCTCGGAAAATTGTTTGACGGCTATCTGACAGCTAACTCTACCACCGCGCGCTCATTCGTTAAAGCATAAAGCACGCGCTTTCGCGACTTCCTGCTGCGCTGTAATACACGTCCGTCCCATTTCACGAAATCACTCCCACAAATCGCAAGAAAGCAAAGATGTTACACATAAAGAAACTAAATAATATAAAAAAATATTTTCTTATTATAATAAACAATAGAACGTAATACTTGACCGTTTAGTTTTAAGGATATAATAATTTAAAGTGTTATTTACTTACTAACTTTGACCAGCTGATTTATGGCATGTGGTCGACATTGTCTATGTATGTTTGGGGTGAGCGGTAGTTTAATACGAGCACTGAATTCACTTTATGAGGATTCCTCTGCTTGTGTCAGGATAAACGGAGCTTGCATGGAATGGTTTAACATCCAAAAAGGTGTAAGACAGGGATGTGTGGCTTCGCCATGACTGTTTAACTTATATATATATATATATATATATATAGACGATTGTTTAAAAGATTTAAAAGAGAGTGCGTATGGATTGAAAATGAATTAGCGTCATCTGAAGAGGAGTTGCAGGCGATGGTTAATGTTATACATGATGCCCTGAAAATCAAAGGGACGAAAATAAATGTAAGCAAAACGAAAGTAATGATTTTTAAAAGAAAAGAAAGCATGACAAACTGTGAAGTTTCGATTGCGGAAGAAAGAGTGTAACAAGTAAATAACAAGTAAATGAATTTGTGTACTTGGGTTCAAAGTTTACGAGAGATACCAACAACCGAAGAGCATGTATGAGAGCACTGATGAAAGTAGAGGAAGCAAAAATGTGTGTAAGAACCGTAGCGGAAGTGGAAGGAAGTGTATGTATAAATGTATATTTCTTAAACTTTACTTTATTTATTATTACGCATAGCTAGGCTATGCTATAGCGAGCAAAGCAAAACAAGAATCTATAAGACCTGCGTAAGACCGGTAATGACCTACGCTACTGAAACGAGGGCAGAAACAGCAGCAACAAAGAGAATTTTAAGAGCAGCCGAAATGAGAACCCCAAGGACCATAACAGGACATACTTTACTCGACAGGCAGAGGAGCGAAGACATCAGAGCTACCTGCGGCATTCAAGATGTAGTAAGATGGTCCAGAGTCCGAAAGAGAGCTTGGAGGGATCATGTGGACAGAATGCCTGGAAACCGTCTCGTAAGAGCTGCTAAGCACAACAATCCTGAAGGTAAACAGACCACCAGGACGACCGCTCAAGAGGTGGCACGAGAGCTGGACATCAGAATCCCAGTTGCGGCTGCTATGAGTGCTAATATATGAGGAAAAACAAGACAAATGTCTTAAGAAAAAGAAGAAGAAGAAGAAGAAGAAGAGAAGCTAGGCTACAGTGAAGCATTTTCTTTCGTGAAAATCAGGGAAATAATTCGAACTTTTCACGCAGGTGTAGTAAAAAATTAAATAAATCACGAGTTTGATTCTTGATTGATTTGCGAAGACAATAACAGCTTAAAGTTTGAAATAAAAAACTATTGCATACATCAAACATTTTTGTGGGTGAGAGCCAATGAACTGGACCATTTACAAATTGAATGAATTTCGGTAATTGTACCAGTCAGTGTGATTGTTAATAAGAGTATAAAAGCGAACATTTCAAGTGAGAATGCATCATTCTAGTGGTTACCTATAGAATCAATCGATAATGAATTCAGTGAGTTAAAATGTTTCTTATTTGAAATAATAATTTTACTATTTCCATGCGAATAAATGAACATTCATTTTGTAAATACTTTATTATAATTTTTGCTTCTTTTTTTGTTATTATTAACTGCATGCACGGTGAAAAAAAATTTTTTAATCTTGAAAATTTTTAATTTTAGGTTGTTCTTCTTACTCTTTGTGTCATTGGTGTAGCTTTGGCAGGACATGGACATGTAAGTAAATTAATTTTTTATTCATACTATAGTTTATTTGGAAATTCATAGTACCAGAGTTCTTATAGCAGAGGTTTTAAACGGTTGTTACACAGGATTGTTCAAGGCAATGATTAATATTTTATCATTAAAATACAGGTTTATTGTAAATGTTTTCTACCCGAAGAAATTGTGTGCCCAAAACATTTTATTTTCGAAATCCTCCGCTACGGGTTATGTTTTTACATTGGGATTTACGTGCTATTCCATTATTTTATAAATTATTTATAAATAAACCAGCGGAACCCTGCAGACGTTGTCCTGCCCGAACATTGACTTGCCTGCTTTGAAAATATCACTACCAAACTCATCGATCCCAAAAACTATGATTTCGACACTAATATCGACAATTTTTGATAATTTTTATATTTTAATCCCCTCTCAATATTTATTTCGTAGACTTTCCTGCTTTGGGAACATAACTATTGAAATCAGCGACCCCGAAAACTATGAACATACATACATAAATATGGTCACGCTTTTTCCAGTGGGAGTAGGCAAAAAACACTTCATTCCACTTCCGCTACAGCTCGTTTGTTGTTGGTACTCTTGATCTGGCCTTTCTTCCAAACAATGTTGATCTGATCGAGATATGTTCGCCAAGGTCGACATCTCTTCCGTTCATTCACAATCGCCTTATAAATTTGGTTCTTCAATCTTCCTTCATCCATCCTTTCTATGTGTCCAAACCATCTAAGCATTCCTTTATCTGTCTTTGTAACCACATCTTCTTTTACACAACAGCGTTCTCTTATCTCACTATTCTTTACTTTATCCAACCGAGTCACTCCGGCTATACTTCTTCGACTACTCATCTCCGCAGCATTAATCCTATTTTCATGCTTCTTCTGCCAAACCCAACATACACTAACATACATAAGTGTAGGAACCAAAACACCTCTATGCAAAGCCAGAAGTGCATAAAGGTGAACTTTCTGGCTATTCATAAAGCTATGCAGTGCTCCATTCATTTGTTTTCCTGCCAACACCCTGCGCTTAATGTCTTTGTAACCACATCTTCTTTTACACAACAGCGTTCTCTTATCTCACTATTCTTTACTTTATCCACTCATCTCCGCAGCATTAATCTTATTTTTATGCTTTTAATGCCAAATCCAACGTTCACCAACATACATAAGTGTAGGAACCAACACTCCTCTATTCACAGCCAGACGTGCCTTTTTGACACTTTCTGGCTATTCATAAAGCTATTAGATATTAGGCTTATATATTTATGTGCCCAATTTGTCTGCATTATATTATTTTTATTTAAAAAATGGTTCTCCGCAGGATAATGCTCATTATAAGTTTGAATATGGAGTCCACGATCCCCACACCCACGATCACAAATCCCAACACGAACACAGACACGGTCACCACGCCACAGGGGGTTACACCCTGAAAGAAGCTGACGGCACTCACAGAATCGTCAAGTACAAATCCGGACCACACAGTGGATTCGAAGCTGTCGTAGAAAGAGTGGGACACGCCCAACATCCAGCTCACTATGGACACGGTCACAAACACGGTCACGGCGGTCACGGAGGAAAAGGAGGTACCAGCTACGTCGGTGTCACCCATTGGGCCAACCAAGGCAGCGAAGGTGGACACGGACACAAACACTAGATTTATTTTTTAAATTATTATTGTTGTTGTTTTCTTTTTGGTACTGATTAATTAATAAAATTTACAATTTATATTACAACTTTTTTATATTCAAAAGTATTACTTTGTCTCTATCCCAAAAATATACTATTACTTCGTCATTAGTAACAGAATAAATAATTACAATACATACTATTTAAATACAAGGTGTACCAATAATAACGTAAAATTATAAAGCTAAGTTGTTAAACACGTTTAAATGCATTATTCAAAAGTATTTATAAATATACAGGGTACTCCTTAACCTCAACGCCGACCCAACATTCTTCTTCTTCTTTAGCGTTAAGTGATTCAACTTTGGACGTAGGCCTCCCCCATTTTAATTCACCGTCGTCTATTTTGCGCCATTTTCATCCAGTGAAGTCCACCAATCTTTTATGTCATCTCCCCATCTCATTTGTAGCCTTCCTCTATGTCTTTTACCTAGCCATGGTCTCCATTGCTGTATTTCATTATTCCATCTTTTGTCTTCCAGACGGTTCTCGAAGCTATTAAAATAATATTTCCTTTTTGTTTGACAAGTTTTTTTCTGTTATAAGTTTCTTGGCATTAACAAATAAATACCATAAAATTAAATTAAATTTATTAGAAATAGTATTTACAAAAATTGTGAGAAAATATACGAGTTTAAGTTCAAACCCACTCGTACTTGATTTCCTAACAACCCCAACATCGCCTACACGAGTAAAATTAAGTTTTAATTTTTTTGCTCGAATTTAAGTAAATATGGAAACGTCATTTTACGTTAATATCCCTGTACTATACGGTTAAAAATTTTGCAATAAAAAAAAATTAAATTTTGCAAATTTTTCTTTTTTACGCGTCACTATCCGAGCTTCGTTTGATTTTTCGTTAGCAATTTGTTAAGCAAATTTGTATATTCAACTTTAACGAAAAAACGCGGGATATCCGTATCATGGAAAAGATTTATTTGTGGACAGATTAAAAAAAAACGCAGACAAAACGAAAATCGGTAGGATTTAAAGATTTATCTCCATAAAAGCTTAACACCTTTCCGTAATTAGTTATTTACGCTTTTAATTAGGAAGAATTAAGCTTTACAAATAATAATGCTACATTTAATATATTCAATAAATATTTATTGCATTTTTATATATTTTTATTGTATGAAAGTAAATGGTGGTCATTTAAAACATTTAATAAAATAGTTATATAACGTTTTTAGTTCTTTCCTATTTGTTATTAGTTATTTTTGTTTATTAGTTTTGTACATTAATGCATACATATAGTCAAGCCTTTTTCCCGTAGGGGTAGGCAGAGACCACTTCCTTTCACTTCTGCTACGGTTCTTACACACATCTTTTGCTTCCTCTACTTTCATCACTGCTCTCATACATGCTCTTCGGTTGTTGGTACTCTTGACCTGACCTGCTTATAAAGCTATACAATGCCCCATTAATTTGTTTTTCTGCCAACACCCTTCGCTCAATGTCACTGTCATACTTTTTATCTCTCGTAAACTTTGAACCCAAGTACACAAATTCATTTACTTGTTATTTACTTGTTCCACTCTTTCTTCCGCAATCGAAACTTCACAGTTTGTCATGCTTTCTTTTCTTTTAAAAATCATTACTTTCGTTTTGCTTACATTTATTTTCGTCCCTTTGATTTTCAGGGCATCATGTATAACATTAACCATCGCCTGCAACTCCTCTTCAGATGACGCTAATTCATTTTCAATCCATACGCACTCTCTTTTAAATCTTTTAAACAATCGTCTATATATATATATATATATATATATATAAGTTAAACAGTCATGGCGAAGCCACACATCCCTGTCTTACACCTTTTTGGATGTTAAACCATTCCATGCAAGCTCCGTTTATCCCGACACAAGCAGAGGAATCCTCATAAAGTGAATTCAGTGCTCGTATTAAACTACCGCTCACCCCAAACATACATAGACAATGTCGACCACATGCCATAAATCAGCTGGTCAAAGTTAGTAAGTAAATAACACTTTAAATTATTATATCCTTAAAACTAAACGGTCAAGTATTACGTTCTATTGTTTATTATAATAAGAAAATATTTTTTTATATTATTTAGTTTCTTTATGTGTAACATCTTTGCTTTCTTGCGATTTGTGGGAAATGGGACGGACGTGTATTACAGCGCAGCAGGAAGTCGCGAAAGCGCGTGCTTTATGCTTTAACGAATGAGCGCGCGGTGGTAGAGTTAGCTGTCAGATAGCCGTCAAACAATTTTCCGAGAGGTCGATACTGTCAGCCATCAGCTGTGCGCTTAAGATACAGTGTTGTATATAAAGTTTGCTGATATATGCGTAAACTATATAAATAAATATTTACTGTTGATAATAAGTCTTAATAAAGTGCAGATCATTGATAAAAAATTCAAGTGAGTAATAATAAATAATTATTCGAATAAAATATTTCAGTTTTTAGCTTTTTTTAATTTTGAGGTTGTTTTCTGTCACTCCTTGTGTCAATTAAATAAAATACAATTTGCATTAAAATAAATTATTGTTTGGCAGATACCACTTCCTTCCACTTGCTACGGTTCCTACACACATCTTTTGCTTTCTCTACTATCATCAGTGTTCTCATGCATGCTTGTCGGTTGTTGGTACTCTTGACCTGGCCTTTCTTCAAAACAATGTTGATCTGATCGAGATCGATGTTCGCCGAGGTCGACCTCTACCGACTTCCGTCCATTCACACTCGCCATATAAATTTGTTTCGTCAATCTATATGTATGTATGTTTTGAGTACCTCTGTAATGCCGGTGATGAGTTCACCATTATCTTTCCGTATTATACTACTTGTTTTCGGTTTAAAGCCCATTTTAATTCGAGATGTTTCTTTAAAGCAAACGCTGGAACTACCTTAACAAGCAAATCCTGTTGGTTTACTAGGGTGATTATAAGTTAATAAATATTTAAATTATATAAATAGCTTAAAGGAAACGGTAAACGTGGTTGAATTTTAAATTTATTTTTTATTAATCATCGTTAAAGAGTTGAAAAGTTGGTGCCTTTATGAACAAATCCTAAAAATGGGACGCTAATACAACATTTTCCACCCGCTTAAATTAGTGAATTTTAGAACTTTAGCTCCGTAAACCTTTTGATCTGCACTAGAGACATTTAATACTGTACTTCTCGTGAATTAACTAGCGATGAGACTAAGTACGTCATATTATTTCATTATGTGTTAGTTACATGGCACTTGCATGCAGCCGCTTCGTAAACGTGATGTCAGTTAAACAAATTTAAATATTAATGCTCAAAGACTTAAGGATGTTTGATAGTTGATGGACTAGCTCATGTTAAATTTAATTAGGTAGACTTGCAAAACTTAATTTAAATAAAGGGTGATTCATTAAAAAAGTCCAGTCTCTGAATTGTAGATTCTGGACCTCAAAATATGATGATTCTGTCCAGCATGCCTTATACAAATATGGCTCGTTTCCGAGATACCACCGGGTGTTTAAAGTTTCAATATGAATTTTGATTTTTGCAATAATTTTTCATGTTTTCACAATATCTATTGGAAAATTGGAAACTGCAGCCTGTTGGAACAGTTAGACACAAAGGCCGAGCTCTCACGGAAAATAAAACTCCATATTTCTGCGAGGAAGTTAAGGAAAGGAATAGACAAGCGTATATCAAGTATCTAACAACGCGAACAGATGAGTCGTACAATGAATACGAGAGATTCGGAATGCAACTGGCATATTGGTCAGGCAAATTAAAGATAGGTTGCCACGTCTTGTTCGTTCTCTATAGAGTACTCTGCCAGCGGTCTCTCTACTGGCACATTATGCCCGAGCTCTGCCGTAGAGGGTAGAAGAAAAAAAATATATATATATATATATATATATATATATATATAAAAGAGAGCCGCGCCACCGACTTAGACGGTTCAAGCCGGAAACCCCTAGGTCTTATAGGCACTAGCAGAGCCACACGATAAACAACTGAGATTATGGTGAACTAAATAAATGAAATTATAGCTAAAATATATTAGATACTTTACTCCTACAATAAATCAAAGTACACAGTTTAATAATAAAATTATAACAAATATAGTCAAATCAACACAGAGAGAACAGTTCAATAATAAAATTATAAAAAATATTGTCAAATCAACAGCTATGGCAAATTTTTCTTTGCTAAAACAAACCAAAAATTTAAAATTTACAATTTTATAAAATAACCAAAACAAAAGTAAGAGTAACAGACTTTACCAAGTTACTAAAAAAAGTAAAACGTATATAAGTCAACTCTGTAATAATACTAAATCAAACGTTCACATAAGGATGCTAATTTACTCATGTTTTTACCATTTACATAAAGATTTACACTGTTAAAACAATCGAGTGTAAAAATATATTTACAATGGTTGTCTTTTAAAATATCAATATTGTATGATATTGACAAATAAGTATGAAGAAAATATTTTTACTTGGACATAAAGAATTATTGAGAAGATTATTTTAATCAAAGTTTAGTTTTGGCATATTATCTAATGCGACAAACAGCTTTCAATAATGTATTATATCAATAAATCAAAACAAAACTCAATTGTGGTGTCAAAAACACGTCACGTCGTTAAATATTCAAAAACAAATCACTTGTAACCCTTGGGCAAACGCACATTGCAGATCAAATATAAAAAAAAAATAACTTTAATCTTGAAAACCTTAATACGGAGTTCCTGCTAAAAAAACCAAGCAAGTCTTTATAACACTGCAATTTATCGTCAATATGCAATAAATAGTTTTTAATAATGTATTATATTAATAAATTAAAACAAAACTTAATTGTGGTGTCAAAAATAAGTCACGTCGTTAAATATTCAAAAATAAATCACTTATAACCTTTGGGTATACGAATGCACTACTCCTGTGGCCGGTTTGGTTATGGAACGGCACCTGCTAATTAACAATGGCTTCCCTCAAATAAATCCCGCATGCGGTTATTTTAACTCGACACCAAAATCCAAAATATCAACAACGGAGGTAAGATAGAATGGTCAAGTTAAAAATTAAATGGTTTTTCTTCAAAATCCAATTAAGATGGCCCAAATACAGCCAGATATGAAAGGAAAACCGTAGAGGTTTTGCACACTTGTTAATATCACACCGCCCCAAAAATTCTCACCCCACGACTCCCAAGACTCTCACCACACGACTCAGACTACTTCCCAAACCGGATATCAAGAAATGACACGGAATTGACGTTAACCAAGAATATTCGCAAGTCTATATTCCACACTAAGAATCGCGTTCGTCCGTGTTGATAGCTAGTCTCATCTACACAGAAATGTAAACCAAACAATAATATAATCGATAATACACAATAATCGAGGCTAAAAACTAAAGCAAAATCTAATAATGAAAATACCTTACTCAATCTCCAGTGATCAACAAAAATGCCATAGCCATTAACAATTGAATCTTATTACAATAAGGTATGCAACACTATTTACAACGAATGATATATTTAAGTTACAACAAAATACGGTACGCGACACTATTTACGAGTACCTGAGGAATATAAAATTATCAGAGACATAATTATAATGAAAATGTAGAAGGGAAAAAAAAGGCACGTACAAGGTACTGGGAGAATTTTTTAAAAGGATTAGAGAAAGACTTCTACGAACTTCAGAAGCAGATGTGGCGATTTATGAGGAGCCATGTGTATTAGTACACATTGGAAATAAACTTATGTATAATCCTATTCATTCATTGTTATATCTCCAATCAGACACCGTTTTACCTTTGTTTGCATAAATTTATTTTGTAATCCATTTTGTAGGTATTAGTTCCATGTCAACCATCTCGATTTGTCAATATTGTCAGTGTTTTCATATGTCTCCTTGTCCACTGATGTTGTCAGTAGTCATCCCTCAACTTGATTTTAATTTTAATGTTTCCATGTTTTTAAAAAGTTTTAAAATGTACATGTCTTTTAAATGATGTAGTTTAGTTACAATTCTATAATTTTTGTTCATCTTGAAATGTTCATTGTTGAGCTGTAGTCATGTCCTCTTCATGTTTAGTCTCTACCGTTAAACTATTTAATATGATTAATTTCAAAAATATTTTTAAATATCAATATACTGAATTACTTTTACTCACTTTTAGAAATTTGTCCTGATGTTGGCTTGACGCCAAAAACGTTCGAGAATTGGCTTGTAATAATTAAAAATGTTGGTGTACTATAGCCTTTTTTTACCTATTGATATCTTTTATATCACAGTGCACACAACCCCCCCCTTTCTGTTATCATATTATAGTAGACTAAATTTAAAATGGATGTATCACTGGAAGGCTCCCCTACACGTCTTTCTGAATTGTCATACCTATTACTTAATATCTACCTAATATTATTTGGGTTACGCAGATAGATTGTAATATTATGGAAAGCTAATAAAAAAAAATATATAGCCAACACGAACAATTTAAATCTCCGCAATGTTGGCGCGCCTGGTGTGACGTTTATATATTTAGTGTATGGCATAGGGTAATACATCGCGTCTAACTTTGTTCTAACTGTAAGTTATAGACAAATGTCAATAATAATAATATAAATCTAAGTAATAACAAATAAATTATAAAGATAAAACAGTGTTACAGATAACATAGATAATATAATAAGAGTACAATGAACGTAGTCAGTTCACAAGCAAACGTCTAAGTTTCATATATAGTGTGTCGCATTATCTGTCGCCGTCCACTATGTGTCAAATGGTTTGTCTATCGCAGACGCAGTCACAGTGAGGGAAGGTTACTTTCTGCCACTTGAAAAGAAAGTCAGCGCACACTCCGTGTTTGGTTCTTATTCTTTTCAGCGTCTTCCAATCCTTTCGGGGGAAGTTCAAAGCCTGGTGGCATATGAGTTATGCAGGGGATCTGCCTGCTGTGAGCTGGTGAGTTTGTTTCCCATTCTCTAGTTTACTTGCGAGTAATGTTACCATCGTTGTTTGCTAGAGCTGTAACATCCAGGAGTGGAGGTTTCCTGGATCGCAGCCTATTTCTGTCGAAGTCTTCAATATCTTGATGGATAGGGAGTTCCGGGTTGCTGGAAATTTTTCGGTACTACCGGACTAGAGCTGCTTCTCTGCGAAAGTGTGGAGGGAAGATATGGCTCAGGAAAGGGTACTTTCTGCCACTTGAAAAAAAAGTCAGCGCACACTTCGTGTTTGGTTCTTATTCTTTTCAGCGTCTTCCAATCCTTTCGGGGGAAGTTCAAAGCCTGGTGGCATATGAGTTATGCAGAGGATCTGCCTGCTGTGAGCTGGTGAGTTTGTTTCCCATTCTCTAGTTTACTTGCGAGTAATGTTACCATCGTTGTTTGCTAGAGCTGTAACAATCAGGAGTGGAGGTTTCCTGGATCGCAGCCTATTTCTGTCGAAGTCTTCAATATTTTGATGGATAGGGAGTTCCGGGTTACTGGAAATTTTTCGGTACTCCCGGACTAGAGTTGCTTCTCTGCGAAAGTGTGGAGGGGAGATATGGCTCAGGATTGGTAAGAACTGGGTGGGAGTAGATTTAATTGTGGCTGATTTGATTCGCATAGCGTTGTTTAGTTGAGTGTTCACTAATCCGGTGTGAGAGCTATTGAGCCATACTGATGCACCATATTTGGCAGCTGAGTATACTAGCCCAAGAGAGGTTGGCCGTAAGGTCATGGCGGAGGATCTCTATGTGACGCCACATAGTTTCTGAATGATATTGTTACGTGAGGCTAGGTAAGCAGCAGCGTTACGCAAGTGCTTCTTGAAGGTTAGTGTTTTTTCTAAGATAATAACTAGATATTTCGGGGTTCTGTTATGTGGAAGCAGTTTGTTGTCAAAATGTACTTCTATATATCCTTCGCTTACTTGTTATTTAAGTGGAAACAGGAGGCTTATGTTTTCGAAGGGTGAGTCTTCACTTGCGAAAATAGTTTCCTAGGATTGTTAGATCTGCTGTCAGGATATCTTGAGTTACTTCTATATGTTTGTGTCTTGTAGCAATTGGCATATCCAAACTTTCGAGATGTTATAGAGCGCATTTCACTTATGTAGAGACTGAATAGTAACAGTGTTAGAATAGAGCCTTGTGGTAACCCATTGTTAAGTTTCATTTGTTTGCTACTACCATTTCCACAAATAACTTGGAAAGATTTATTACTTAACATTTCAACAATGAGTCTGGTGGTTCTCTTACATGGGATTTGCCTCAAAAGTTTGTATATTACGACATGTTTTTAAACCGTGTCATACGCAGCTGTCAAATCAATAAATACAACTGATTTTTGTAGCTGTTTTTGAAACATTTTTGTACATTTTTTTTTTCATTACAGGCAATCGTAGATAGAACGTACACCTATATGTTAATCTCTATCTCATTTATATAGTAAATAACTAAAATGTATTTTATTTAAAAATAAAATAATACACACTTGATACTGACAAAAAAACTTAAAACTGACAGGTGTCAATTTAATTTAGTTTATTGCCAATTTAAAATTAACTAACGCCAGTTAGAAATTTATGTAGCTAATTTGATTTTTACCAATGTCATTTTGATTCTGATTGCTGCCAATTTGAACTTGAAAAGGCATAGGTAGTACTTTGTTGTTAGACCTCGTATTATCACAAAATCACTTCGCATATTGTTTACCGTTTGTATAAAAAGTAATACTAGATCAATAACATGAAAGCATCAGCATCATTTGTTACCATTTGACTGTAATTAATCAGAAATGTGAGTCGTTGTTAATGGAGAACGTGGTTTTCCACAGATATCATTCAGTAATTATCAACTCTTTAACATTCGCTACCAAGTTGGTACAAACAGGGTGTCCCAAGTTCTTGTATCCCGTTATCTATTTATAAATAAGTAAATACAAAACGGTTCAGTACCTTTTTAAGCATCTTGTAAGCTCTAAGAAGTGTAATTGGTATATTTAAAAGTGTATAAAGAAAAGTAGTGCAAAAATTTTAATAATTTTTGATGTACATTGGTTACATTGCCACGTCTTTTAGTTCTCTAAAGAGTACTCTGCCAGTGGTCTCTCTACTGGCAAATTATGCCCGAGCTCAGCCGTAGAGGGTAGAAGAAAAAAATATAAAAGTGAGCCGCGCCACCGACTTAGACGGTACAAGCCGAAAACCCCTAGGTCCAGTAGCCACTAGCAGAGCCACACGATAAACAACAAACAATTATGGTGAACTAGATAAATAAAACTATATTTACAATTCCTGCAATATATTAATTAAGTAAAAATGATGTTCTGATTTTTTTTACAACAAATTCTGTATTTCTGTAAAGTGGATTAAACGAATTTAATACACTTTTCTTAAAATTATATTTAAATTATTTATAACAATCTTTCAGACAATAATAAAAACCTAATGATGTACAAAAGAGAATTAAAAACAACAAAAAAAAATGTTCACAATATTTAAAATTTCAAAAATAATTGGTTTTATAAAGAATTCCTGATAGCAAAAGATTGACAAAAAAAAAAACAAAATAAATGGACAAAAATAATAATTTGAAACCCTCACAATAACTACATAAAGTATATTCAGTAATGTATAAATTCAGATTCAACTTGGAGCAGGTACAAATTTAATGAAAAATAATTTGTTACTTTTAAACTATTGAAAACACTTAGATCAAGCACATAATAACTGATAAGTTGATAAAATTAAACTCAATACTATGTAACCAATTAAAAACTTCATTAAGACGCCACTGTTACATCGATGATCCAAGAACAGAAACACCAAGTAGTATTTTTAAAGATTTACACTCGAGCTTATTTCAAAAATAATTCTTTTTACGATGGCTGTCCTTCAAAATAGCAATATTGTAGAATATTTACAAATAAGTATGAATAAACGTTTTTTTTTCTTGGACACAAAGAACTATTGAGAATATTACTTTAATCAAAGTTCAGACTCGGCATAATATCCAATGCAATAAATAGTTTTCAACAGTGTACCATATTAATAAATTAAAACAAAACTTAATCGTGGTGTCAAAAATAAGTCACGTCGTTTAAATATACTAAAATAAATCACTTGTAACCTTCGGATACACGAATTCACGAATCCTGTGGCCTACTCCTGGCCGGTTTGAATTATGGAACCGCACCTGCTACTTAACAAAGTTAAAAATTAAATGGTTCTTCTTCAAAATCCAATTAAGATGGCACAAATACAGCCAGATATGAAAGAAAGAACCGTAGAAGTTCTGCTCACGTGTTGATATCAAATCGTTCCAAAAACTCTCACCCGACTTCCACCACTGACACCAAACGACTGATATCCACTTCTCACTCCCAGGCCGGATATCAGAAAAATGACACGGGACCCACGTTAGCCAACCTTTGCAAATCTATGTCCCTAACTCATAATCGCGCTAGTCCGTGTTGATAGCCAGCCCATCCACACAGAGAAGCAAACCAAACAATAATATAGCTGACAACACACGACAATCGAGGCCAAAAATCAAGGCGAAATCTAATACAAAGACTTCCACTCCAATTAACAAACACGTCACAGCCATTAATAATTAAATCCTATCCCTACTAGTATGCAACACTATTAACAACGAACAAAATACGGTATGCAAAACTATTTACGAAGACCAGACTATCAGAGACACAATTAATAATGAAACGGTAGATGGGAAAAAATAGGCACGTGACAACATTAAAAGTTAGAAAAACCGTATTTTGATACTTAAAAAGTGAATTTGCTTTAATAATTCTTCATAAGATTGGAACTAAAATTATTCTTATGATTTAATAACAAATGTAATGTTGAAAAAAATAAATGATAATGTAAATAGGACACTAATAACAAAATTAATAGTATTAGTGCAACACTAGTAGCGTGTTTCTTTCACTACTTCGGATCGCAGCATTTATGTGTCTAGGCATGCTTCTTATTTAATTTTGTATGAAGTCTTAAGGAATTTGTTCCCATAATGTGATAACTGCCTTTTCAAGTTATCTCAGCTTTCTGGGTGCAGATATTTGACGTTTTACATTTTTCTTGAGGTGATCCCATAAATGCTTTATCGGATTCAGATCCGGGCTACTTTTTGGTGGCTACTGCATAACTGGTATACCAACTTTATTAACCCTTTGTGTCCGGACGGTACGATAAACTGTGAGGTTCTGATTAAGGGAGAAAGAGTAGAACAAGTAAATGAGTTTGTATACTTAGGTTTAAAGTTTACGAGAGATGGAAAGTATGACAGTGTCACGTGCCTATTTTTTTTCCCTTCTACAGTTCCATTATTGATTGGATCTCTGATAGTTTTGTATTTCTCAGGTGCTCGTAAATAGTTTCGCTTACCGTATTTTGTTGTAGTTTAAATTTATCACTCGTTGTAAATAGTGTTGCATACCTAGTAGTGTTAGGATTTAATTATTAATGGCTGTGACATTTTTGTTAATCGATGGAGATGAAGTGGGGGTTTTTGTTATTAGATTTTTGGCCTCGATTGTCGTGTGTTGTCAGCTATATTATTGTTTGGTTTGCATTTCTGTGTGGATGGCTGGCTATTAACACGGACGAGCGCGATTATGAGTTTAGAACATAGATTTGCGAAGATGGTTGGCTGACGCATGTCCCGTGTCATTTTTCTTGATATCCGGCCTGGGAGTAAGTAGTTTAGTGAGTCGCTTGGTGTCAGTCGTCCAAGTCGGGTGAGAGTTTTTGGAACGATTTGATATTAAAACGTGAGCGGAACCTCTACGGTTTTTTCTTTCATATCTGGCTGTATTTGGGCCATCTTAATTGGATTTTGAAGAAAAACCATTTAATTTTTAACTTGACCATTCTATCTTACCTTTGTTGTTGATAGTTTGGATTTTGGTGTCGAGTTAAAATATCCGCATGCAAGATCTGATGGAGGGAAGCCATTGTTAAGTAGCAGGTGCAGTTTCATAATCAATCCGGCCACAGGAGTAGGCCCCACGAGTAGGCCACAGGATTAGTGAATTCGTATACCCACAGGTTACAAGTGATTTATTTTAGAATATTTAAACGACGTGATTTGTTTTTGACACCGCGATTAAGTTTTGTTTTAATTTATTAATATTGTACACTGTTGAAAACTATTTATTGCATTGGATAATATGCCAAGTCTGAACTTTGATTAAAGAAATATTCTCAATAGTTCTTTGTGTCTAAGTAAAAACGTTTTCTTCATACTTATTTGTAAATATCCTACAATATTGCTATTTTGAAGGACAGCCATCGTAAAAAGAAATATTTTTAAATAAGCTCAATTGTTTTAACAGTGTAAATCTTTATATAAAGGGAAAAAGAAAAAAAACGTGAGTAAATTAGCAGCCGTACGTGAACGTTGATGAAGTATTGTTAAAAAGTTGACTTGTATACGTTTTTTTTTTGGTAACCTGATAAGGTTTGTTATTCTTACCTTTGTTTTAATTATTTTATGGAATCGTAAACTTTGGATTTTTGATTTATTGTTGTCTAATAAAGTTGTAAATTTTGAAGTTTCGTTTTATTGTTGGCTGTTAATTTTGATGATATTTGTTATAATTTTGTTATTGAGCTGTGTATTTTAATTTATTGTGTGAGTAAAGTATCCAATATATTTTTGCTATAATTTTATTTATTTGGTTCACCATAATCTTAGTTGTTTATCGTGTGGCTCTGCTAGTGCCTATAAGACCTAGGGGTTTCCGGCTTGAACCGTTTAAGTCGGTGGCGCGGCTCACTTTTATATATTTTTTTCTTCTACCCTCTACGGCTGAGCTCGGGCATAATTTGCCAGTAGAGAGACCACTGGCAGAGTACTCTTTAGAGAACTAAAAAGACGTGGCACTTTAAATCCCTACACTGTAATACGTGGCAACAGTGACAGACGTGGTTACAAAGATAGATAAAGGAATGCTTAGATGGTTTGGATGGATAAAGAAATATTGACGAAACAAATTTGTAATGCGAGTGTGAATGGACAAGTCGGTAGAGGTCGACCTCGGCGAACATATCTCGATCAGATCAACATTGTTTTAAAGAAATGCCAGTTCAAGAGTACCAACAACCAACGAGCATGTATGAGAGCACTGATGAAAGTAAAGGAAGCAAAAGATGTGTGTAAGAACCGTAGCAAGAGGAAGGAAGTAGTCTTTGCCTCTGCCTCTGCCTGGTTGTTAAATTCTTGCAACTTTTTATTTAATTAAAAAACAGGTGACAACAACATTGGAGCTCGTTTAACACGTTACTCTTTAAATTAAAATATACAGTTACGGTTAAATATGTTCAAAGTTTCATTCATTCTTTTTAGAAATTTTATTATTAAACATTACTTGGCGCTTAACAGCATTTTAGTTTTAGTAAAATTAGTTTAAATATTTTTAAAATTGAATTTAACTAAGAAAAAAAAATCACATGCCTGAGATAGAGTCTGTGAAGTTGTTTTGTTTAATCATTTTAAATATCGACTACTTTTCCCAAAGGAAAGTAGAAGCGTTATAATCATTAGAATATTTAGGACCTCTGCTTGTGAAAACGAAACTATCTCTGATTATATTTCTTGTTGTATTTAATTAAAAACGAAAAACGCATTGGTCATTGGAATATTTAGAACCCCTGACGCCATCGGTCATACTTTAAGATAAGTTAGCTGTCAGCAAAAGTTCGAACAAAATTCTATTATATGCTAGGTAAGTATAACAAGTAAGCATAAATAATTAATCTCCAATGCAGATTGTTTGAAAACCGAGTGTGCAAACTAAAAGTTTAAAGCTGCTGCGTACTTAGAGCTCCAGTTTCTGGTTTTATGTAAGTTTGTTTAAAACTAGTGTGGAAGTATTTGCTTTGAGGGAGAAGAACTGGCTCGCAGCTAATTCCAAAGACATTTGGGTCAGGAAATTTTATGTACTTTAAAACATTATCGAATAATTGGAATGTTATTATTTTTTTCAACGTTGTGTTTTTTTATGGTATCCATACTCTATTTTTAAATGGTACGGAGTAATAAATAATTTTCTGAGCGCTGTTACATAGTTGGGTTGGTTAAAAAGTGGAAAATGTATTTTTCTAATTTTTTGTAACTGCTACGGGTGACGAAAGACTTCTTTTCCTAACTAGATAAAAAATGGATTTATTCATTAACGTAGTTGGAAAATGAAACAGTAATTTTATTCCTATGCTTAAAGTTATGTTTTACTTTTTATTTTAATTAACTCTAAAAGCGCGTTTTTTGGTTTTTTGAACTATAAATTACTTGTTCCACTTTTTCTCGCTTAATCAGAACTTCACAGTTAGTCATGTTTCTCTTTCAAAAACCATTACTTTCGTTTTGCTTACATTTATTTTCATCCCTTTGATTTTCAGTGCATCATGCATAACATTAACCATCGCCTGCAACTCCTCTTCAGGTGACGCTAATATGACTTGATCATCGGCGTAAAGAAGGCATTTGACGATCAAATCATTCATTTTTAATCGTCTATATATAAGCTAAACAGCCATGGCGAAGCCACACATCCCTGTCTCACACCTTTTTCGATGTTAAACCAGTCCGTGTAAGCTCCGTTTATCCTGATACAAGCAGTGGAATCCTCGTAAAGTGATTTCAGTGCTTGTATTAAGCTACCGCTCATCCCATTTATAGAAAATGTCGACCACGAACATACCACAGAAATAATAAATGTGATCAGGCCCCAACAATTCTAAAATCAACGGGTCCAACGAAATTCACATAGAAACTCTAAAACTGCTAGAAGAAGAGAACTTGGTTCCATGGCTTCAGTTACTACAGAGAGTCCATAAAACAAGTTATATCCCAAGTGACTGGCTCACCTCCTAATTCATTTCCCTTCCTAAGAAATGCAATCCCAAAAAGTGTGATGACTTTAGATTGATAAGCCTGATGAGTCAAGTGCTAAAGATCCTACTTAAAATAATAAGGGATAGACATTGCTACAAATGTGAAATCGGTCAAAGCGACACTCAATTTGGATTTTGTAAATGTCTAGGAACAAGGGAAGCACCAGCCAGTTCGGCAATATTCTTCCAGAAATGTCGAGACATGAGAGAAGATGTCCAAGCCTGTTTCATAGATTATGAGAAGGCTTTCGATCGCGTCAATCATACCGCCCTTCTGTCATTACAACAGAAAAAAGGGTTAGACAAACAAGACATCGAGTTCATCAAAAATCTCTATTGGAACCAAGAAGCAAAAATTAAAAAAATTAATGGCCATTACAAGACTGCAACCCGTAAGTGAACATAAACATATACGGTACACCAATAGAGAAAGTTAAAAAATTTAAATACCTAGGCCAGCGTTTCTCAAACTGTGGGGCGCGCCCCCTAAGGGGGGCGCGTTTACATGATTGGGGGGGGGCGCAGTACAGATTAAAAATAAAATGGTAATGATAAAATGCTACAGATAGATTTTTAAAAAATCTTTATTGAAATTTTACTTAATGATGACAAAGAAACATTCTAAGGACTAATGGCTAACATGAGCTTGTTTTAAGGCGCACAACTTCTCTAAATTTGGTTCTATGTTAGAGATGGCCACTCTGAGTTCATTTTCTACTTGAAGTTTATTTATGTATTTAGATTTCACGACAGCAAGTGCAGAAAATCCAGTTTCACAAAGGTAGGACGCACAAGCTGCTGCTGCATATCAACTGATATATCGTTAATTCGTCGACAGATTGTATCATTTGACAGAGGAATATTGTTAAGTTGTGAAGTAAAATTTTCACCTAACATTATTTCTAAAATGTCTTTGCAAGCGGGTAAAATAAGTTGCTCTGCAATAGTGTGCGGTTTTTTGCATTTAGCTACTTTGTATGCCACTTTATATGATGCCAAGAGAGCCTTCTCATTTACTGCCAGTACTCTATGGAAGCTGGATTTTTGTTTTTTAAACAATCTGAGTTTCTCCACAAAAAAATCTCGCGGTTTATTGACATATTCTCTGTGCAGCGTTTCTAGATGCCTCTGTAATTTATTTGGTTTCATGCTATCTGCAGCCAATACTTTTAAACAGATAACGCATTGTGGTTTTTCTTCGCCACCTACTTCAAGGCTAGTAAAGCCCAAATTTAGGTATGATGATGATATTTTCTTGTTTTAGATTTCGGACGATTTCCACCTGAACCTGTCGATGTACAAACCCCGTCATCCTCAAGTTTTCGTTTTAAAAATTTATCCATACTACATCTACTTATACACTCACACTTCGCAATAATGCTTGCTTAGTGTTAAAACGCCTTCACTGAGAGACTGAGAATACCGTATGTGCGCTTCTGTATTTATAGTCGCGTTCAGACAGTTCGAGAAAGATCAGGAAGCTTGAATACGTGGCACGAACGCCGCGAACTTTCCGACAGCATCTTTGGCGCTCTCGACGAGACAATGTTGCCTATTTTAGTCCAAATTCCTAGGTCTACGGATTGGGGGCGCAACATTTTTTAAATTAAAACAGGGGGGCGTGAATAACAAAAGTTTGAGAACCGCTGACGTAGACAGCTACATAACAACAAACATAGACCCCTATGAACACATCAGTTTTGATCGCAATAAGTATGCCGAAATTGTTGCCGACCTTCATTGAATGGAGACGGCACCTGAAGAAGAAGATACTCGTACAATAAATTAGTACTTTATTACTTAAAAAGACCAATTTACTAAGTGTAAAATTTATAAATGCTATGATTTTAGCTAAGATGCAGACAGGTAGGTAGATACTATTTATTATTTTCTATAAATAAAATACAATATGAACAAACTGTTAAATTCTTTATCAGGACAATGCTTTCTCTGTGAAATATTGACTATCCTCGACCACCCTGATTTAGCTTCCTGTGACTTTTTCCTTTTTTTACAAAAATGGATAAAGAAAAATCTAAATTAATGACTTTTATATTCATAAGCAATATTACAGTCGATTCAAAATGCAATACAGTCCAAAATATAAAATACTTTATCGTTTACATCTTACAATTATAAATTTGCATTCTTTACCGCAGAGTGATTTTTAAATTTGTTAAAAGTCCTTTTAAAAGTTTTTCACAATTTGTAACTGACAAATATTAGAGTACTTTATTTCCTGTTTTGCCGGAGTACAAATCAGTTTCAGCTCATGAGACAAATTCATTAACTTGGTGAATAGAACTGAACGAAATGTATGTTTCTGTGTATTATTTCTCTCAATATTCCCAAATTATATTATTTGTTATAAAGATTTTTGAATAATAAAGTTAGAAATGCTGTTTAAACGAAAAACAAATATAAGAGAACTCTTCATAACACGGATTAATTATTCTATGATTAATGATGTGCCGAGTTTAAAGAAACTTATAAAACGAAAATTATATTAACAAAAAAAAATTGTTTATTTACCTATGTACACAGCTAACTAACATTCCGAAGTGATTGGATCAAAGACCTTCTGGTCTTTGGCTAAGGCCATAAATAAGAAATTCACAACTTCTTCTTTACCACCACTCGAGAGGTCCGACGCAAGACAGCCGTATCTTCCAAGGAAAAAGCGGATCTGCTGGCCGGAATGTTCAGTTCTAACTCAACCCTCGATGCATATGGAAAACAACCCCAAACTATACCTATAACAAACTCATCAATGCCTGAGGTCGCTATCCGCCATCGCACTATCAGGAAAATCCTACAAAATCTTGACTCTAATAAGGCAGTAGGACCAGATGGAATTCCGACAATTGTCCTGAAGACATCTGCTCGAGAGGTCACCCCAGTTTTCTGTAGACTCTTCAAGATATCATACAGCAAAGGAGTATTTCCGTCCATGTGGAAAAACGCTAAAGTCCAACCCATTCCGAAAAAAGAGAAGAAGACTATTCCTGCGAATTATCGCCCTATTGCATTGCTCTCAGTCATATCCAAAGTTATGAAAAAAGCGTTTAACATAAAACTCATCAAATATCTGGAGAAATTTGAGATAATTCATGACAGACAATATGGATTTTGACAACTTCGGTCTACTGGAGATTTGCTGACTTATATCACTTAGCTCTGGACAAACACTATTGAGAAGTTTGGTGAATCCCGTGCAATAGCCTTGGATATATCTAAAGCCTTTGACCGCATTTGGCACCAGGCATTGTTAAGCAAATTATCTGCCTACGATCTCCCAACCAAACTGCGCCAATGGCTCATGAGATTCATGCAAGATCGCTCCTTACATGTGGCAGTTGACGGTATTTCTTCTGATAAGTTAAAAACCAATGCTGGGGTCCCCCAGGATTCCATCCTGTCCCCCGCCCTATTTCTTTTACACCTCTTGAAAACCACCACGAATACCCATTTACATTTTCGGTGACGACAGCACATTTGTCTCAACTTTCACATCCTATCGATCACTTTCGGTGAATGATACAAAAAGACTCATGCAGGAACAGGTTAACTTCATCAATAGAGATCTTGAATCAATCGTCGAGTGGGGAACCAACAATTTTGTTCAGTTCAACGCCCAGAAAACACAAAGCGCCACGTTTTCCAAGAAAGTAAATTCCTCAAATCATCCCATCACAATGTCCGGAAATACCCTTGAACCAAGTCCCTCCATCTCGATTTTGGGAGTCACGTTGTCCAATAATATGTCTTGGCATAACCATGTTGCTAACATCGCAAAGTCGGCAAGCCAGAGGCTAGGTTTTCTGTGGAAAGCCAGAAAGTTTTTTACTCCTGATCAACTGTTGACGACGTACAAGGCTCAAATCCAACGTCTACTGGAGTATTGCTCGCACATTTGGGGTTCAGCACCAAGGCATTCTCTTCGTCTTCGTCTTTTAGATTTTTTTCAGAAAAGGGCCATTCGGTTGATAAACAGCTCAACTCTCACAGATACCTTCACACAGTGCAACATAGAAGAAGAGTTGCAGACCAGACATTACTCTACAGATCGAATAGGTGACAAAAAAATGAATCAGCAAAATAGTGCCACGCCTTTTTTTTGGTTCTCTAAAGAGTACTCTGCTAGTGGTCTCTCTACTGGCAAATTATGCCCGAGCTCAGCCGTAGAGGGTAGAAGAAAAAAATCTAAAAGTGATCCGCGCCACCGACTTAAAACGGTACAAGCCGGAAACCCCTAGGTCTTGTAGGCACCAGCAGAGCCACGCGAAAAACAACAAACAATTATGGTGAACTAGATAAATAAAACTATATTTACAATTACTGCAATATATTAATTAAGTAAAAATGATGTTCTGATTTTTTACAATAAATTCTGTATTTTCGTAAAGTGGTTTAAACGAATTTAATACACTTTACTTAAAATGATATTTAAATTAATTATAACAATCTTCCAGACAGTAATAAAAACCTAATGAGGTACAAAAGAGAATTAAAATAACAAAAAAAAAACAACAACAAGAAAATGTTCACAATATTTAAAATTTCGAAAATAATTGGTTTTATATAAAATTCCTGATAGCAAAAGATTAACACAACAAAAAAAAGGAAAAACCAAATAAATGGACTTGCTACAAAAATAATATTTTAAAACCCTTACAATATCCACATAAATTATATTCAGTGATATATAAATTCAGATTCAGCTTGGAGCCGGTACAAATTTAACGAAAAATAATTTGGTTACTTTTAAACTATTGAAAACTTTATTGGGACGTCACTGGGAGCAGGTACAAATTAAATGAGAATAACTTGTTACTTTTAAATTATTGAAAACACTTAGATCAAGCACATAATAACTGATAAGTTGATAAAATTAAATTCCATACCATGTAACCAATGGAAAACCTCACTGAGACGTCACGGTAACATCGATGATCCAAGAACCGAAAAACCAAATAGTATTATCAATAATTTCTGCTAAAATTACCAGGCAAGTCTTTATAACGCTGAAATTTATCGTCGATGTGGATGGAACGGCACGTGGTACTTCACGATGGCTTCACTTCATCAAATTCTACAAGTGGTGATCTTAACTCGACACCAATATCCAAAAATATTCTCCACATAGGCACGACAGAATGGTCAAGTTAAGAATTAAATGGTTTATCTTCCTAATCCAATAAAGATGGCCCCAAATTCAGCCAGATATGGAAGAAGAAACCGTAGAAGTTCCGCTCCCGTGTTAATATTCAACCGTTCCAAAAACTCTCAACCGACTTCCACCACTGCCACCAAACGAATGCTGATCCTTCCTCGCTCCCAGACCGGACATCAAGAAAATGACCCGGGACACGCGTCAGCCAACCTTTCCATGTATAAGTCCCTAGTTCATAAACGCGCTCGTTCGCATCAGTTGCCAGCCCATGCAAACCAACAATAATATATCGAACAACACACTACGATCGAGGCCAATAATCAAGGCGAAGTCCAATAAGAGAGACAAAAATGTCACAGCTATCAATAATCGAATTCTATCATTACTACATAGGCAACACTACATACAACGAACCCAAATGCAGACTATTGAAACGGCAGATAGGAGAAGAAAATAATAGGCACGTGACAATAGGTATACGTAATCCACAATCCTCGCCGCGAATTTTTCGGGTACATCCATCGATACTCTTGCTGAAACATTTGTAACATCTTACCTATGTGAAACTGGTTTTTCTACAGTAGCTGTCTTAAAAACAAAGTATCGATCTCGCTTAGTGATTGAAAAGGAAGTTTAAGTAATTTTACATCATCCCAGTAAAATGTGAATGATTCATTAACATTTTATTTATAAATATAAAAAACTCTCAACGTTAGATCCTACAGTAGATTCAAGTCTCCATTATAAAAATAAAGATATTTTCACATTATAACAAATAAAGATATTTAAAAACCTAAGAACATTCCAAATAAGTATTAGGTATGACAATCAAATGAGACAAGTTCGTCCAAAAAGTTTCATGAAACACAAATCACAATTGACATGATGACGGATGACAAATTGTGGGCAATAAAGATTTCTACGTTGAAATACATATTTGAGCAACCGCCATCTAACTTCTTTCTTAACAACACTTATAGATGTCTTAATTTTCTGAGATATTTGCTATAAAGTTGGCATTTAATGACAAAGATAATTACCTAGATTTTATATTTCAGAAGTTATTTATTTTGTGTTGCATAAGTAACCCAATAATTACGTCATAATGACGTCATGTAAAAAACGACATAGAAACGTCCACTTAATGACGTCCATAAGACGTCATTTTTGCGTCAGTGACGTCTACCGTCAGAAAATCACCATTTTAGTACGTCAATATGACGTACGCTTGCCATTTACCTGGGTTATTATTATTTTAGTCTACAGAATAATTCTGATGTAACAACAAAAGCCATTTGTGGAAAAAGTTGTAACTCACTTTTATTAAAATGATCAAAAACCCTTTCGCATGAGCGTTTGAAGGAATTATTTAGTTGTTTGTTTAAACTTCATCTGCATATTTATAAATAAATCTTTTATTATTGTTGCATTAAATTTTATTTTGAGATAGTAATGCCTTCTTCCGCCAATGGCTGCAACTGTCAATGAAACCAAGTACATAATACATTAAAAGCGATTTTTACCCTCATTTATTTATTTTTAAAATAATTCAGAATAATTGTTTTTTTTAATTTGTATTGCTACAGCTTATTGTAAAAATAAAGTACTTTACGTTGTTTAATTTAATATATTATATTATATATATTAATATATTTATATTTTTTATTAAAACCTTTTACGCCATCTAAGTTTCAAAATTACAACTTCTGTACAAGATTGGTAGGTACCTATCCAACGAAATAAGTTTAAATGTTTAGCGAACCTGATTGTCTTAACAATGAATTTAATACTTTTTATACATGATTACTTTTTTTTAATTAAAATGTTTATTAAATCCCCCACAACGAAAAATAGTAAAGTATTGCCTTAATTTTAGACAGTTGTTAAAGATTCTCACGTAGTGACATCTAACAATTTATACTCGAACAAGTTAGCGAAGCGTTAGACATTTTTTATCCAAACAGTCCATTTTGTAAATAAATTAGGAAGCTATCAAATTAAAGACATGAATTTAAGAAAAAATCTTATACAACATTTAATTCTACAATTATAAAAAAAAATAAATATTTTAACACTAGTCTGATAGATTATTTGACGTAAACACCTGTGGATCTTTTAGCGCCATCTATAAGTAATATTTTTTCCCGCATTTCATTGAACAATGCCTGTGATATAATTGTATTTTTGTAACGGTCAATCCACAGCTGTTATGCCGCTCAATTTTCACATGCTTGGAGTTACTCAAGTTGATAAGTAGTTTTTATTCGTATCTGTAGTTTATTATTGTTATAAACATTGTTATTTTGTTGTTAAAAATGTCCTTTAGTAAAGCAAAAATTCAGCGGTTCAATGATGTGAAAGGTGAGTTGGTTTTTAAATTATAATAGTTTAAATCTCTTATCTGCTATTTTGTTAATCTTAAAACCCAAGTAAATTTTATTTGCATTATTGTTTAACCGTTATTTTTAAATATTAACGGTAATTTCCAAAAAGTTCGCTTAGAGCAAAAATCTTTTAAAATTTGAATAAGCCAATCCTTTACATGGATAAATGTTTTTTAAACATTTTACGTTGTATCATATTTGTTGATTTTCCCTCTTTTAAATGGGCTTTTTATGAGGCAAATTCTTTTTAACTTATTTATTTATTTTTTAGCTCCTGTTACTACCATCAATAAACAATTGACTGAAAAATTAAAACTTAAACCAAAATCAAGTACACATCATTGTGAAGGTCCCACAGATGTAGCTAAATCTGATACAGCTTCTTCCCAAAGTGTACCATGTTTTCGAACTGTAAGTAGTGAATTTGCAAAATTTATATTCTTTGCTTTTAAATTTAAATAGCACATTGTTTCATTTTATTTTAAATGTCTACCAGAGTAATTAATTCCCAGCTAACATTATTGTGTATTTTTGCTACATTATGCATTTATTAATGTGTAGGATTTTATTATTACTAGCTACTTGCAAAATGGATGTAATTTTTTTATTGTTCAACCTGTGCAAATTAATTTTATTTACTTTTGATAATTGCATATTAGGAATGAAGAGTATCAAAACAACATTTTTCTTGTTGAACATTAAATTTATCTTCCTTACATTTATTAACTATCATTTTTTTGTATTTTATTTTGTTGATGGCCTTTTATTAATTATTTTTGTGGTTATATTATATTTTGTTGTATTGACAATTAGAGAGTGAAAACTTGATAATATTAAATAATAACCTTGTTACCAACCAAATATTCAACAATCAAGAGTGCAGGTATACATTTTCGAATTTGTATTTTTATTGATCAGGAACTTTATTCCATAAACATTTTTAAAAATTTGATCTTTCCATCACCTCAAATTTGCATTAATTGATAAGAAATGTGTTGACAGCTGTAAAACTTAAATATTTTGAAAAAATGATGCATAATCCTTATAAATAATATTTATTATTGTCATTAAATTCAGATACACATTGAGATGGTTAATTATTGCAGCAATTTTTATGAAAATATTTTTAACTGTTGCAAGCAAAGCTCAAAATTTAAGTTACCACTATGAATGTTTTTAATATTTGGTTTGAACGTACAATGTGAACCCTGGTAGATGCAATTTTGGCGTTCAAGATAGATTCTGCTGCAAAACAGGTGGCCTGATTAGTTTTATTTTATATAAAATACAAATGTCATCTATTAACCCTTTGTCAGCTACAATAGCATTTTGTTTAGGATCCAATATTGTTTTCTTTTAATATTACCCTATCAAATGCTCTTCCCCCACTTTATCTACTGATATATAATGATCATGCTACCTGGTGAAAGTTCAGATTTATATTGTGAATAAAACCTAATTCTACAGCACAACACTTTGGTGATGGACAAAAATTTCCGTACAATCCAATATGACCCTCCTGGGTTGATATCAACGTCAGTTGTTCCATGTACAAGACCTATTGTGCCCCCTGTATTTAAGTGGACTCTCAGAAGTAGTCCTGTACCGACAAAACATCCTAGGATGTCGACAAATGGGTGTTGCTAAGCATTACAGGTTACAGCTGTGAAAACTGCCACGGTTTTTCCATCCACGCTTTTCTTTTGGCAACGCCGCGCGGTTCTATTGTTTCCATATGTAAAACAAGTTCAGGCGATTATTCATATTGTGGATCGGTACGAAATATTTATAAGAGCTTCCTTATCTGATATCTGAAAACAGAATTGTTAGTTAAGGCCAAAGGAGTGATGATGAAAATTTTGGAAAAAAAATAAAAATTCTAGTTTTCAAACAGAACGATGGCTCTCGTACTGGATGGAAAAAAAGTGTTCAAATAACCTTCCTTTTTCCATATTTGAGCTCAAAATCGTTTGTAGGACTGTAGGAAGGTTTTTTGAACTGTGTCTACCCACCCAAAACATAAGACATGTAAGCGTCGTGTTTAAACACTGAATTTTTATTTTTTTTCGAAAATTCCCAACATCGCTCCTTCGGCCTCAAACAGCAATTCTGTTCAGACATCAGATCAGGAAGCTCGTATAAATATTTCGTACCAATCCACAAAACGAATAATCGCCTGAACTTGTTTTACGTATGGAAACAATAGAACCGCGTGGCGTAGCCAAATCAAAAAGCGTGGATGGGAAAATCATGGCTGTTTTCACACCTATTTAAAGGTTTCAGTTTTGGTTTCCTGAACCGCTAACCTACACTTCTTCTCAGTATCATAGACAGTGATGAGGAGTCTTATCCTCAGAACTTACTAAGCGGGCTTACTGCAAGCCCTTTAATGTGTAGGTGTTTATTGTTCACCCAAGCTTCAGGACTTCCAAAATTTGAATGACTTATACCTGAGTGGTCTGTCCATTATTTGTGTTTCCTAACCAGCTTTTAGTTTGCTCCAGATTAGCAGTCTCAAGAGCAGCAGTGTAAGCAATACTGCTTTGTGCCCATCAGCTGTTATGATCCTCTGGCTAGATGAATTTGCTTCTTGTAAAATTTTTGTCAACATTTTCAAAGAAACAGCCTTGGCTTCAATACCCTACAATTAATTTTTTCTGGAATGAAAAAAGGATAATAGGAACACTTATTGCATAGTATTATTGTCCTGTCCTTTGCTTCTTCTTCAGTGATGTTGATTTAGTTCACGTCTTGAAATCATTGCATCAATGTCCATGTTCTACTACTTGTAGGTTTCCTGCTGTCTGTGTTATACATATTTCCATATATTTTGTTTTTTCACTGCTAGCATTTAGTTCAACTTTTTTTGCTAGCAAGCTAATATTTTATGGTCATTACGGTGGGTCCAATATGTACACCTTTGTCTATTTCCTCATTTATTTTCAGGGTTTTTTTCGAGGACTATATTGAATAAATGATTTTTCAAAAAAGGTACTTCTTGTTTATTATTACCAAATACAAAAAAAGTCATCGACATACAAAGCTACTACATTTAAAAACACTTTTTGCTTTTTAATCTAAAGACAATGCTCATGTTTAGATTTGGTGTAATTTAGGTTAAGTTAAAATGGCGGTTCGAAGGAAACCCACTTAGGCCTTTTGGCCCGTTGTGATACCGTGATGGACGGCGGTGCCTTCCCCCTCTACCTTGAGAACCAGTTGGAACTTTTAATAAAAAGTGTAAGGTCTTTGATGCTAATTGAGTTGAAATCAGATAAGTCATCAAAGTTCGGTTGCCCTAGTATAGAAAGCCGTTTTCTGCTTAGGGCAGGGGAGTGGCAGGGAAGATGTACCATTGTTTCCTCCTCTTTCTCATCGTGACAGCTTCTACAGAAGTCGTGTCGTAGCTCTGCGATTCCCATGAGCCGTGCATGGCATCCACCTGCCCAGTGTCCTGTTATGACCGTGATAGCATTTCCAATGGACTCCCTGGATAGAGTTAAAACATCATTAGTTCGACGTAGATCTAGTTTAGACCAAATCTGTTTCGATGATGTGCATGTGGGTTTATTTTGCAACCTCAAGTTGGTTTTTTGAACTACTTTGCTGTGCAGGAGGAGCCGGCAGTTTGTAATTGGTACTCCTTGCTGAGATGAGACATAACTCTGGGATGGTGTAATTTAACTCTAATAATACTTCATCAACCCTTTTGTTCCAAGTTTTACTGCTCTGTTTGAGCCCATACAAAGCCTTTTTAATTTGCATACCTTGTTTTTGGAACCTCAAAGACTTCTGGCTGTCTCATGAATACATTTTCTTCGAGGTAGTCATTAAAAAATGCTGTTTTTACATCCTAATGAAAAATATTTAAGTTTAATTTCACTGATAACCCAAAAAGAATTCTAACTGAAATGTTTTTTTTTTAATAGTATTGGAAAAGAGTTAAACATGTTTTTGCATTAAAATATTACAAATTTAATAAATAATTTAAATTTTAGCCGACTTTATTGAAAAAGAAATTAAAATCTACAATATCTGGTACAGTCTTGATCAACAAATCCACTACACTACATTCTGTGGATCACAATTTGGAAGCTTTAAAAGAAAAACTGGTTGAAATCGAAAATAAAGACGCCTATATTAAGGATTTGGCACAGCAGCTCGATGATTTTAAATTAAAAATCAGTACCGTAGAATATGAAAAGGAAAATATTAAAAATGAAAAGGACAAATACGAAAAATTGTTGGAAACATTAAAAATCGAGCATGATACTAAGATAAAAACAATCGAAGCTGATTATCAAAGCAGACTACTCAAGGCTTGCTCCTTAAGGGAGAACATTTTGGAGCGTCTGTCGTTTTTAAGGGAAGATTTTCAAAATTTCCAAACGTTTTATAGAACTGACGTACAAGATTTAAAAAACCATTGCAGCGAGTTACCAATTTATTTTAAAAAATACTCCGATCAATACCAATCGCTATTCGATCAGAAGCAGGCAGAGTTGGATCATCAACAAAACATTTTAAAAATGTTGGAGCAGAATTCCATCGACATGCAAATGCAACATTCTTTAGAGATGGAAAATTTGAGGAAAGAACATCAAATAGAAGTACAAGACTTGGAATTCGAAATGCTAAAAACCATGACCGATTTACAGAAGGAGAAGGAGGTATCGGCTGCTAAAATCAAAGAAATGGAAGAAGTTATGCATTCAAAAATTTCGGAAATGCACGAATTATTCAAAAGTGATAAGGAACAAATTATCTATGAATCTGAATTGAAAATTAAGCAGGTAAAGCATATGTATAATTTTTTAATATTAAATATGTATTCTTAAATAACCTTCTTTGTTATTGCTTCTAAATTTCGACTTGAAGTTTTCGCGTTAGCTGAGGCACTAATACAATGTAACTCGCAAAATTTGTACTTTCGAAAATTAATGGTATTTAAAATATTTAGTACTTTATTAATAGCTCCTCTTTATGCGTTAAACTAGCGGAACCCGGCAGACGTTGTTCTGTGCAAACGTTGGGTTTCCTGCTTTGCAAATATCACTATCAAACTAAGCTAAAGTGGTAGGCCACATACATAAACAATTTAGTTGCAGTGATTGTTATTTAATGAAAGATAGGTTAGCTAGACGTCCTTCAACACAATACATTTTAATATATTTGCGAAAAATTGCCTATAAAGTTTTTCGCAAATTACTCGCCAAAAACTCCCTTCATGAAAGAAAGGTTAGCTTCAAAGTCCATCAAAAATGTATATACACTTTTTCGCGAATAAAATTTACACTGTCTCTTTGGCAGATAAATTGGCGAAAATTGATCTCTTCTTTCGTTGATTCGATTGCTACCAAACTTTACACGATTACCCGCCGGACTAATCTAAAGATTGTCTGAAAATTTTATGAAAATTGGTCTGTTTTGAAGTCCATAGGAAACATACACACATCGACTTTTATATAGGTTAGGTTGGGTCAATTTCTGTTTGTTTTTTTTTAAATTCTCTTTTATAGAAACCTTGTCTTGACAATAACGAACACAACAAAAAATAATTATCCAATTTGGTGCAGTCGTTCGGTAGTTATATACATTTTGGCGATTTATTTATATAGATAAACACAGAGTTAAAAAAGCAGACTTGTGTCAGCTTTCAACTGCGTCTTCCGTTTTTTTAAGATATTCTTTTTAAATAATGGCGTAGTGAATGTGTTTTAAAAAAAGGGAAGTAGGGAAAACTCAAAATTTGTAGAGGAATTAATGAAATATTATTTTGGTTTTTACATTTATTATTAGAAGTAACAAAAAAGCAATCTTGCGTATCTGTCAACTGCGTCTTCTGTTTTATTAAGATATTTTTTTAAAACAATGACGTAGCTACTGTGTTTTGTTTTGAAAGGGTGGTGGGGAAAACGTAATGTGTCAGCTGTCAACTATATCTTCTGTTTTATTAATATATTCTTTCAAAACAAAGGCGTAGTTACTGTCTTTAAAAAAGGGTAGAAGGGAAAACTAAATATTTGTAAATGATATGTTGAAATAATATGCCTATTTTTTGTTCAGTTTATTATAATGATATATTAGTGAATCATGGGCAAAAAGTTGATTAATATTTAGTGGCATTTTATCCATAATTATTTTATTATCGAAACCACTTTTTGTCAACTTGGACTGAAGCCTTTGCAGCATGTTTAAGTTTGATAACAACCACCGCTTGCAATTATTCCATAATTAATAATACTATGGAAAATAGTGTTATAAATCAATAATAAAGTTTCAGTTAGTATAAATTTATAAAACAAAAAAACTAAATACTTTGTCTTACTTATAATATAATTGATATGATTTTCCCGTCTCATCCGATGATGGTATATACCAAGATATTTGCAAAATTCAACTCTGTTAGTATGCAAACCATTAATTTTAATTGTTAGTTTTTGTGGCACACTATCACAGTAATTTCCAATTGTAATGTAAACAGTTTTGTCAATATTTTAAAATAGTTTATTCAGTGCCAGCCAATTTGCAATTAAAGCCAGTTGATTATTCATTTTATCTTCCACTAGTTGCCACGTTTTATCAGTATTGTTACGACAATGACGTCCCTGTTTTATTATCTGGCCGAGGCAGTATAAAATTCCTTTTGCGTCATCAAAAACGCCCCATTTAGCGAATGATTTATGGCCGCGGCGTGATTGAAGGCGTCTATAAAGGTCAACCAAACTCGGGAATAACGAAAGAGAATTCTCTCGCTCTTGAACATAGTGATAAAACGATTATGATTTAAAATGTTTATTGTATTTTATCATAATATGCTTACATTCAGTTAGAAGAATCTGCACAACTCTCGAACCTTCACACCGATACTGACATCATAGAAAAACTAGAGACCGAATGGAAAAATAAACTGTCGGAACAAACAAAGCAATCGGACGCTATTTTGAAGGAATGCCAAGCGATAAGTGAATACAACATCATTCAATGTACCATCGAAAAAAATGCCGCCATGAAAGATCTCGAAGAAAATAAAGAGGAACTGAAAAATTTCAAAAAAAATTACAAAGAATTATCTGAAAAATTAAAAGAATTAAAAGCAACCTACGAAGAAGTGAAAAGCGAATTGAATTACAAAAATCAGGAATTTGAAGAACTTAAACTGAAAATGCACTCCGAGCTAGAGCAATGCAAGCAAAAATTAAGTAAAACTTCGAAAGAAAAATCCGCTTACGAATACACGATTAAAAATTCTCAGATGACAATAGAAGTTCTGACGAAAAGACTCATCCATTCCGACAAAGACGTGGAACAGCTCAAAGACGAATTGTCAGCGTGCGAGAAGAAGCTGATCGACTACGAACGAAAATGCCTTCAATTAACGTCGGAATTAAAGCGAACCCGAACGTCCAACGACGAATTAGAGATGCAGTTCGAATCTGCCATCAAATTAAATTGCAAAGACATCGATGATTTAGGCATTCAACTTCTAAAAGAAGTCAACGATTACAAGAAAGAGGTTATATTGTATAAAAAACAATTCAAAGATGAACAACAGTTAAAAGGAGAGATCATGCAGCAGCTTCATGATGCTTACGATATGATCAATAGATTGAGGATGGAGTTTCAAACTGTCGAAACATTTTGCAGTCAGCACAAATTTGAGGTAATTGTTTATCGTTTATCACTTTGAAATTTTATTACTTGTCAATATTGCACGTAAAAAATGAAGATTTTTTGTTACTTTAACTTAAAATAAATATTAAATTGATTGTAAAACAATAAAAAATGGAAATAACCGATACATTTTTTGCGACGAATTCAGCTAATCAATATGATCTATTTGACGTAATGTGGAAGGTGCCAAGCAGAATGTTGTGACAGTTTTGTGGGCGGAGCCAAACGTATGACGTTTGACGGATTTGACGTTTCTTATACATACATACATATAGTCACGCCTTTTTCCCGTAGGGTTAGGCAGAGACCACTTCCTTGCACTTGCTACGGTTCTTACACACATATTTTGCTTTTTCTACTTTCATCAGTGCACTCATACATGCTCGTCGGTTGTTGGTACTCTTGACCTGGCCTTTTTTCAAAACACTATCGATTGATTGAGATAAGTCTATCGACTTGTCCATTCTAACTTGACTTGTAAATCTGTTTCGTCAATCTTCCTTCATCCATTCTCTCTACGGGTCCAAACCAATTAAGCATTCCTTTATCTATCTTTGTAATGTTTCTCAAATGAGTTAATTTTAATTGTGGCAAAGAATAAAGATATACAAATAAAACCTCATAAGTCCACTATTTGTGTTATCAGGAATCAGTTAGTACCCTAAAAACCAGGGGGCGATGGTAGGTACTTAACATGATTTCACAAGAATCCTGTCGTAGCTGACAGCTCACCGGCGATGAAATATTGCACCCTGGTTTATGAAAATATGTAAGAACAACAACACAAATGAAATCTTAATGGTTGGAGGTCAACAGATCCAAAAAGTAAAAAGATAGAATTACAACGCTTATTACTTAAAACAATGACTATACCGCAGAAATAAAATCCATAATTGAAAAAGCCCCTACCACTTTATAAAAATGAAAAAAGTACTATGTAGCAAAGATTTGACGTTAGGCCTAGGACTGCGATTGGCAAAATGTTATGTAATCAGTGTGCTCTACTATGGTGCAGAATCATGGATGCTAAATGCAGAGGCAATGACACGGTTTAACTCTTTCGAAATGTGGATATATAGAAAAATTTTAAGAATTTCGTGGGTAGATCGAATTACTAACATCGAAGTGCTAAGAAGAATCGGTTAATAAAAAGAAGTTGAACGTACAATTAAGGAGAGAAAGCTTCAGTATTTGGGACACATAATGCGCGGCGAAAGGTACAGCCTCTTACGACTAATAATGCAATGGAAAATAGAAGGCAGAAGAAGCATAGGAAGAAGACGAAATTCATGGCTAAAAAATCGTGAGATAATAGTTTGGTTGAAGCTCCAAACAAATTTTTAGAGCAACTGCCTCAAAAGTTGAGATAGCGATGATGATTGCCAACCTCCGCCGTGGAGGTGGCACTTGAAGAAGAAGATATACAAAAGGGGGACTAACCTGATTCTATTTGTATATTTGTATTCTCTAATTGTGGTTTCACGAGCAAATTATTTTGTAATCCTATCCATTTGATATTTGACGTTTTTGACAGATGGTTTGACTATTGACATTTTTGATATTCCCAAACAAGCTGATTTAAGTTGTGGTTTCACAAGCATACCAGAATACTGGTGCAAGGCCGTTATCGTTCCGCTTTCCAAAGGAAAAGGTTCGCAGTAGGACAGTAAGAACTACCGAGGCATTATTTTACTCAGCATCGTCGGCAAACTGTATGCAATGAAACTGATGAGAAGACATGGGATGTGCAATCATGATTTAAAAAAGGAAGGAGATGTAGGGATCAGGTCTATTAATTCTGAGACATAGTTGAAAAATTCTTTCGTAGACTTGGAAAAGGCCTATAACAGAGTGGTGACTAATGAATTGTCGATATTTTCTATGTATGGGTTGAGCGGTAGTTTGATACGAGCACTGAAATCACTTTTCGAAGATTCCACTGCTTGTGTCAGGATAAACGGAGCTTACACGGAAAAGGTGTTAGTTGTGTGGCTTCGCCATGGCTTGTTTAAAAGATGTGAAAGATAGTGCGTATGGATTGAGAATGAATGATTTGATCGTCAAATGCCTCCTTTACGCCGATGATCAGGTTATATTTGCATCATCTGAGAAGTCGCAGGCGATGTTGTCCTAAAAATTAGAGCAATGACAGTAAATGTAAGCAAGGCATAAAAACCTCCACACACAAAACGTGTTTTTTTTTGTATACTTGTTAATATTGATTATGTTTAAATAAAACAGATGGAGCAGGCTCAAAATGAGCTGGAAGACTATCGTATGAGAGAAATGGATTGGAATATCATTAAAGACAAATTGGAAACCACAACGAAAGAGCTCGAAGAAGTTTTGGAATCCAAATCGTACGAAATCGACAACTTGAACGAAAAACTCAAATCGCTGGAACAAAAATCCGATTCCCTCTCTCAACATTCCGATTATTACAAACGAAAAGTGATGGAATTGGAACAAGAACAATTAGATACTGACAAAATAATTAAAAATTATGTAGAATTATCCGGAAAATACGACGTGCTAACTTACAAATATGAAGAATTGGAAGCGGAAAATTTACAAAACAAAATGAAGGTTATGAAACTCAACGACGAACACGTCGAAGACGAATTGAAAGCAAATTTCGAGGAACAACTGAAAAAATGCGACGAATTGGCAGAGAAAAACGCCCAACTTGATAAACAGCTTCAACAAAGATTGGTATGTGTACATTTTACTATCGAAAATCGTTGCGCGTTACTTTCGATTTAAAATAATTCGTTTCTATTTGTTATTTAATTTTTTCCAGAACGAAGATTCCTCGAGTCAATCGAACTATGTTAAAATGAAAGCCGAAAGGGACGAACTTTTAGAAAAATGTCAACTGTTGGAAAAAGAATTGGTTAAGGTAAGTTTTTTTGTCGCGAACATTAATTTTCGATTATTTAGCAGCAGCTGTCTTATTCAATAGAAATGATAACGTTTCGGTGCATAATTTTTGCCCCCTACTCGTTGGAAAATTCCCTTTGACTCATTTGAAGTTTCAAGAATACCAATATAGTCGAAGGAACGTTCGTATGAATGATCAAACGTCTTACGGTGTACTTTGAAAGAGGGCTTTTATTTCAAAACCCAAATTGCATCCAAAGCAGATCAGATAAATTATAAAGCAAATAATTAAAAAATAACGACTTTTTTTTGACGGCGTGAACGTAAACTGCGGTTTAGGGTACTACCGATCAAACAAACAAGGACTCTCTTGCAAAAATGGTAGATTCTTTTCGTCCAATCATCGTTACAGGTTACGGGAGACCGCGAACAGACCAAAGGTCGTAAGCGACATTGGTTTGGGAGGAGGAAGAAGTTTATTTTTCCCTTAAAGCTTTCCTGGGTTGTGAACGGGAGAAATGTGACCATTCCGTCGATAGGCACGCTGTTAAGATATCTTACACGACTGTACTGTGAACTGTAACGGGAATTTTGCCGTTACATCTATTTTTTGATTTGTTTAGTTATCAGTTAGCATTGTTAAAGATGGTGATGATACACCGGAAATAAAGATCAAACGTGGAGTATGGCAAGTTTGCATTTTATCGCCCTTGCTCTTTAATGTATACTCTGAAAGAATATTTAGGAAAGCACTAACTGATATACAAGCCGGCATTATTATAAATGGTGAAATCATAAACAACCTTCGCTACGCAGACGATACGGTACTGTTGGACTCCAGTCAGGAAGATTTACAACGGATACTGGACGCAGTCATCGAAAAATGCGCAATAGCCGGACTCGGATTAAATGCAAAAAAGACCAAAGTATTAGTAATTAGCAAGCAACCTAATATCATAGCTAACAACAGTTGGGCGTGAACTATTGAAGCTAGTAAACCAAATAAAATATCTAGGCAGCATAATAACTAACAGCGCGAATAGTCAAACTGAAGTGAAATCAAGGATTGAGCAGGCTGGAGCAGCATTTAAAAACATGAGTAGGGTCTTGTGCTGTAGAGATCTGAAGTTAACTCTAAGAATCCGACTTCTCAGATGTTATGTCTTCTCCACCCTGCTGTACGGTATGGAAACCTGGACTATAAACAAGTCCGAAGTAAAATGACTTGAGATGTGGGCTTGCAGGAAAATATTAAAAGTTTCATGGACGGGAAAAGTATCCAACTTGGTAATACTCCCAACAGCTGAATATATCCACCGAAATTCTTACCACCATCAAAAGAAGGAAACTGCAATATTTCGGGCATGTTATGAGAGGCGAAAAATACCGATTACTGCAGAACATCATGCAGGGAAAAATTTATGGTAAAAGAATCTACGTGACTGGTATAAACTCAACTCAAGCTCTCTGTTTAGACTTGCCGTCGACAGAGTAAAGATAGCCTTGTTGGTGATCAACGTTTTAGAAGGACATGGTACTTAAGAAGAAGAAGAATTGCTAAAGACAACTCTGGCGTTTGGGTGTGTGATTAAACTTTTTTTTTTTTATTCAATCATTAGACTGTTCTTCTTCTTCTTCTTATGGTGCCGTCTTCTGTCGAAGGTTGGCGATCATCATGATTATTTGCATTTTGTTGACTGCTGATCTGAAAAGATGATTTGATGAACAATTGAACTATTCTCTCAGGTTGCGGAGCCACGACATTCGTCTTCTTCCCACGCTGCGCTTCCCTGCAATCTTTCCCTGCATCACCACTTGTAGCATTCGGTATCTCTCTCCTCTCATAGTGTGGCCCAGATATTGTAATTTTCTGATTTTTATTTCGTTATTAATTTCTGTTTCTTTTGAGAGTCTTTTTAGTACTTCTTCGTTTGTAATTCTGTCCATATAAGATATTCTCAGTATTCTCCTGTATAGCCACATCTCGAATGCTTCTATTTTTCTCATCATGACTTTTGTCAATGTGGCCGCTTCTATGCCGTATAGTAAGATGGTGAATATGTAGCATCTCAGCATACGTATTTTGAGTTCGTTATTTAAATTTCTGAAAAACTGTTTCATATTTATGAAGGCTTTGCGTGCGATTTCAATTCTTGCTTTCAGTTCGCTAGCATAATCATTGTTGCTGTTAATCCATGTTCCCAAATATTTATATTTATATACCCGTTCTATTATCTGGTTGTTTACTATCAGCTGTGTGTTGTTGTTTCGGGTCTTTGTGAATACAAGGAATTTTGTTTTGCTGAGATTCATGTTTAGCCCGTATCGAATACTGACATTATGTACCTTTTGTACCATTCTTTGTAGGTCGATGGCATTTTCGGCTAGCAACATAGTGTCGTCCGCATACCTTATATTTGAAATAGGTATCCCATTAACTCGCACTCCAGCTTCTTCTTCAGCTAATGCTTCTTTCATGATCGCTTCTGAGTAGATGTTGAACAGCAAAGGGGAAAGCACGCATCCCTGTCTCACTCCGCGCCTGATCTCTATATCTTCCGTCTGTGTAAGACTGTTAAAAGTAATCAAATAAGTTGCCTCTATCTGTTTAGTTTCGTCTCTTTCTGATTCGTTGTATTTAAAAATTTGAATATTTGAAAATATCTTCATTTTTAAATCCGAGTCAGCTTGTTCTGTAAACGCTCAGAAGGAACGGAGCAAAACAACGGACATGGATCATAACAGGGGGTACAAGACGTGTTACGTGCACTGTCGATGATCTCTAGGAGGTGGTGAGTGAGGGTATTCCTGGGAGGAGAATACCTGAACAGTTAGTCTAAACTCGTCCTGACACACACACATTTTTACAGTTTATTTTAAATATCTGTTTAGGGTTAGCTAAGCGGACTGTATGTTGAGTTGAGCTATAATTAATTTAGAAAATAATGAGGATTTACGTAACGAAAAATATCTGTTTAGTAAGCAGATTCAACCCTCATTTGTAGGCTACGTTGTTTGTTGATTCCGCTGTTACGTATCGTTGTACTGGCACAAGAAATATTTGATGTTTAACATGTGTTCTTTTCCGAGCTGAGAGTGGATATATATATATTTTTTTAACTATTTATTGACAATCAGAATGATAATACAATCTATAAGTCAATTTGCTTTCTGGTACAATAAAATTAATAAAACATATTGTACATCTATGGCGTGACTTTGTTTACTTCTAAAGTACCGATGACATAAATGATTTCATGAATTCTTTCAAAGATCCTGGCCAGGATCATCGGAATATTAAAAAAAACCCGAACTAAAAAATGAAAAATAAATAATAGTTTAAAAAAACTAAGACAACACGCTTTATAAGAAAACCACCAAACTAAAAAATAATAATTAAAAATAATTTTACCATCAAAAGCGTGGTGGGGTGCTTTTTATGATGTTTATGTTTTCTTCTTGGATATCTGTTTATTATCAAATATATTAATTAATATAGCTATCGCACCCAACGCTTTTGATTGTAAAATTATTTATTTTTTTTTTAGTTCGGTTTTCTTATAAAGCGTGTTGTCTTGGTTTTTTTAACTATTATTTTTTATTACCTAGTATAATTGAATATCAATGTGGGGTAATAACGAGATATTCTTTCCTGCGTATTGCGCAAATGTGACTCGCGTCTGACATCCAAGGGATGAAAGGAACAATTAGGGACTCATTCTCGAACTCATTAGTCAATTCAACCGTAAGAGAAGAACCTTTTCCCAGTGGCAAAGCTACTCTTCAATCAAAACTCCACAATACACACTACAAGCAAGATCTAGGTTAGCGGCTCAATGTTCTCTCCAAGAAATTTCTCGTTACACACTAATTAAATTAATTTTTTATTGTTAATTATTAACTTGCCTCAAAAGTACATTTCACAAGATCCCTCGTACATCTGTTGGTTAAGTTGTAACAAGTTAACCCCAATATTGTATCTTGTTGGCATTTTGATGGGAAGCAAAGAGTGGACATTTTGTCAGGATATGTTTCTTAAAATTTAATGCGCGATAAGATCTCTCGGTAGTTAAAGGATGACCTTTTACGAAGAAACAAATTTTTGTGGGTCATAAAAACTTAACATTGCCTTTCTTTTGTTTAAGTTTCAAGCACATAGCAAGCAAGGTACTCCTAAAAGTAAGAAAGTACCTGATGATAAAGACCCAAAAAAGTGGATCAAGAAAAATAAGCATCCGAAGGCTGACAAAGAAAATATCTGCAGTCCCAACAGAATGCTCAACTCCAATAGAATTGAATCTCCGTTGAGGGATAGAAATTAAAAAAAAATAACTGATTTTATTTATTTTTGTTTTATTATTACAGTTAAAAACAAGAAAGCCATTCTTACCATTTATTTAACAATAATTTACAATATTTTAAACGGTAACGAACAAAACACCATCTACTCAAAAAGTAGCGCACTTTAGTCAATAACAAAACCAAGAATTGGTTAAAAAATAATGTATAGTTAAGTAAAACTTACTATCTAAGTTAGACTAGTTTAAAAAATTATAAAAAATCCAACATTGAGTTAGAGGAGGAAGTTCTCGTGATTTTTATTGATAAAAATAATCAGTTTCACGTAGAACATGTTTTAAAATACTGATACTACGGGTGTAGCAAAAGTCAGTTGACGCCATCAAAAAATACGCACGCACGACCTTCGTCTTTACCATGCAGTTACGGCAAATATTTAGTATGCAAGTGCAGCTCCATATGAAGTACGTATCTACCTTATGTCAGAGTATCTAGGTTACAATGCCGATTATGTCACTTAGCAATGCTAAGCTGTAAGTTCGAACTAGGAATTCTTTCGAAAAACCTACTTTTCCGTGCTCAAGCGATGCCAAACATACATTGATAAAGGTGGTATGCAGTTTGTGTACTTATCAAAGTTTTTTTCAACAATAAATTACATTTTTGCATCTCATTGTTGTTATTAATAAGCAAATCGGTTAACTTACTTTTGCGCACCCGGTGTTTAAATTTTTAATAGAAACACAATATTTTTGGATTATTATATTAGTCCAATCAAACGGTAGTTTGAAGTGGAAAGTTTTGGTGTAATTGTTTTGATTAGTTTATTTTATGTTTTTTGGGGTGCTGAACACGAATCTGAAGTTGTCGAACAAAAACTTGCTCGGCAAATAAGAGAAATCATCAAAAAACCATTAAAAATCATGTATTTTAGTGGTTGTCAGCTTATAGCTTGCAAAGCAAGCTATTTATGCAAAAATGGTTAATTAGTAAAATAAAAAGGAAAAAATTTCCTATAATTTATGTCTCCTAGCATTTTTTCGTACGTCGTATGGTTTCCAGGCAAAATAGTGCTGAAATATGGGAGAAATTAGCATTTAAAAAAAAATAGCAGAAGACATCATTAGTTTATATTTTTTATTTTATGTAGGTGAACATTATTTGATAGATTAATAAAAGAGGCAAATTTCAGTACAATTCAGTATTTATGACCTAATACGAGCCCTCTTAGACATCGGGTTAAAGGATTTCAACTGGGCAGCATTCCAGCTCTTCTAGGTCTGAAACAAAAATTTTCATCACCTGTTGTACCAAATTACCTTTATGATGAGACAGTCGTTGTTGTGACCTTGTGTAATCTTCAGGAATTCGTGTTCCACACACAAAACAATCTGAAGTAAAAGTCGGAGGATGATCTTAGTTTTCCCGTAGATGTGCTTGGTTAAGCAGCCTTCTTCAAGTAAGCAGCTATCATTTTTTCATTTGTGTAACTTTTCTGACATGAAACATGTATGTTTACAGATGTTTTATCCGCCAAAACAACTCCTTTTCTATCATTTTTTTTTACTAGCATCACATAAAGTTTCTATTCCTTTTTCCTTTACCACTGGACACTCACTCAAATGTTTTTCACAAATAAAACACTTATCACTGGACATCGTGAAGAGTTGTTGTATTGTATCTCAACGAAAACACTCGGAAACGAAAATAACTGGACTGGACTAACTGGTAAATGACACTACCACTGCAGTAGCAGTATTGAAGGCATGAAAACGCCCTTGACATGAAGGCCCTTGGCATGAAGGCCCTTGACGCATACCCCCTCCAGTCAGCCTAGTCAAAATCTTTGCCTTTACGTCGAAAGGCGAGGCGCTGCAGATGAATTCTTTCACTTAAAGGGAAAATTGCATTGATTCATTCATTACTTTTTACTTTTTTCCAAAAATTACTGATTTTTTCCATATTTCAGCACTATTTTGCCTGGAAACCATACGATGTACGAAAAAATGCTAGGAGACATAAATTATAGGAAATTTTTTCCTTTTTATTTTACTAATTAACCATTTTTGTGTAAATAGCTTGTTTTGCTAGTTATAACCTGAAAACCACTAAAAAACATGATTTTTAGTGGTTTTTTGATGATTTCTCATATTTACCGAGCAAATTTTTGTTGGACAACTTCAGATTTGTGTTCAGCACCCAAAAAAACATAGAATAAACCAATAAAAACAATTAAACCAAAACGTTCCACTTCCACCCCTTTTGGTGCACCGTTTTACTAGCCTATATGTTGCAATAACAATCACGTGGACAAAAAACAATATTTATGAAATAATGTGTCTGCCATATTATTTCATTAAGGAAAAAAGAGCGAGCGTTTTTTGTAATATTTTACCTTCTGACTCGATGTTTACAAAAAATATTACAGTATCTGTAGATGAAACCAAATAATTTTATTTAATATTAATTTGAGGTTTTTTTTCTCGATTTAACACGAATGTGGATTTTCATTATTTATATTAAATAGTTTAAATGTACCTAAATACAAAAATTGAAACATTTATCCCATATTATTTAAATTAGGTAAGTGAAAGTTTCTAGCTACAAATTTATTTTCACTTGTAATTATAATAATCTTAAATTTTTAAGTCAAGGTGGTATATTTATATAGTATTCGATTTTCATATGGTATAGTACTCTAATATTTACCGACTAACTAATAAAATAAACTAATTATCTTTAATATTTAAAATTTTTAATAAAAATATTACCTATATATTTTACAAAAATAAATATTTCGTATTCCTGAAACTAAAATTTACTTTCTTTTGTGAATATAGTAAGTTTGAATTTTAAAACAACCAAAGTGGTAAATTAATAAAGTATATTATTATGGTATGTTTTATTAATTTGGTATTTTTAATGTTATGTTAATATGGTATGGTATATTAATATGGTATTCGATTTTAATATGGTATAGTACTCTAATATTTACCGACTAATTAATAAAATAAACTAATTGTTTTTAATATTTAAATTTTTAATTAAAAAAAAATATATATTTTACAAAAATAAATATTTCGTTTTGCTGAAACAAAAATTTACTTTCTCTTGTGAGAATTTTAAAACCAAGGTGGTAAATTAATATAGTATATTATTATTGTATGTTTATTTGGTATGGTCGTATAGTCACGCCTTTTTCCATAGTGGTAGGCTTCCTTTCACTTGCTAAGGTTCTTACACACGTCTTTCTCTTCTTCTACTCTCATAAGCGATCTCATACATGCTCGACGGTTGTTGGTGCTCTTGACCTGAACTTTCTTTAAAACAATGTCGATATAATCGAGATACGTTCGCATACGTCGACCTGTACTGACTTGCCCATTTACACTCACTTTTTAAATCTGTTTCGTCATTCTTCTTTTATCTATCCTCTTTACGTATCCAAACCATCCAAGCATTCGTTTATATATCTTTGTTACCACATTTTCTTTCTCACCACAGCGTTCTTTTATCTCGCTATTGCGTTGAGATTTTTTTTTCTGGATATAACGCAATTATTTTAATGTATTTTACAAATAAACAATTTTTTAAGCGCCTGAAAATAAAATATAAATTTGTACTGTCTTAAAAATATTTTTAAACCAAAACTTCACCGTGTTCAGTTAAACCATGTAGCTTACTATGTATTTACACAATTTTGTTTCAAATTCCTTGTTATTTTGTAAAAATACTAATTAATCCATTAATAATAATGTGGTATGTTTTTTTTTAAATAGGATGCTATAATAAGATGGTATTTTTATTAATGTGTTAAATTTGCTTAATATCATATATTATTAGTATGATTCTTAAACAAAAACTTTACCGTGTACAGGTAAACTGTTTATGTTACTATTTATTAACACAATTTTCTTTCATATACCTTGTTATTTTGTAAAAATAATAAATCCAAATTTTGAAAACAAAATATGGTGTTATGTTAACGGGATATGATATATTAATGTGGTGTTTTTTTATAAAACGGTGTTATACTAATATGGTATAGTTTTTACCAAAATGGTATATTTTTTATCGAAATGGTAGGTATAGTATATTAATATGGCATATTAATATTTAAATATATTTAATATAAATATTGGATTCTGTATTCTTAAAGCAAAACTTACCATTTAAACTTTATTTTACTATTTATCAACACAATTTTGTTTCAAATTTCGTGTTATTTTTTAAAAATAAAATCTAAATCGCCATTTATTCATGTAAACATTTATTTATTTATATTTACGAAAAATTTCTAACAACGAATCCATTTACTCTTATGAATATAATATTTTTAATAACATGGTTCAATATCAATGTGGTATGAAATATTATGGTCTATTTATTTTGAAATAGTCGGTAATATAAATATATATATATTTTTATTAAAATTATGTGTTATATTTATATGGCATACTTTTTTTAATATTGAATATTATTATTAATATGGTATGGTATATTAATATTTACCAAATAGTTAATTAATTGTGATAAAAATCAAGAAAAGAAACCTCGTACTCGTCAGTATTGAACCATTTGACTGATAGAATATGTCCGAAGCTTTTTTTTTATAAAATTAAGTTTATTTATTTATAACTCTGTTTGAAATAAATTGTGGTTTAACAGCAAAGGCGTTTTTTTTTAAACTTGCAAATTTAATAAATTTTTGTCTTGTTTAAATTATTCAATAAAGTGTTATTCTTGTCAGTTGGAATAACGGAATTTATAAACGTGAGGGTTATGACCATATAAAGAATTGTTTAATAAAAAAAAATTACTAACAATTAGGAATAATCCAGTAATTCCACATAATTCTTTCTCATACTAACTGCGCTTTTATAATATAACTTCGGTAAAATTTTTGACGATTCTGTAATATTCATTTTTAATTTTCTACTTTTTTTGGAATCAATTGTAACAAGATACTTAATTTTTAACAATTTTGTTTCAAAGTAATTGTTGGGTATATAATTTAAGAAATACTATGATTTAAAAAAAGTTCTATTTAGTAGTTGTTGAACATATTACAGTCACACATAATATTTAGGTTTTGTTCATTAATCAATATTCCAATAATAGTTGTGAATAGTGTAGATCTAGTGAAGATGGAGTAATCGAGTAATCTTTATATGCTGGTTTGTTGTATTATATGTAGTGACTACCTATGAAGCAATTGTAACTCCACCAGTTTCCTCTACAATGTTACTCCACCAGTACCAATGCAGGAGTCCCACAAGGATTCATGCTGGAACCCACGATGCCATTTCCTTAAATAAAAGGTCTCCTTTCTCCATAATGGATGATCCAATCCATAGTTACCATAGTCCACCAGTTACTCCTCTACAATGTTACTCCACCAGTTACTCCTCTACAATGTTACTCCACCAGTACCAATGCAGGAGTCCCACAATGATTCATGCTGGAACCCACGATGCCATTTCCTTACATAAAAGGTCTCCTTTCTCCATAATGGATGATCCAATCCATAGTTTTGCATTCCACATATCAACTTTAACTGGGTTTACTGTGTTCTCCAAAAAGATGCCCATGTTATGCATATTTTTGCTTAGACCCCGTTACCAGCCTGTCCAGCTCCAAGGCCTGAGTAGCAAGTGCATCATTCTCTTGCTATGCCTCAAAATATTGGTTTCCAGCCAGCACCCTTTTTGCTGCCAGGTTTGCCAAGATTTGGCCTTTGTCTGCATCTGCTCTTTGTTTTCATTGATACCCTTGTGTCGTGGCACCCACCCAAATTCAACTCAGTTGTGCTTTGCCAGATTTCCCAAGTACATGAATATCAAAAAAAAATGGGCAAAAGGAAAAATGATCATTGATTTCGTATTTCAAAGGGCTCGATGTGGACCAGAAGTAACACAATAAATAACCCAAGAAATGGTACACTCAAATTTCTTAAGTAAAAAAAAAAGCAATAGTGAAACTTGTTAAAAACCTGATTTAGTCCAATATTTATACAGTGCTTTCATTTCAAAACCAAATAATCAAATAACTTTTGATTTTGCGTATATGTAAGAAAAACAAAAAATCCTCGAATTTTAAATTAAGGGAGAGGTTTATAAATGTGATTCCGCTGTTTCCAAGTGGCACCACTTTAACATCCCGTACCCCTTCTTTAAAATGTCAAATAGCAACCCTTACCTTGTGATACATCAAATGAAAACCACAAGAAAATTGCAAATCAGCCATATAAACAACAATTTATTCTATCAATTTACTTTGCTGATAACAACAAATTTTGTGAAATTACATGAGACCATAACAAAAACGACCTACACCACTGTTGGATAGGTAGATGCCTAATTGAGATCAATAAACTTACTTCTGAATATACGTCACTTTTTTTGACATTTTTTGTCATTTTGTTTCTTTGTTTCAAAAATATTAATAGTTATATAGTATATATAGTAATATATTTAGTTATTCGTGACGTTAAATTAGCCATTATTTGTAGCTGTAACATCTCGAGTTGGTTTAAAATAGTGTATTATCTGCAAGAACAAATAGAAATAATATTTATTTACGGTCATCAAAACTAGTACGGTCGAGGAACAGCTCGAGTTTTTAATGAAAGGCATCCTGATGAAATATAGACCACCAGACCATCATAGAGTTAGTACGGAAGTTTGGAGAAACGTTTGTAATAAAAAAAATAATAATCCCGACGAAGCTGCACAAATTGAAGTACTGGGTAATTTTCTATAGATCCTACCTATTCCATTCCAAAAGTATCAAATCTTACAAATATTTCTGTTGGTTTCATACACAAAGTGTTTAAATTTCATAAGTTGTTTCCTTATAAAATACAAATGCATTATCAGTTTAGTGAAGACGATTATGACCGCAGAATTGAATTATGTGAAACAATGTCCCAAAAAATACAAGAAGACGCAAATTTGGTTATAAACGTTTTACTTAAATGGCTTTAATTGTAAGTACTGGAATGACAAAAATCCTCACGTGTTTCGACAGGGTAATACTCAGTTTCCAGCGAAGATCAATGTTTGGGCTGGTATTCTAGAGGAAATGAGATAATTGAACCTCTTTTTATTGACCAAAACCTAACGGGAAAATTGTACCTACAATAATTAAAAAATGAAATTGGTCCACTTATTACTAAAGTCACTAGAAAGACAAGTTAATAAACAGGAAAATATGGTGCTAGATGAACAAAATATATACCTTCAGGGTGTTTCCCACAATAAAAATGATTTGACATATACCTCACATACACTAAATATTAAGCTTATGTTAAATATAAAAAAGTTTACTCAAAACACAAATACAATAAATTAACAGAATTTTCTTTGATGTAATCAAATGAAGTATCATTTACCTGGTTTCAAAATTTAAATGTCCCGCCAGCGTTTATTCGCTATTCAGTTGACGGTAACTATACTCTAGTCGGTACTTTACAGCAAATCCGTGCGGAGCGTTTATGATTCGTTAATTAAAAACTGTGAGTTTTTATGTAAATAACAATATAAAGGTGAAATATTTGTGCGTGTATTTTGATCTTGTCATTAACCTTGGTTAATTAACGTGTTATTCTTGGAAAGTGTTTGGAACGGATTTTTTTCCAGGTAAGTTTTAATGATGTAAACATAACCTCCAATTTTCGGGCTATATTTCCGCCTAATTTTAATGTTTGTTAGATTGTTCCAACAAATTATCATTTACCTGGCGAATAGTGTTAACCTGGGTTTGCCAGGTAAATGATTTTGTACCAGGTAAATGATTTTATTAGTTGAAAAGTTATGTTCATTGTCTTTTTTGTTTTACTACTTGTGGTAAGTAGATATTTTTTTTATTGAAGTATAAACGAATAGGGGTCGGCTGTATGGAAAAAGACAAAGTAGGGAGGAAATGCTGCAAAAAAAGAGATAGGCGAAGAAAAAACGATATTACAAAATTAAAAATGATCCTGTTCTTATAGAAGAACATAGACAGAAAAACTAATTAAAGTATGAAAGAAGGAAAAAGGAAATGAAAGTTAAACTGAAAAAAGATATGTCAGATCGGGAGTTAAGAAATATGCGGAAAGAATGGCGAAAAAATTTTTCTACCTATTGTAGTAGAAAAAAAAATTGAAGAAAAACAGAACAGTTTCTCTTACACAATAGTCCCCCCAAGTACACCAACAAGTATGCTGAATTTTGAAGTAGGTAGTAATTCCGATGAAAATTTCACCACATCACCAAGCAAACCTTGTACAATAAAAATCAATTATGCTATATTCAATTCATTTCGGAATAGACCTGCAAGCAAAAGAAAAAGAAGAGATAGGAGTAAGCTGGTAAGAGAAAATTTAAGATTAAAGTTACAGCTTAGAAAATAAAGCTAAAACTGAATAAAATTCGAGTGCAAAACTGCAGGCAGAAGAAAAAATAATCTAAAATAAAGTTTACTCCTTCACCAAACACAAAAGTAAAATCTTTATTAAAAGGGAGGGGGTTTAGCCAGAAGTAATAAAAAAACTTATTTTTGTCGAAAAGCAACTAGAAACAAATTATAAAAATCTTGCGACGGAAAAAGAAAAACAATTATTCACAAAAGCTGTCATTGGAGATGGAGCTATTTTGAAGAAAAATAAACAACTAGTGACATGTCGTAAGTTTGTTTCAAAAAAGAGAATGGTATCACTGTTAAAAAAAAATCAAGCAATGGGATTTCAATTTGAGAGAAAGCTTAGACACGACACGGTACCATATTACATGTAAGAAAAGACATACAGAGTTTTTTCATTTGAGACTTACATTTTTTATTTAGAACAATTACTTTGTTTTTTATTACCTATGTATGTATTAAATAATATGTTAATATTTATATTAACCTGCTAATAATCATTTACCTATACCAACAGTCATTTACCTGGAACCAAAATTTTTTTTCCCTTAAATCTATTATTATTCGAGTTTATAATTTGCTGTTCAAAGGGTGGTACATTCCTGATGGGTATATTAATGCGTCTACTGTAACATTTTTGGTATTAGTCATCAAAATAATTTTGGTATTTTTACCTGGCAAATAGTACCCTAATTGGAGAAATACCCTTTAACAGGATGGAGCTACACCATCTTACACATTAGTTGTAAAACAATAGCTAGACGAATGATTTCTAAGACATTGGATTTGCAGATGGGGTTTTATAGAATGGCCAGCAAGTTGTTTATATGGCTAATTTGCATTTTTCTTGAGTTTTTATTTGATATATCACAAGGTAGGGGTTACTATTTGACATTTTAAAGAAGGGGTGGGGGGTGTTAATGGGGTGCCACTTTGAAACGGCAGAATAACATTTTTAAATCTCCCCTTTGATTTAAAATTCAAAGTGTTTTTTGTTTTTCTTACATTTAGGCAAAATCAAAATTTATTTGAAGTGGCTGGTTTTGAAATGAAGGGACTGTATAAATTAGTAGTATGGTGACACTTCAGAGGTGCTGGTAAAAGGAGGTACTGCAGAATTTAATATAGACTTAACCTGTTAAAAAAACTTATGTGTTAGTTTAACATAACTTTAATGATTCAATGAATTGAGCTTATTTTCACCCCATTTAAAGTTTTCCTGGGTAGTGAAATACACCATCCAATAGAACAAATTAAAAATGCCAAAAGACGCTGGGAATACCACTCGTGCTGTTCTATCTATGAGAGACACACTGTTTACATGTCTTACTCGACCATGCTGAGAACCTAAACAAAACAAAAATCTTGTAATTAATGTTGAAATGTTTGAAAACCCTCCGTGGTGCGAAAAAGGAATTTGGTCTGTAAAAGTTCAAAAGAAATGAAGCAAAGATACTGGCAGGTTACAAGACAAGTCACTGCCCATTAACGACCGGGAGGATTTTAAATGAGAAGCAGGGCGGTAACTACGTAATATTTTACTATAGGCAACTATTAATGTAGTGGGGAGGAAGGATACATTCACATTTTTTAAAAACACTCACAAAATTTATGTGTAACTTTTTTTATTCTTTATTAAATAAGTTATAAGTTTTACCCACAGAATGGCTTAAATTTTTTTTTTGATCAGCAAGTTAATTATTATTAAACTTAAATTTAACTGAACAATAAGAGATTATATTTACTGGGTGTTTCCAAAGTAATCAGTAATATTATTGTGGTATATTTGTCGTTCAGTTTAAAGACTAAAGACTTATCAGAAAAGTGTTATTATGTATTTGTTCAAAATAAATAATAGTTTAAAAAAACTAAGACAACACGCTTTTTAAGAAAACCCGTCGGGTGCTTTTTATGATATTTACGTTTTCTTCTTGGAGTACCAAATCTGGGGTTTGACGCTGGGAAACAGATAAAAATGAAATCTCACTGAAATAAAGTGCCAGGACAAAGACAGGCGAAAAGGCTAGTGAGCCACTCGCCAAAGAAAGCTAAACAGCTTCTCGAGCTGGACAAGAAAGACTTGAAACTGGTGACGGGACTCCTCACTGGACACTGCCTCATAAGGTATCACCTGAAAAAGATGGGCAAAATAGAGAGTGATAGTTGCCGCTACTGCGAGAATTTAGCTGAAACTGCAGAAAATTTCCTAGCGGATGCCCAGCGCTTTTCTGCAAGGGGCTTAATTTTTTAGAAGTGGCCTTCTTAAAACCCTCTGATGTCAGGAACTTAGCTCTCAGGAAACTGAACTTTGTACTAAGTTTTGGAATCCTGGACCTCGAATAGATTAAGGCACAAAAGATCTGATAGGTCAAGGTGCTTGAGAGGCTTCATAGCCTTCACGATCCCCTGCTACAATCTAGTTACCACCCTGCTGACCAAAAAGCTTTATGGATCTTAATTAAAAAGCCTTGAGTATTACCTGAACCATTTGACGTTGATGCCTCCCGTTGTCTTTGTCTCCTGAATTTGTCATCTCCTTTGAGACAGTAGAGCAGCTGCTTCCATTTGGGCAACCTTAACTCAGTTTGGGTCATTCTCTCTACTGTCAAACGAACAAGTGGTGAGACTGAAGTTGAATGTTGATCCAATGCGAACGGTGGTATTCTTTCACAGTTTACGGTGGTATTCTAAAAAATAAATATGTGTTTCACAACATCTATACCTATACAACTTTAAAATGAGACTAATCAATATCAAAATATTAGTTTATCACTGTACGGAGCAGGGGTTGTAAATTTCTTTTTCCGTACATGGGAAAATTATACTTAACTTCGATAATAGTGGACTGGTTGAAATCATAGGTCGCTGCTTTTTAAAAGTTTTATCGAACACTAAATATTTCTCGGTTTAAAATACACTATGTACTAATGAATTGCCTTTTTACGTAAATTTACCCTTCTCTCTCTCTCTCTTTCTCTTTATCTCTCTCTCTCCCACTCTCTCTCTCTCTCTCTCACTATCTCTCTCGCTCTCTCTCATGACGCTTTAAATATTATTGATATTTCATTTTAAGTACAAGTTATTTGTTGTTAAAATTGTTGTTAATTTAGTAGTTTCTAAGTATTAAATTAATTATTTTAGATTTTTTTGTGTTTATTCCTTTTTTGAAATTGATTATTCTCAATTTGATTGTGCTTATATCCAAATTAAAATTGGTTATTCTCAATTTGAATGTCAAGTTGACAATTCCCATTTTGGAAGTGATTATTCTCATTTTGATGTTAATTAGTCTAATTTTAAAGTTTTAATGGGGGGAAGGGTATGGATCAAGATTTGGAAGAAAATTTTACATTATATATCGGACAGATAATGGAGCTTCTTCTTCTAACTCTGTCATCGACTCTTGTTACCTCCAGTGCAGTTTCTGTTCGAGCTCCCGCATCTCCCTCCGTTACTTCACAATCTTCCCAATCATCTTCATCCACGGGTATTTCTCCACTCCCTACTTTCGTAAAGTAGTGCACCCCTGCGAATTCTAGCAGTGTTGCGATGCAATAGAAGAAACTCATTAGTAGAAACCAATCTAGAGCTGTCGCATATCTTTAAATAAAAAATAAAAACAATTAAAATTGATTGGTTTTGTATCCACCGAAATCTATCAGAAGATCGACTACATCATTATCTTCTGGTAGTCCCACCAATGAAGTTTGAGAATTAAATATCTCATTTTAGAAATGTAGAAAATACGTCTTGATTAATTTTTAATTTAAATGTTCTTCATAGTATAGGGTGAGCGAAACTCGATGTCTCAGCCCTATTATAAAAAAATGAAAAACGATAGAAAAATCTGAAAAGATTTTCTTAAATGGGATTGAGTAAGGTCTGTTTTAAGCCTTATTTGCATATTTTACCATATTTGGAGACTAAAGTAATGACGTCATCGATTTTTTTTCCTCCAAAGCATACCTATATTTTGGCATATTTAAAAAGAGCTAACACATTTTGTGCAGAAATAAAAAATTGTACGGTCGGGGGACCTTACGTTTTTTCTTTAACCCCGAATGTAATTCGAAATGAAATCTGTATATTCAATTTTTTTTTTTAAGGCAAATAATCTAAAGGAACGAATTACATCAGAAAATTTCATTCAATATTGCAATTTGTGGGAGTGATTTCGGGAAATGGGACGGAAGTGTGTACAGTGCAACAGAAGTAGCTTGGCGGGCGAGAGATCACAAAATCTGCGCACAACGAAAACATTCGAATAATGATCCGATCGGCAACGACGAAATTTTTAGTAATCGTGAGTCTCAAGTACAATCGAAGGAAGAAGTTTACGAATGTGAAGTATATTCGGCCGAATATTTGTTACTTTAGAGGCTAGTCGCCCGCCAAGCTACTTCTGTTGCACTGTAACATATGTGTAACATCTTTCCTCTCGCTTTCTTGCAATTTGTGGAAGTGATTTCGTGAAATGTAACAGGAAGTTGGGGAAACACGCGCTATTTAATTTGACGAATGAGCGCGCGGTGGTAGAGTTGGCCGTCAGATAGCCGTCAACCAATTTCCCGAGAGGTCGGTACTTTCAGCCATCAGCTGTACACTTAAGTTAGTGTTGTGTTTAAAGTTTGCTGTTATATGCGTAAAATATATAAATACATATTTACTGTTGATAATGAGTCTCAATAAAGTTCAGATCATTGATAAAAAATTCAAGGCACTACCTGAAGTGTATACAAGACCAAAAAAGTGATTCATATGGGGCAATAGCAGTACATGAGCTTCTACTCCTTAACAGGAGAATTTAAGAAGTGGGTCTAAACTAAGGAGCTGGAAAGTTACAAAAAGCAGAAAATGCTGCCGTGCCTGATGAAAAAATTAGACCATTTCCACATTTATTTATTCATACGTGCAAATAACGAAGAATTTTTTTCTCGAAAAGAAAGAAAAATTGTTTAGAGAGTCAATTCTGACAATACTGTTGCCACTGTATTGCAGTGTTTTGAAGACCATAAATTATGCGATGGAGCTCCATAAAAAAATTTATCAGCCTTATGTACATTGCTTTCTTCAATATTTTTGAAATAGCTAGGGTGGCTAAAAATATTTCACAGAATTGACAAGGGTATCTGTGAGAGTTGAGCTGTTTTTCAACCGAATGGCCTTTTCTGAATGGAATCTAGAAGACGAAGAGAATGCCTTGGTGCTGAACCCCAAATGTGCGAGCAATACTCCAGTAGAGGTCGGATTTGAGCCTTGTATGTCGTCAACAGTTGATGAGAAGTAAAAAACTTTTTAGCTTTCCACAGAAAACCCAGCCTCTGGCTTGCTGACTTTGCGCTATTAGCAACATGGTCATGCCAAGAAATATTATTAGACATCGTGACTCCCAAAATCGAGATGGAGGGACTTTTTTTTGTGGTGGGTTGGCATTAAACCGTAGTGTTTTTGCCACAGACTTTTATATCAATGGAAGGACTTGATTCAAGGGTATTTCCGGACATTGTGATGGAATGATTTGAGGAATTCACTTTCTTGGAAAACGTGGCGCTTTGTGTTTTCTGGGCGTTGAACTGAACAAGATTGTTGGTTCCCCACTCGACGATTGCTTCAAGATCTCTATTTATGGAGTCAACCTGTTCCTGCCTGAGTCTATTTGTATCATTCACCGAAAGTGATCGATAGGATGTGAAAGTTGAGACAAGTGTGCTGTCGTCTGCGAATTTGTAAATGGGGTTCGTGGTGGTTTTCAAGAGGTCGTTGGTGTGTAAAAGAAATAGGGTGGGGGACAGGGTGGAACCCTGGGGGACCCCGACATTGGTTTTTTAACGCATCAGAAGAAATACCGTCAACTGTCACATGTAAGGAGCGATCTTGCATGAAGCTTATGAGCCATTGGCGCAATTTGGTTGGGAGACCTTAGGCAGATAATTTGCTTAACAATACTTGCCTCAGGGCCGGACCACCCCTTCTCCCATACTTGTTGACTGCAAAGAAGAACTGAGAACGCTGGTAGACCGTAATCACGTCAAAATGATACGGGTTCTAGGACGCCAGGAAGTTGCAGGTAATGAGGAAGTAGAAGAACTTGCAAGAAGAGGTTCGGAAAAACACAAAAACTACTGGAAACGTATACCAGGAAAAAAAATACGGGAAATAATACATCAAAGGACCGTGCCATAAAAGGACGGCAGAACTGTTACCGATGAACAGGAATCAGCTAAGACTGTATAATGGAGGCCTGGCCTGCGGGTTGTGCGGCGGGGATCCGGGGGCGGTGGAGCGCTTGCTGTGCTGCTGCGGTGCGCTGGGGGAAATGGGTGGTACTTGGGTGACCACATTGTTCTCACCCAGTACAGAACTTGTACAAGGTACGAAGGTACTGGATTGAGTGCAGCGTGGTTCTTGGTCCCGGGAACTGCTTGTCTTTTTCGGACCAGTGTCTCGCGGCGGCGCAGTGTGTGTTTTGGGTCCTTGCCGGGCGGTCTGCTGGTCAGGTCTCTATTGTACAATAATACAAAAACACATAGGTAAGATACAATGGGCCAACAGGCCCAAGTGTCACCGGAGGCAATAGCCAGACGAACCTAAATAGGGGTGGAGTTTTTAGTGAGTTTCACAGTAGACCTTGAGCTTTTGGACAATTCTTGGTGCCAAACGCGGTCAAAGGCTTTAGATATATCCAAGGCTATTGCACGGGATTCACCAAACTTCTCAATAGTGTTTGTCCAGAGCTGAGTGACATAAGCCAGCAAATCTCCAGTAGACCGAAGTTATCGAAATCCAAAAGCTGAAAATTCGAAGTTATGTGCTATGTGCTGTTTGTGAAAATGAGACCTCATGAGAATACAAGTGCTTGTAATTGATTCTGGCGTTAAGAAGGGAGGTATTTTTTAGTGCGATTAAAGTACCACACTTTTAGAAGAATTTAAGTATTTCTTTTAATGTCTTTTAAGATTTTTACCTACAAAAAGAACAAAAAAACAGTCACATTGATTTTAAAACTGGTCAGAAGGTTTGAAGTACGTTTAAAACGATGAAGATTCTTGAAAGGTTTGCCGCCCCGCTTAAGCGGATGACCCTGAATTCAAATATTTAGAAAAAAAACACGCCCCATGTGATAATTTTAAGGATCTTGGAGTTACCGTCGACCGAGAGCTATGTATGGATTTATAATTAGAGTAGGCCGCGACTTTAACCATTTAACACTTAAAACTCTTTACTATTCTTTTGTGAGATCAAAGCTAGAATATGCATCGGTTATCTGGAACCCATATTATCAAGTGCATATTTATAAACTGGAGGCAATCCAAAGACGCTTTCTCAAATACCTAAGTTTTAAAGTAGATCGGACTTATCCACTAATTGGCACGGCACACGAGAGTTTACTGTCAAGACATAGCTTTTTCACTCTGGATAGAAGACGAGAATGTTCTAGTGTCATTATGCTACACAAAATAATTAACAATGAAGTTAAATGTCAATGCTTACTACATCAGATAAACTTTAAAATTCCCCGTCAGGCATCTCGATACACCGACTCATTCTACACTACCACATCACGAACAAATATACTTAAAAACTCTCCTGTTCATACTATGTGTAGCAACTATAACCTTATAAGTGACCAGCTTGATATATTCTATTGTAATCTGAGGCAAATTAAGAGCTATTATTATCAGCAGTAATAATGTTGTGTTAGTCTTAAGCTTTCTACTAATGTTAGTCTGATTTTGTAAATTGTGTATTACTCTTAAGCTTTTTTATTGTTAGTACTATTGTGCAAATGTTTACTTTGTTCCTGTTCTGTAATTGGAAATCTTTTTTTCTGTAGAACAGTGTAAATAAATAAATAAATAATAAAATTGACCTGTCTTGAATTTTCCGCGTCAACATTTTTGGAAAATATTCGAGGTGGAAACTTTTAAATGGACCACCGTGTATGGATTGCGGGTGACAAGTAATCTTTCGGGACCCCTGCCTCTGAGCTAATTTCCAATAAAGGAAGTTACAGCGTAGAGTGCCAAGAAAAGATAACATTTTGTATGCATCATCGCGTGGTCGATGTTGTGAAAATATTATATTTCTTAAAAATATTGTGCAAAGGTTTATACTATGTTTTGTCCGCGCTATTTTAAAATGTTTTTTTGTGCGTGACTCCCCAATGACAGTAAAACATGACTTGCTGTATTTGACCGCTAAAACGCATTAGTAGTTAGAGGGTGGTCAAATAGTGGAGGTTGTTAATTAACATTGAAGCAAGATGCGTTCAAATTTAAAATTAGTTTCTTCGGAGATCAGACTTTAAAGAAAAAAGATTAGCCTGTTCCTTCAGAATTATAATCTCCATCATCTAACCGCGGAGAAAAGGTAAAGTTTCTGGTTTTTTTGCTGTTATTGACAAACTTAATCAAATAAGTACCGTTATAACATTCCTTAAACTAAAATTAAAGTTCACTTATGTTAAAAGAAATATAGCTTGTGATCTTGGTTGTTTTTGGTACTATATGGACACTAAGAGAACCATTTAGCATGTTTTTTAAAGAGACAGTAAGTAAAGATAGTATTGAAATTGTTTATCTTTTTGCGACTTTCACTTCACCCAAATTCCCGAATATAAAAACAGAAAGAATTTTGTATGTACGCATGCATGATTTAACACCCCAAGTGGGATTTCCATTAATGACCTCACACTTTTTATTTAAAGTTCCACCTGGTTCTCACGGTAGAGGGAAGAGACACCACCGTCCATCACGGTATCACCAAGGGCCAAAAGGCCTAAGTGGGTTCGCTCCGAAACGCTGTTTTAACCTAATCTAACCTAAATTGGCTATCTTCCATTTTTACAGGTCCTAGTATTGTTCTTGATTTTTTGCTCCTCTGTCACCCTTAATCTGTCTCTTTTTGCCAAGGTCATAACTTCAGCTGCGTAGGTAATTATAGGACTTATTTGGGTTTTAAAAATCCTTATCTTTGTTCTCCGTGTCAGTATCTTACTTTTTAGCAATTTTGTATTTAAATGAAATGCTTCATTAGCGGATAGAATTTTTTCGTTAATATCCTGTGTCCTATCTTCACTACTGGATAGCATTATGCCTACATATTTAAATTTATTATACCACGTGCACGCTACCTATCTTAAACTACGACGTCACGTGCACATCACTCATACCTTTTTCTTCTTAACGTGCCGTCTTCACTGAAGGTTGGCTACAATTTCGGCAAATCTCTCTCTGTCATGTGCTGCTCTTGGTAGTGACTCTGAATTCAGGCCAGTCCAATTCCTAACATTCTTTAACCACCCCTCCTGCCCGGTTCTCTTTTACCTTTAATCTTGCCCTCCATTATCAGTTGTAGGAACTCGTATCTCTTGCCTCTGTATATGTGTCCCAGATGGCTTGTCTTGCGTCTTTTGACCATTCCCAAGATTTCTTTGTCCACTTTCATACTTCCTAGAACGGTTTCATTGGAGACATGCTCTGTCCATGATAGTTTGAGCATTCTACGCATTACCCATATTTCGAAGGCTTCTATTCTACGTATCGATCGTATTCCTATCGTCCATAACTCATACCACCAATGTCAAAAAGTGGCCAAGTGCTATACGTCACCCCATTGCTTGAGTTAAAGAAAAACCTGTCGGTAAAATTGAATAAAGAAGAATACTCACCTTACTTTAGGTAAATCTGTTCTTGAATCTAAGCTGATGGTAGAGAGGGTAAGCACTGTTGTAATTCCCAGACCAACTCTGTCACTTGTGGCTTCCCGGTGTATCCAGAAAGAGACCCATGACAGAACCACAATGAGAATGCACGGTACATAAACTTGAATTAAAAAGTATCCTGTATGACGTTGCAAATTAAATGATACTTCAAGCACAGAAAATTCGCCTAAAATTTAACATAAAAACTCATTAGGCTGATACAAAAAGTAAGCAAAACATTATGTGGATTGCGAAACGAACCTTCTCTTCTTGTAAGAGTTATATTTCTGTATGGAGAACTGATTAAATCGAACTGTGAGAGTGTCATTCCTGGCACGAAGGTAACGCTATCACCGTTTTGCCACAAGTAAATCAGATCTTTGGACGTGTAAGCATCTAAAATAGAAATAATCAATGAAACGTATGCGGGCATTGTTGGAGAAAAACAAGAAACTTGTAACCGTGAAATTTCCACAGCGTGAGGCAAAGAAAAGGTTACTTCGCCGCTGTTACCACAGAGTTAAGTAATTCCTTTCTATCATTGATTTGGTTGAGGTATTGGTTTTACTTGAGGTATGATGGTCAAAAGACTAATTCCTTTGACCTCAAATTTTTTGTGTGTGACAGTTGTTACATCGATGATCCAAGAACAGAAACACCAAGTAGTATTTTTAAAGATTTACACTGTTAAAAACACTCGAGCTTATTTCAAAAATAATTCTTTTTACGATGGCTGTCCTTCGAAATAGCAATATTGTAGGATATTTACAAATAAGTATGAATAAACGTTTTTTACTTGGACACAAAGAACTATTGAGAATATTACTTTAATCAAAGTTCAGACTTGGCATATTATCCAATGCAATAAATAGTTTTCAACAGTGTACCATATTAATAAATTAAAACAAAACTTAATCGCGGTGTCAAAAATAAGTTACGTCGTTTAAATATACTAAAATAAATCACTTGTAACCTTCGGATACACGAATTCACGAATCCTGTGGCCTACTCCTGGCCGGTTTGAATTATGGAACCGCACCTGCTACTTAACAATGGCTTCACTCCATCAAATCCCGCACGCGGTCATTTTAACTCGACCCCAATAACCAAAATATCCACCACAAAGGCACGACAGAATGGTCAAGTTAAAAATTAAATGGTTTTTCTTCAAAATCCAATTAAGATGGCCCAAATACAGCCAGATATGAAAGAAAAAACCGTAGAAGTTCTGCTCACGTGTTAATATCAAATCGTTCCAAAAACTCTCACCCGACCTCCAAAACTGACACCAAGCGACTGATAACCACTGCTCCCTCCCAGGCCGGATATCAGAAAATGACACGGGACACGCGTCAGCCAACCTTTGCAAAACTATCTTCCCAACTCCTAATCGCGCTCGTCCGTGTTGATAGCATTCACACAGAAAAGCAAACCAAACAATAATATAGCTGACAACACACGACAATCGAGGCCAACAATCAAGGCGAAATCTAATAACAAAGACTCCCACTCCAATTAACCAAAAATGTCACAGCCATTAATAATTAAATCCTATCCCTACTAGGTATGCAACACTATTTACAACGAACAAAATGCGGTATGCAAAACTATTTACAAGCACCAGACTATCAGAGACACAATTAATAATGAAACGGTAGATGGGAAAAAATAGGCACGTGACACAGTTTTTATATATTTTTTGGATATAATTTATGAGACATCGAAAATTTTATTGGAAGTTATAGAAGAAATTAGAAGACATTAAATTAAGCAACTAAATTACTTTGATTTCTTTTTAAACGGAATCGATTTATCGATTAGTCGGTATAAGTTCATTTGAATTGAAATTGCTGCCAACGATAAATAAATAAATAAAGAAGCAATTTAATAGAATGAAGAGTATTGCGAGAGAATTTCATAGAATTATAAATATCGTATTTTGTATTCTCATGTTCAAAAAGAGGGATAAGAAAATACCTTCGAACTACAGAGGAATAAACCTCTTGAGCACCACATTGAAATTGACAACAAAAGTAATAACGAACAAAATAAACAGCCTCATCTCGTTGGCAGATGAACAACAGGAATTTAGGTCGGGAAGGTCTTGCATGGACGCCGTTTTTGTCATAAGACAAGTAACAGAAAAGTCGATCGAATACAATAAACCAGCCTACATATTATGTTTTATTGACCTTACCAAAGCCTTCGACCGCGAACAACTGAAAGATGTTTCACATCTTCTTTACAACAGACAAATCCCACACAACCTGATGAAAACTATAGAGAACATATATGCAGCAAATCAAATACAGGCAAAGTTAGACGGAGAACTCTCCAAACCAATACCAGTTGATACCGGTATTCGCCAAGGGAATTCATTAAGCCCGCTTATCTTTAAAATTATCATGGACGAGATTATACAGAAGGTTCGCTTATTAAGAGGATATAAAATGGAAGATGAAGCTTATTAAGAGGATATAAAATGGGAGATGAAGTGGTAAGAATCTTGTGCTATGCCGACGAAGCCGTTCTGATAGCAGAGAACGAAGACGACTTAAAGAGGCTCCTACACTCATTCAACCGTACAGCTAAATCTCTTAACATGATAATATCTCACACAAAAACAAAGTGTATGACAACGTCAAAAACACCATTGAGATGTAAACAAAAGGTAGATGGAGAAGTTATTCGGCAGGAAATGAAATTTATGTATTTTTGCGTGAAACTCTCGGGCTTTGGCGATGTTGAGGCAGAAATAAGGGAACAAACAACGAATGCAACAAGAATAGCAGGGTGTTTGAATAGTACAACATGGTGCAATTAACACGGAAATTGAGACCAAGACTAGAATCTACAAAACAACAGTAAGAACTAGACCAGAAACATCGAAAACTAAACGACTATTTGAAACAGCCGAAATGAAAGTACTCCGCAGAATTACTGGTAAAACACTTTTTAACGGGGACAGTAGTGAAAGTATAAGAAAAACATGTGGATTAGAAGACATTAATGGCTGGGGATTTAACAGAAAGCGGCAAAATTCCCAAAGGCTGGCTTGAATCCACATTTGTTGTGCTTCCTAAAAAACATAGAGCTACGAAATGCAGTGAATATCGTACCATCAGTTTAATGAGTCACGTACTAAACATTTTTCTCTGAATAATTCATCAAAGAATTTATAGAAAAATCGATGAAAGAATCTCAGAGACCCACTTCGGTTTTTGTTGCGGCCTTGGCACTTACTCAAGTCTTAGTCCAAAGGTGTAGATATATAAAACAAGATGTTTTTATGTGCGCCATCGATTTTGAAAAGGCTTTCGATAGAGTGCTTATGAATAATATTAGGTAAGCAAATGACACCTTGTTAGTGACAGGGTCAATTGAATACCTTCAAACGTTGTTGGACCGGATGGTTGCGATCTGCGCGTTATATGGGCTTAAACTGAACGCAAAGAAAACAAAGTTTATGGTCACTAGTAAACAAGCAGTCGTATATAATAATCACTATAACGTTACAATTGGTAACGATTCAATTGAACGCGTAAGTCAGCCGGTATATCTGGGTACTAATATTAACGAAAACTGGAACCCTAGTACAGAAATCATATGTAGAATTGCTAAAGCACGTACAAATTTTATAAAATTTAAAAAAATACTTTGTCATGATCTGAGTCATGATCTCAATTTGGAACTTCGCATGAGAATGGTTCGTTGTTATATATTCACAGTATTGCTTTACGGGGTTGAAGCATGGACCTTGACTGAATCGCTTTTGAAGAGACTAGAAGAATTCGAGATGTGGGTATATCGTCGTATCCTGAAGATCAGTTGCGTAGATAGAGTCACAAACGAAAAGGTTGCTTAAACAAACAAACTGACTAAAACAACAGATCAAATACATTTTTTAGCTGATGAAAAGCTAGTAGTTTTAATCATTAATAATGTAAACTAAACTATTAACAATCTTCATTCAATAAAATAGTTATTGGTGCTGATTTAAAGACTTTTTTTATGCTCAACAATAGCTAAGTAGCCACAGTTGAAATATTAGTACAGTACATTTTATATTCAAAAAATAAACAAATATCAAGAACATATCAGGAAGCTACATTTTTTATGATCTGAGTAAAATGGTTTAACCTTTTGCTTCGAAATAAATCAGCGATAAAGTAGGACGATCAGATATTAACCAGTAGTTAAAAAAATCTTTAATAAATAAAAATTATAACTTACAACTTCCAAATATCAAAGGACACGATTGTCTATCCATTGGGAAACTTTTTAGTTCCATGGGGCACTTGGCTTTGATTGTTAGCCTAAAAATAAAAAGATTAATGCCACAATTTTACTTGAAATAAATATTTCTTATTATTTATATTATTAGTAATCGAAAGCGAGCGTTGATTATGATTTTGATTGTTAAAATTGTAGGACTTCAGTCAGGATATTAAACAAAATCAAATGTTAAAAAGTCTACGTTTCAAAACTTTACTGTTTTATTATAAGGACTCTGAATAATAACAAGAATGGAATATTTAAGTATTTTTTTAAATTTTTTTATTTATTTTTTTTAACATTTATAACTTTATGAAGCTGTAAATACAGCAGTTATAATTCTCACGCCTAATTTTCGCTGCCGGAGTTTAAAATACTTTTATAGTTTACTGCAATTATATTACAGTTTTCTATAATTTTTGCACATTTTTATAAGTTATTTACCGGGTGGTGCTTGTTAAAAAGTACAGATGTCGCGACTAGCGCTTTTGCGTGGTTCTTTATGTGTATTAATGTGTATGTTCGAAAAAACCTACCCTGTGCTGATAAGGAGCAATTCACTCCGAAACCGGTCCACAGGTGGTTTCTTCGAGCAGATAAATTTAAGCCCTTTCTCTTACTTAACAAGCACTTGTATATCTTGCTTCCTCTGATGAGTTAGTATACACGGTTATATATCAAATGTAATTCAATGCCTGTCGCAGGCATTGAATTATAGCCAGGGGAGTATTTTGTATTATAATATATAATCGGCCCACTTATACTTATATTAAAAATATGTAGGTAAATACAGCAGTTATAATTCTCACATATATATATATATATATATATATATATATATATATAAATATATATATATATACAGTGTGAAACAGCCAAATAAAATAAATTCGATAACGAATAAATGAGTGCGTGTTGGGAAAAACGCTTGGACACGTCGATTTGTATTTTTAGATGCGCATTTTTTAAAAAATAATAATTATATAGGGTGAATGATGTGACAGTGGCCGATACCAACTTTCTTATTTTAAATACAACCCCCTGTATATTATTTATTTTTTGGATTCTTTAGAAAATTCTAGACATAATTCATGTACAATGTCCCATACCTATCTTCAACTGTTTCGGAAATATTAAGTGTTTTCAGATGTATTACAAAAATTAACATGAAAAAAAGAAATTTATTTTATTTCACAAATAATGTAAAAAAAACATTAATTTCAATGTAAGAGATGAATGAGAGAGGAACATACGCAATATCCTGAAAAAGTTAATGTTTGGGCAGGAATTGTTGGAAATCATATCGTAGGTCCCTTTTTATTGATGGCAACTTGAATGGAGATAAATATTTAGAACTGCTCCAAAATAATGTCGTGCCAACTTTGACAAACTTATATCCTGATCCAGCAAACCCACAAGTTCCTGCCAATATACTGTGGTTTTAGCAAGATGGAGCACCGCCCCATTACCAAATCAATGTCCGGCAGTACCTGAACCAAAATTTTCCAAATCGGTGAATAGGGAGGCGCGGATCGAAAGAATGGCCAGCACGATCTCCTGATCTGACGCCATTAGACTTCCCTTTTGTGGGGATATGTCAAAAGTATTGTATACAAAACTAAACCACTCAACTTACATGACTTAAAAAGACGAATCACGCTTGCGATTAGATCAGTCACGCCTGAGATGTTGAGTAACGTTAGAAGACATTTCTATACCAGATTAGCATGTTGCCAAGACGTTCGCGGCGAACATTTTGAACATCTCTTACATTGAAATTAATGTTTTTTTGTTTTTTTTTTACATTATTTGTGAAATAAAATAATTTTCTTTTTTAATGTTAATTTTTGTAATACATCTGAAAACACTTAATATTTCCGAAACAGTTGAAGATAGGTATGGTACATTGTACATGAATTATGTCTAGAATTTTCTGAAGAATCCAAAAAATAAATAATATACAGGGGGTTGTATTTAAAATAAAAAAGTTGGTATCGGCCACTGTCACATGACACACCCTATATAATTATTATTTTTTGAAAAAAATGCGCATCTTAAAATACAAATCGACGTGTCCAAGCGTTTTTCCAACACGCTCTCATTTATTCGTTATCGAATTTATTCCATTTGGCTGTTCCACACTGTAAATATATATATATATATATATATATATATATATATATGAAGTCAGGAGTAACCATACCACTGAAGTCATCCATATCGATGCTTGGTATTACTATCAGCAATAACCTTTCCTGAGAAAATCACGTGAGGTCCATTGCCAAAAGTGCATCCCAAAAACTTGGTTTTTTGTTTCGTGCCAAGAGCTATTTCACCTCCAGTCAGCTGCTTATGATCTATAAGGCACAGATCCGACCTGTACTGGAGTACTGTTCCCATATTTGGAGTGCAGCACCTAAACATATCCTGAAGCTACTGGATTCTGTCCAAAAAAGGGCAATTCGTCTCGTCGGTGATGCCTCGCTTACAAACTCGCTCACTTGTCTGGAACACCGTAGAAAAGTTGGCGATTTGTCTCTATTTTATAGATATTTTCATGGGCGATGCTCTTCTGAAATATCAACAATCGTTCCTCCTTTGGCAGTCTCTTCGAGATTAACCCGTCAAGTTCAGTCTTCACACCCCTTCGTGGTCACTTTGGAGACCTGCAGAACATCACTTTCCAAAGACTCATTCATCCAACGAATTGCGAGGCTTTGGAACTCATTGCCTAGAGAGGTGTTCCCCGAGGCATACAACCTCCAGAAATTTAAGAAGAACACCAACTCCTACCTTCTTTCCCTTGGTTCCCACGATGTTCTCTGAACATTACAGGATATCCCTTTTCGTGGGAACCAGAACATAAAAAAAAAAAAAAAAAAAAAACTGTTAAAAATTACTGTTAAGTGCAGCCTATGGCTTTTATATTTCAGAGTTTTTAAGATTTTTTTAAGATGCCTACGGATTCAATTCTGCTCGGTTATTTGCTTCTGATGAGCTTCTACAGTCCAAAGTACTTTACCGCATTTACTACAAAATTTATTCCTACAGTAAATTTTGGTCTGTAAACGAAATATTTATCTAAACTTTAAAAAGTTTGGTGAGTTAGGAAAAAATATTTCCTTACCTCATCGAATATAAAATGTCGCCGTCTTGACTAATTCTTAATAATTTATTGGGAACCGTTATGGTGTGAACATAAGAATTTTTGCCGTTGTAAAAATAAGTATCCGGTCTCCAAATTCTTTCCAACATTTTTATAGATAACGACAAAGACTTTATTGGCCCTAAAAATGACAATCTCCGATCTCTCCAGTATTGACGAAAATAACAATCCATGGAATATTCCTGGAATTTGAAATCAAATTATAATTTAAATTGCTTGTAAGAGTGTTTTTCGAACATTATCAACGGCACTGCAGATTAATTATTTAAATACTTTAACGGTTTAAACGACACATTGTGAATTAACCTCTAACGACTACAATAAACTTTAATTTCTAACCTTGAATAGTTATGTTCAATTGTAAAATTCACAATAATTGCGAAGTTTAATTATAAATAACGAACATAATATTTTATTTTTTTATTGTAAATAATTACACTGACGAACTTTTTTTTCCTCCCTGGAATGATTTTGGCTGGATTTTATATATTTTGGCCTGCTGAATCCGGATCTGGCCTCAGATTTTCGATATCTGCTTCCAATGATAAGGGATGTTATTAGTCTCTTTGGTTTTTTAAATACATCACCCTGTATATTCAGTCATTATTGGAATCTCCTCCTTAATACGAGTTTAGCCATACGTAACACTTATGATTTGATGTACTCTTAAAGGTCTAGTCAAGGTCTAAACAATCATGGAGAAATGTGCTAGGCGAATTCTACCATCGATTAGAGTACTGTCAACTTACAAATGGAGCACATTTTGAACACTAGCTTAAGTAATCATTATATTAAAAATGTTATCTTTCAATTGTTACGTTTAAATGTAGTTGAAAATAGTTTGTATTAAAAAAATTATTGAGACACACTTCTGTTTTGTTTATTTAAGACGTTTTAGATTACATAGAATTATAAGTGTTACATATGGCTGAACTCGTATTGAAGAGGAGATTCCAATAATGACTGAATATACAGGGTAATGTATTTAATATACCAAAGTGACTAACAATATCAGAGAAACGGCAAATCTGACGACATTGTAAATGTCAAATCTGGAATCTCATACATACATACATAGAGTCACGCCTTTTTCCCATAGGGGTAGGCAGAGACCACTTCCTTCCACTTGCTACGGTTCGTACACACATCTTTTGCTTCCTCTACTTTCATCAGTGCTCTCATACATGCTCTTCGGTTGTTGGTACTCTTGACCTGGCCTTTCTTCAAAACAATGTTGATCTGATCGAGATATGTTCTCCGAGGTCGACCTCTACCGATTGGCCCATTCACACTCGCCTTATAAATTTATTTCGTCAATCTTCCTTCATCCATCCTTTCTACGTGTCCAAACCATCTAAGCATTCCTTTATCTATCTTTGTGACCACATATTCTTTTACACCACAGCGTTTTCTTATCTCACTATTCTTAACTTTATCCAACCGAGTCACTCCGGCTATACTTCTCAGACTACTCATCTCCGCAGCATTTCTCCTATTTTCATGCTTCTTCTGCCAAACCCAACATTCACTACCATACATAAGTGTAGGAACCAACACACCTCTATGCACCGCCAGACGTGCCTTTTTTGACACTTTCTGGCTATTCATAAAGCTATGCAGTGCCCCATTCATTTGTTTGCCTGCCAACACCCTTCGCTCAATGTCACTGTCATACTTTCCATCTATAGTAAATTTTGAACCCAAGTACACAAATTCATTAACTTGTTCCACTCTTTCTCCCTCAATCGAAACCCCACAGTTTGTCATGCTTTCTTCTCTTTCAAAAACCATTACTTTCGTTTTGCTCACATTTATTTTCATACCTTTGATTTTCAGGGAATCATGCATAATATTAACCATCGCCTGCAACTCCTCTTCAGATAACGCTAATATGGTTTGATCATCGGCGTAAAGAAGGCATTTGACGATCAAATCATTCATTTTTAATCCATATCTCTCCGTATCTCAAAATAGGCTTATTCCAATTTTTGTAATAATTCTGACTAGCGATTAACGAAATAATTGTCCACTCTGTATACACGTAAAGAAAAAACTTACCATATCCAATTCTGACACAGGACCCATGCTTCTGATAAGTATATTGGTTTCGATAATAGTTGGAACATCTGTAAAAGTAAATAATTTATTTTTAGTCCATTAGCCCGTATATTAGAGCGTCAAAAGTTAGTAAAGAAAAAAAAATTGGCATTGAATTCTACAGTTTAGAGCCTCTGCTTATTTTGGTAAGTCATGATGATGTTTGGAAATGTAAGGTTAAAGTCACTTGTCCTTTTCGACACATCTAGAAAAGAAGAAACTTATTTGTACGGATAGTTAACCATGCAAATAGATCTTGGGAAATTTGTGGTCTTTAAAGGCATATTCAGTGACCAATGATTTGTGGGCAATAAACTATCATTAAACAAGAAAAATACGATTGGGGTGATGGTTCAGCTTAGAAGGATTTTTGAGGAAAATCCTGAATGGGTAAGGTTTCCGGAAGTGTGTCTCGACCCAAGGTTAACTTTTAAAAACCATATAGATAAAATGGTTTTAAAACTTTTTAAAGGTATATACAGCGTGTTTCAAAATTCATGCGAAAAATTAAGGATATATATATATATATATATATATATATATATATATATATATATATATATATATATATATATATATATCGCGTTAAAACGTGCGTCGGCGTCTTGCGATTCCTAATCTCCATTCCTCTCTATTCGTCCACATGTCCTCTCTCAGATCTCTCTCTTCCATCTCTTTTTGTATGCCTTCTATCCAGCTCTTTCGTGGTCTTCCTCTTCTTCTTCTTCCTCTGGGGTTCCACTGTAATATTTTCTTTGGGATTCTGTCTGGTGGCATTCTTTGAACATGCCCGTACCATATCAACTGTTTAGTTCTTATTTCGTCTGTGATGTCGTGCTGTACTCCCATTATTTGTTTTATCCTCTCATTTGTAACTCTTTCTAGTCTTGATTTCCCCGCTGCTCGTCTCCAGTAATCCATTTCTGTGGCTCTAATTTTTCTTTCGATCTTTTCTTTCAAAGGCCATACTTCGCAACCGTACATTATTATGCTCTTCACTATCGTGTCGTAAATTCTTTTTTTGTTGTTGTTGCTTATTGTTCTATCCCACAGTACTCCGTTTAACGTTGATATTGCTCTTCTTCCTTTCATATTTCTGTCCAATATTGCTTCTTCGAGTGTCCCATCCTTTGATATTCTCATTCCTAAGTAATTGTAAGCTGACGTGTGTTTGATTTTTTGTCCATTTGATAATTGTAAGTCCTGTTGCACTCCCCCAATACACATATATTCCGTTTTTTCTACATTAACCTCTAGTCCCCAAATTTTATATTCTTCTATAAGTTTTCGTGTCATATACTCTGTGTCGTCTATGTCTTGGCCGACTATAATTTGATCGTCTGCGAATGAGAGTGTGTATAATGTTGTGTCCTCATCTAAAGGTATGCCCATGTTTTGGCATTTCCGTTTCCAATTCGCTAGTGCCCGTTCCAAATATATTTTAAATAATGTTGGTGACAAGCAACACCCTTGTTTCAGCCCTTTTGTGATATTAAACCCTGTTGTTAGGTTTTTTCCAACTTTAATTCTTGATTTGGTTTTATTGTATAATGACTTTACTCCTTTTATCAGTTCAATATTAATGTTGGAAGTTTCCAGAGTTTCCCAAAGTTTAATTAAGGGTACGCTGTCGTATGCTTTCTTTAGGTCAACGTACAGTATATGGATCTCTTGATTGAATGCTAGTTTTTTTTCTATAATTTGTGTTAGTGAGAACAGATGGTCAATCGTTGATCTTCCCGCTCTAAATCCGGCTTGCTCTTCTGCTTCCATTTCCGTGTATTCCCTTTCGATTCTGTTTTTTAAGATCTTGCCATATATTCTACTGATTGTGTTTGTTACGGCAATTCCTCGATAATTGTCGCATTTGCTTTTGTCCCCCTTTTTGTGTATTGTTGACATATGTGATATTTTCCATTCTTCTGGGACTTCGGACTGATTAATACACCTTTGAAATAGATCTTGCAGCATTTTATATAATTTATCTGTTCCGTATTTAAATAATTCTCCTACAATATTTCCTGGACCCGGGGCTTTGTTATTTTTTAAAGATTTACATACTTCCTTCACTTCTTTTGTATTAATTCTAATAGGGGATCCTTGCGTATTAATTCTATCATTCATATATTCTGTGTTCTTAAATTCTTCTCTGTCTTCAGTTAACATTTTTTCGAAGTATTGTTGCCAATTTTGTGCTGTTATTGGTGAGATTATGTCCTTGGTATTATCTTTCCTCATGTTTTTTAGTATTCTCCAGCTTTCTGTACTTCTTCTACCTCCCAGATACGTATTTATTCTAGAACAGGAGGTGATTAAATTATGGTAAATCTTTTTTATAACAACATTTCCCCAGCCCACTCCCTTCAAAGATACCACCCCCAAAAGGTGGTGGATAAAATTCAGCTTTAATTTTGTTTCTCAAATTTAAATAAAGATGAAAATTTAAATTTTTGTTATTTTCGTGCCCTCGCAAAGGACTAACCACCGGTATTTTTTCAACATTTTTGTTACATTATGAGGGGGTGAAATAAGCATCCCTTACTAAATCTCGAAAAAAAGATTTGATATTAAATAAGGTAAGCATTGCTATCTCCCCCGTATAATGTAACAGGAATGTTTAAAAAATACCGTTGGTTAGTCCATTGTAGGTGTGAATCTCGGCAGGGGGTGGGATGAGGAAATTTTGTTATACAGAAGATCCATTATAATTTCATACGGACCATCTTCTTCTTCTTCGTCGTATCTTCATGTCTGAAGCATCGTGACACTATGGCTGCTATGACGGAGATCGGCCTCTCTGGGTTATCCTCATTTCTGCGTGGGATGTGTCCAAAATATTGAAGGATTCGTCTCCGGCAGACAGTAAATAGTCGATCCGTGATGCCGAGTTCATTAAGAATTGACATATTTGTTCTTCTAGCTGTCCATGGAATGCGCAAAATTCTTCTCAAGCACCACATTTCAAATGATGAAAATATAGAGAACGCCAAAGATCTTACCAGAGCTATTTTTGTCTTTTTGGTTATCCCTCTGTCTGTCCATATCTTTACCAGGTTTATCATAGTTTATCACCTCATGTATTTTTTCAAACGCCAACATCCTAACTTACCAAATGAAAGTTGCAACAAGATATTGTGTACCCCCGCACTTTGCACGTAATGTTAGCAACTATTTTCCTAGGACACCAATCCACCGATTGGTATACGCGGACAAATAGAGTTGCCCCCAGGATCTGCAGATCATACGCCCCTCGAATTTTTCTTGTCGGGTTACTTGAAATCGAAAGTATACGTAGATAGGCCGCAAAATCTACGGTTCTTGAAAAATCGATTTAGGATCAAAATCAGCAGAATTAATCCAGAAATTATTCGCAATGTGCAAAAGGAACGTAGATTTGCTTATTGTCAAGAGACTGGTGGGTAGCATTTTATTAACTTCCCAGCGGGAAGTTATAGTAATGGGTCCGATTTTGCGAATACCGAATTTTGACATATCTCCACATTTCAAGGTCTCCAGAATCGAATACAATAGTTTTTAAGTGGACGTCTGTGTAAGTGTATGTACGTATGTACGTATATTCGTATGTTGGTATGTTCGTATGTGCGTTCGGAATTATTTTTCGTAACGATTACCTATCTCAAGAACAAAAAATGATATCGACGTGGAACCAATTGCATTCGACGCATAATTGCGCAACTTAGAACTGATTAAATTTCCCGCAAAATCGGTTAAGCTGTCTTTATGGAGAATAAAAAAACTAAAAAAAATGATAAACCACCTGAATTATTAAAATTGTTATAAAAAACGATTTCAAATTGTTTATAACAAATTATAATTGTCATCAACAATATTATGTCTATGTCAACCGTATTTTTTCAAACTTATTCTTATCATTTTTTAAACGGGAGCTATTTAACAATTGAAATTTTTTTTTAATTATTATGATTAATAATCATTTGTTAGTAACAATATTCAAATGTTATAAACAATGCTTGATTATTACTAACAATAATTTTTCACTGTTATAGCGTCTTCAATGCTATTTTTGTTTTCTAAAACTATCCCTTTTTATGAAATATCATATCATATCATCATATTTAAAAAACAGCTTAACCGATTTTGCAGAAAATCTAATTAGTTCTAAGTTGCGTAATTATGCGTCGAATGCAATTGGTCCCACGTCGATATCATTTTTTTTCTCGAGATAATCGAGACGAAAAATAATTCCGAAATTTTACCATTTTTTTCATTTTTTTTATTCTCCTTAAAAAACAGCTTGACCGATTTTGCTGAAAAACTAATCAGTTGCGTAATTATGCGTCGAATGCAATTTTTTGTTTTCGAGATTATCGAGACGAAAAATAATTCTGAACGTACATACGAGGGCGGTTTGATAAGTCATTAACTTTTTTAATAAAATTTTTTTCCGCAAATAAATATTTTATTTTTCTACATAATCACCTTTTAGCTCGATACATTTAGTCCAGCGTTTTTCTAATTTTTTTATTCCCTCCAAATAATAGGTTTTTTCAAATATCTCAAAATACGCGTTTGTTTCGGTAATGACTTCTTCAATCGACTCAAATCTCTAACCGCCCAGCCATTTCTTTAGGTTTGGAAACAGAAAATAGTCGCAGGGGGCTAAATCTGGAGAATATGCTGGATGGGGTAGCAGTTCGTATCCCAATTCGTGGATTTTGGCCATCGTGACTAGACAAGTGTGCACACGTGCATTGTCTTGATGGAACAGCACTTTCTTCTTCTTAGCCAAATGCGGCCGTTTTTGCTTCAAATCAACGTCGAATCTGTTCAAAAGCTTTGAATAATATTCGCCGGTGATCGTTTTACCTTTCTTGAGGTAATCGATGTGAATGACACCGCGTACATCCCAAAAAACTGTGGCCATGACCTTGTTGGCTGACAGACTCTGTTTCGCCTTCTTTGGTCCACGTTCACCCCGAGCAACCCACTGTTTCGATTTTTCCTTGGTCTCTGGCGTGTTGTGATGGATCCATGTTTCATCCACAGTAACAAAACGGCGCAAAAATTCGTCGGGATTACGGCTGAACATCGCTAAACACTCTTTTTGAAGTGGTCACACGATTGCGCTCATGGTCGAGTGTGAGCAATCGCGGCACCCATCTCGCAGAGAGTTTTTTTATGTCCAAATATTCGTGTAAAATATGATGTACCCGTTCAGTTGAGATACCTACAGCAAGAGCTAACTCACGCACTTTCATTCTCCGATCATCCAATATCATTTCATGGATTTTATCGACGATTTCCGGCGTGATCACTTCTCTTGGGCGACCTGGACGTTCGGCGTCACTAGTGCTGGTACGACCACAACGGAACTCTGTAAACCACTTCTTAACCATTGAAATTGATGGTATTTATCAAGTCTTTCCTTAGTTTCAGTGATGGATTTTTTACGTAAAAAGTAATGCTTAATCAGCACACGAAATTCAATTTTTCCATTTTCGTAAAAATTCACGAGGTTGTGTCTGCTTTGAACGGCTATCAAACAACAACTGCACGACGTAGCTTGCTCAAAATTAGAAAGTTGTCCACTGATAGATTATAGTTGACGGCAGCACTGTTGCATTTGGAGTATCTGCGCGGGAAATTTAAAAAGTCACTGACTTATCAAACTGCCCTCGTAAGAACATACGTACATACACACACAGACGTCCACTTAAAAACTATTGTATTCGACTCTGGGGACCTTGAAATGTGGAGATATGTCAAAATTGGGGATTCGCAAAATCGGACCCATTACTATAATTTTCACTGGGAAGTTAAAAATAGTACATCATTAAATAACATTATTTTACAACAACAAAAGTAGTTCCAGATCATTTTCCCATCATTAATTTATTTTCGTTTCAACGAAAAGTATTAAAATATCAAATAACCCAGAACAAATATTTTTCTATTAACTTTGTATGGAGTATCCAAGAACGGCAAAATGTTTGCTGATATTTTTTGTATTTTGTTACATTTTCGGTCCATCAAAAATTGCTAAGAAATTCGAGAACATCAACAACGGAGACCTAAACGTATCAACTGATTATACGAGGTTTCTCAATAAAGTTCGACGATCCATTGCTTCAGATTAATTATATCAGAGATAGACAGCAAATTTACACCCTGTGTATTATTACGTTTTCGGATTTCAAGAAAAATATAAGAAACACTTTGTGCAGATTACCCTATATCCAAAATGTATACTTTTACATTTACAATAATAGATGCAGACCTTAAAATTAAAAGTTCCATGTGAATATCCCCTAAATAAAATAAAAAATATCTTGTTGTTTACTTCTTCCTATGCCGTTCCCATTAACGGAGGTTGGCGACCATATTTAGAAAAGTTTTTTTGTCTTTAGTTGCGTGGAATAATTCCTCTACATTCATGTTTGTCCAGTCTCGACTATTTCATAGCCATGACTTTTTCTGTTTACCGATTCCCTTGTTTCCCACTACTCTACCCTGCATGATGACCTGCAATAGCCTGTATTTTTCGTTCCGCAATATGTGTCCAAAGTATGCTGTCTTGCATGCGTTGATTGTTTTTAACATTTTTTTCTATCGACCCATCCTTCTCAGCTCTTTCTCGTTGGTGACTCTGACCGTCCATGAAATTCTCAGCATTCTTCTGTACATCCAAAGTTGGCTACTACTTATCTACTAAAACAATCATGAAAGAGCCCTAGGTTAGGTTAGGTTAGGTTTTATGTGAGTGGGGCGTGGTCGCCCCTCCACCGCGACCCTTAGTAGGTCTATTGTGGTTCACCGCACAATCCAGCCCTTCTTACGAAGTTCATGGTTGTATAGGGTGAGATTTTTTTAAAATCGGTAGGTTCTAGGTTAGTGTAACCAAATATGTTGAACCTTATTCTTCACAGGCCGGGGCATGAACGTAGTATATGTTTAGCAGTTTCGTCTTCCACGCAGCAGAACCGACAGTCCGTTTGTCGGTTCAGATCTATCTTTCTGAGGTGGTATCTCAGACGACAGTGTCCCGTAAGCAGTCCTGTTAGAATACGCAGGTCATTTCTGCTCCATTCTAGGATCTGCTTAGTTGTGTTTCTCGAGGGTTGTAACGGTAAAAACGCCTTCGAGTGGGTTAGCACTGGTATGTCGGACCAGTACGTGAGTATTTTCCTCTCCGCCCAGTCCGAAATAATTGTTTTGGCGGCACTTGTGGTGACTCCAAAAACCGGTTCTGGTCCAGTGAACGCAGATTCGGCCCCCTGTTTTGCAAGGGTGTTGGCTTTTTCGTTTCCTTCCACCCCCTGGTGCCCAGGTACCCACAGTAGGGTCACCCTGTTGTTCGCACCAAGGTACTCTAAGGATTCGATGCAATTCCATACAAGTTTAGAATTTATCTTGTTGGAGCTCAGTGCTTTTAAAGCGGCCTGGCTGTCTGATATTATATTTATGTTTTTGCTAGAGGTCTGTTGGTCAACTCTCTTGCACACAATTCGATAGCGAATATTTCAGCCTGAAAGATTGTGGCATACCTGCCAAGACTGGTAGATATTTCAATCTTTGGTTTCCTGCTGAAAACACCGGCCCCAACTCCATCTGGGGTTTTTGAGCCGTCTGTGTACATTACGTATTCAGTCTCTGGGAAGAGGATTTGTCCCCTCATCCATTCGTCTCTCTTCGGAAAGAGGACTTTGAACGACTTTTATACGTGTATTTTTGTGGCTAGCAAGTCAGGAACCATCCCGAGAATTTGGTGGTTTTTTGCTTCACTCACTATCCCGGAGTGATCCCCGAGTTGCTCTCCATTTATTTGCTTTTCCAAAGACAGGAATCTATAGGAAGCTATCCTGGCCTCTCTCTCTCTAAGAGAATATCTAGGGGAGGGAGATGCAGGAGGTATTCCATCGCTGCCGTTGGTGTGCTGGACATAGCTCCAGTTATGGCCAGGCATGCCAGCCGCTGAAGGCCAGCAAGCTTTGCTCTAGCTGTCTGTTGTAACCCTTTGGTCCACAAGACTACTGAACCATACGTGACCATAGATATTATCATTGTTTGATAAATCCAGTAAATCTGTTTGGGGTTCATTTTCCAAGATTTGCCACATACTCTTCTGAGATTCCAGAGAGAAAACCTGGCTTTGTTTATTGTTTTTTCCAAGTGGGCGTTCCAGGTGAGTCTTTTATCCATAACTACACCCAGGTATTTCACTTCCGTCGCAAATGGAATGCTCTCTCCGTATAGGACAGGCTGCCAAAGCTTATCTAGCTTTTTCCTCTTCGTAAAAGGAATAATTACAGTTTTTCGGGGATTTACAGACATCTGTTCCCTCTCGCATCATCTGTATACTGTGTTAAGGGCTTCTTGGAGAACGTTTGAGATCGTCGCTTTAAATTTACCTCTAACTATTATAACCAGATCATCCGCATAGCATTGAAAATCTACTCCCTGCATGGAAAGCTCGCTCAGCAGAGAGTCGACTAGAAGTGACCACATTAGGGGGGAAAGTACCCCGCCTTTTGGACACCCCTTCGCCGCCCTGAACCTAACCGACTCTCCATGCAGTGATGATGTTATATATCTGTTTTCAATCATGTTTTTGATCCAGTTACAGATTTTACTGTCTATCCCTCTATCCCTAATTGATGTATAGAGTGACTGTGGTAAGGCGTTATTAAACGCTCCTTCTATATCTAGAAAAGCTGCCGGCGCAATTTCCTTATGTTTAAGGGAATGGCCGATCTTTCCTACTAGATTGTTTAGAGCTAAATCCGTAGATTTGCCTGTTTGGTAGGCATATTGGTGGGGGTTTAAGGGATGTTCCCTAAGATTCCCCTCTATAATATGTCTATCAATAATTCTTTCCAGAGTTTTCATTAAGAATGAGGTAAGGCTGATCGGCCGGAAGGATTTGGGTAGGGAATGATTCACCGTACCCGTTTTACGTATGTATACAACTCTCGCCGTTGACCAGCCCAGCGGAATATAACTCCACGCCAAACTCGCTCTGAATAGTTTAACCAGAAGAGGTAGTAAAATGAAAGAGCCCTATGTTTGATGGCTAGTTTCTACCAGCAAGCCAAATTTTCGGAAGAATAAAATAAGACTTACAGCTTTAGAACTTGCGTAGGAATATAATTCGTATATTCGAACTAGCCAAGCAAGTCCATAGGCTTTAATATATTATCCTAAGTTATTAGAAGAAATGATATTGTTTTAAAATATTTTCTGTTGTTATAAATTAATTTCAGGACTGACCATTGAACTTGGCACCCATTTAGATCTCGCTTCTTTTGCCGTTGAAGACAACAACCAACGCGTATAATATTGAACTTGGCTCTTATTTCACATTTATGTTTTTGATGGGATAAAGTTGTTTAATAGTGACTAATAATTTGCTGATAGTAAAAATGACCAGCAGAGCAAATTGTTGTGTACCTAGATGTAACTCAGTGTGCAAAAAAAACCATATTGACTTTTTATTATTTCCCAAATGAAGGTCAAAGAGTTGAGCATATTAGAGAATCGGGAATGGTGACTATGGTTGATAGAAAAAAACTGTGGGAGATCAAACTGAAAATAGGAAAGAGAGTTAAAAAAAACATAAGAGTTTGTTCTAAACATTTTATTGAGAAAGATTTCATAACTCCTAGTGATGGTAAGTATTTTTGTTTTTTATATTTTATGTGGTTAATAGAATTATCTATCAATCTGACAGGGGGGGGCTATCAAAAACCTTACCTTAACAACACAGCTATACCAAGTAAAAACTTGCCTGTGTCCAGCATTATAACAAAGTCCAAAAGTCTGAAGATAGAAAAGATATGAAAAACACATTAAAAGAAGGCAAGCAAGTTCTCTTGTTGGTTATTTTTATTGAAGTCAAAAGTAAATAAATACTTATAATTATCATTGAAATCATGTCATCCATTGATTTCATTAGGATCACTTTTAATAGCACTGGTCTGCAAACAATAAGGTCTGATTATCATCATTTTTTTCTTTGACACCACAAACAATAATGTGGTTTGCTGCAAGAACAGCTTTTCTCTTCACGATGCATCGACTACTTGGAGTAGCAGCCAGATGAACAAAATTTGAGGACAATGGTAGAAACATCTTAACTCCTTCCAATAGGGAATATTGAATTTATTAACGTTCAAATATCTAAATATTCACTAAATTGTATACTTCCCTTAGTAAACACATAGGTTATAGCAAATGCAATCACATATGTTTTTCGACAGAATAACAGCTCGGGAAAATAAAGGTTAAAATGTCAAATGGCAAAAAGGGTAGACCTATCGTGTGGGCCGCGGACGGCCCGCAATGCGACTATTAGAAGGGGAAGGGATTATAGAAAGGAAATGATTGTGGACACGCTTTTTAAAAAATTGTAGGTCATAGTTCTCTGGAAAAACTGATTTTGGAAGCTTATTCCATTCCGTAGCAGCCCTGTAAAAAAAGGATTCTTGATGAAGATTGGTCCTTGTAGTGTCAATCATGAGAGTAAATGGGTGAGACTGATCAGCGTGCCGAGTTCTTCGGCCGAATGTGGCCAATGGTGGTACAAGAGTTTTTATTTCTCTGGAGCATCTGCCATGGAAATATTTGTAGAGCAATGACTGGTCTGCAACTCTTCTTCTATGTTCTAGAGGGTGAAGGGTATCTGTGAGAGTTGATTTGTTTATCAAACGAATGGCTCTTTTCTGAATGGAATCTAGAAGACGAAGAGAATGCCTTGGTGCTAAACCCCAAATGTGCGGGCAATACTCCAGTAAAGGTCGGATTTGAGCCTTGTACGTCGTCAACAGTTGATCAGGAGTAAAAAACTTTCTGGCTTTCCACAGAAAACCTAGCCTCTGGCTTGCTGACTTTGCGATGTTAGCAACATGGTCATGCCAAGACATATTATTGGACACCGTTACTCCCAAAACCGAGATGGAGGGACTTGGTTCAAGGGTATTCTAGACATTGTGATGGGATGATTTGAGGAATTCACTTTCTTGGAAAACGTGGCACTTTGTGTTTTTTGGGCGTTGAACTGAATTTAAATTGAATTTAAATTACTTCTGTAAATACTCACCTCTTAAGAACCATTTTAAAGTCTACCTAAACAATGCTTTTAGCCATTTACGTTTTTATAACCAATAAACGTCATTGTCACTTGTAGATGTCAAAGGATCAAGAATATCAAAACAATATAATTTCATTTTTTAATTTAGATTATATACAAACCAATCACGCAATAAAAATTATCCCCGCCAATAATTTAAATTCAAATGACGTTTTATGATTGGTTCAGTCGGATTACATTTTCTTTCTCCCTTTCTCTGCAGGCAGAGTAAGTGTAGAAAAAGAAAGATAGCGACTAACGCATTCTTGGCATTCTTGTTACGCACAGTTTTTGATCGTCAAATTTTTATACGGGGTTTACCTAAAAAGATATCCAGGGTGGCTACTTTTGAAAAAACCACCCATTAATCATTAAAAAAATAAAAATATTTTTGTGACGAATGTACATACAGTTATATAGATTGTATTGAATTTTTTTTTTAAATGTATTTTTTCTCTCTAAATAGTTTAATTGAAAATTAAAATTAGATATTCCAACCGCTGTTGCGCTATTAGTGGAAGCAAAACCGAAGCTAAATTTAGCAATTCGGCTTTCCATTTCAGAAAGGCGGAGGTGTGCTGATATGCAAAATAGAAACGAGACAGACGTTTAAATGGCATCAATTTCCTTTGACAAATCCCAGGGTTGATTTCTGGGCTGCCTTTGCCGCAGGATTCACAGGAAAAGGTTACAATTCTTATTTCCTTTAAACATGATTTTGTCTCTATCGTCAAACAGGATCTTTCATATTCGATGGGTTCCTTAAATTTTAATATTTTTCATTTTTATTTCAATAGCACAATCTGTCTGTCCGCAGAAAGTGTGAAACTTTTATATCATAATTAGCACCATAATATTGTTCAATTTTATTTGCTCCCAAACTAATTTTGAGTAGTTTCTTCATCGGTATTAGCACCAAAATGTTGATTAACTTTTTACTTATATTCATTAGCTCCTAGACTAATTTTGACTACTTCAATAGGGACATTTGTAAAATGGTAAATGTAATGTCCATATTTTAAACACCGATAACTTAATTTAGTAATCGACGCTTGGCGCCACAATGATTTACTTTTGTTTTTATAATAAACATATGCAACGTTTTGTTTAATGTCTTTACAGCGAGTTGATGTTTTTTAAAATTTATTACACCGCCAAATATTTTGAGGAAAAACATGGTGGTAGTATTCTTTTTTATCATCCAAGATGAAAACTTAAAAAAATCTGTACCAAAACACAATATCTTAGGGCGAGAGCTGTGATTTGTAGTAATATCCATTCTATAAACTTGAAGTGTCCATGTTGTTTAGGCATGTTAAATGTTACAAGAAAGGAAAGCCCTCAATTCCAATTCTTTAACATGTATCCGTTTTATCGATAAGGTCTCATTTAGGCGACAAACAATTTTTAATTCACATAATGCATACTAATTAATAATAATTAATAACTTAATGGCTCTTGAGCTTCATGCAATATTGCTCTTTACATGTGGCAGTTGATGGTATTTCTTCTGATGCGTTAAAAACCAATGCCGGGTTCCCCCAGGATTCCATCCTGTTCTCCACCCTATTTTTTTTACACCTCAACGACCTCTTGAAAACCACCACGAACCCCATCTACAGTTTCGCAGGCGACAGCACACTTGTCTTCACTTTCACATCCTATCGATTGAATGATACAAATAGACTCAGGCAGGAACAGGTTGATTCCATTAATAGATATATTGAAGCAATCGTCGAGTGGGGAACTAACAATCTTGTTCAGTTCAACGCCCAGAAATCACAAAGCGCCACGTTTTCCAAGAAAGTGAATTCCTCATATCATTCCATCACAATGTCCGGAAATACCCTTGAATCAAGTCCCTCCATCTCGATTTTGGGAGTCACGGTGTCTAATAATATGTCTTGGCATGACCATGTTGCTAACATCGCAAAGTCAGCAAGCCAGAGGCTAGGTTTTCTGTGGAAAGCTAGAAAGTTTTTTATTCCCGATCAACTGTTGACGACGTTTAAGGCTCAAATCCGACCTCTACTGGAGTATTGTTTGCACATTTGGGGTTCAGCACCAAGGTATTCTCTTCGTCTTTCCCTTTCCCTTTCCCTTTCCCTTCCTTTCCCTTAAATTTACGCAAAATCTAAAGTTATTTGGACTGGCCGGTTTTGAAACAAAAGCACCGTATAAAATATCACTATACGCACCAAAGATGATGAAACTTATAAATATTCAATAGCGTAGTTAAACATTAAAATGATATTTGTTCTTATTTAATAGTGATGTGTAATGTTTATAAATATTTATTAACATATAAATTATACGTTCAAACGATACTTTCTGTATCAGAATTTAAAATGTACATAAATTGGTCACAGAACCTTTTTGAATATTCCTGATGGGAATTATTTTGATACTTTGTAGAATAAATGGCTTATGACTTTTAAATTAACAATTTTAACGCATAATTGTAACAATTCCAAAATACTTGTGTATGTCCAAAAAAGTTCATGTCAAAAGCTCTTTAAAAAAAATCTTAAACACATCGATTTTTAATTTTCTACAAATTTATAACAAAATTTCATTATACAGGGTGATACAAATTAAGGTAATGACGTCATCGGCACTTTTTAACTTCTCAGTAGAAAGTATAGTAATGGGTCCGCTTTTGCGAGTCCCGAATTTTGATATATCTCTACATTTCAAGGTACCCAGAGTCGAATACAATAGTTTTTAAGTGGACGTCTGTGTGTGTATGTACGTATGTGCGTATGTTCGTTCGGAACTATTTTTCGTCTCGATTATCTCGAGAACAAAATATGATAACGATGTGGGACCAATTGCATTCGACGCATACTTACGCAACTTGGAACTCATTAAATTTTCAGCAAAATTGGTCGAGCTGTTTTTTATGGAGAATAAAAAAACTAAAACAAATGGTAAACTTTCGGAATTATTTTTCGTCTCGATTATCTCGAGAACAAAATATGATATTGATGTGGAACCAATTGCATTCGACGCATAATTACGCAACTTGGAACTTATTATATTTTTAGGAAAATTGGTCGAGCTGTTTTTTATGGAGACTAAAAACACAGAAAAAAATGGTAAACTTTCGAAATTATTTTTCGTCTCGATTATCTCGAGAACAAAAAATGATATCGACGTGGGATCAATTAATTGCGTTCGACGCATAATTACGCTACTTAAAACTGTTTAGATTTTCAGCAAAATTGGTCAAGCTGTTTTTTAAGGAGAATAAAAAAACTGAAAAAAATGGTAAACTTTCTGAATTATTTTTCGTCTCGATTATCTCGAGAACAAAAAATGACATCGACGTAAGACCAATTGCTAAATGTGTTTACGCCTAATGATGGGGAATACCCACTACAAGATGAAAAAGCAATTACATCTGTACTTGATCAACCCTATCAACTAGAAGTGCCAGAAAAAGGATTTACAAAAAACGAAGTTAAGAATACTATACAACAAGCTGTGGCAGTAGTGTGGCTGTAGCTGTGGCATTAGATACCTCCAAGGCGTTCGATCGAGTTTGGCACCAGGGACTCCTCGCCAAGCTTCCATCTTATGGCTTGCCCCCTCAGCTGTGTTCTCTGCTTGCTAGTTTTCTCTCAAACAGGTCTCTCCATGTAGTGGTCGATGGAGTTTCATCTGACACTCTACTCATAAATGCTGGTGTTCCGCAAGGATCCATTCTAGCACCAACACTATTTTTACTTCACATCAACGACCTATTGAAGGCAACTTCATGTCCCGTACACAGCTTTGCCGATGATAGTACCCTCCATACCTCATTCTCTTCCAGGGCCCCTATATCAGCCCGTGAAACCAGAAATGAACGAGGAAGAAATGTTAACAATATAAATATGGACTTGGCAACAATTCTCGAATGGGGATCCAATAACTTGGTAGAATTTAATGCAAACAAAACACAAGCATGTCTTTTCTCTAGAAAAGCCGATCTCACTGTGCCTAACATAACTTTGTCAGGAGTAACCATGCCACTGAAGTCATCCATATCGATGCTTGGTATTACTATCAGCAATAACCTTTCCTGAGAAAATCACGTGAGGTCCATTGTCAAAAGTGCATCCCAAAAACTTGGTTTTTTGTTTCGTGCCAAGAGCTATTTCACCTCCAGTCAGCTGCTTATGATCTATAAGGCACAGATCCGACCTGTACTGGAGTACTGTTCCCATATTTGGAGTGCAGCACCTAAACATATCCTGAAGCTACTGGATTCTGTCCAAAAAAGGGCAATTCGTCTCGTCGGTGATGCCTCGCTTACAAACTCGCTCACTTGTCTGGAACACCGTAGAAAAGTTGGCGATTTGTCTCTATTTTATAGATATTTTCATGGGCGATGCTCTTCTGAAATATCAACAATCGTTCCTCCTTTGGCAGTCTCTTCGAGATTAACCCGTCAAGTTCAGTCTTCACACCCCTTCGTGGTCACTTTGGAGACCTGCAGAACATCACTTTCCAAAGACTCATTCATCCAACGAATTGCGAGGCTTTGGAACTCATTGCCTAGGGAGGTGTTCCCCGAGGCATACAACCTCCAGAAATTTAAAAAGAACACCAACTCCTACCTTCTTTCCCTTGGTTCCCACGATGTTCTCTGAACATTACAGGATATCCCTTTTCGTGGGAACCAGAACATAAAAAAAATATCAATCCAAAAAAAGCTCCAGGATTCGACCTTATTACAGGAGAAATTCTTCAGCAGGGTTTCAATTCCTAACGCAACTGTTTAATTCCACAATGAAAATAGGCTACTTCCCATCAAACTGGAAACTAGTACAAATAATAAAGATTTTAAAGCCAGGAAAACAACATAAAAGTGTAAAGTCCTATCGACCTATTAGTCTTTTTCCAGTGGTCTCCAAAGTTTTCGAGAATTTGATACTTAGTAAACTGATGCCCATACTAAAAAACAAGAAACTAATACCACCTCAATTCGGATTCATACAGCAACACTTAACAATTCAACAAGTGCATAGAGTTGTGGAGAGAATAAATGAAGACTTCAAAAATAAGAGATATTGCTCTGCAGTATTTTTGGACATTAGCCAGGCTTGTGATAAAGTATGGCAGAAAGGACTTCTATGCAAACTTAAACAGAACTTGCCAACAAATTATTATAAAATCTTAAAATCCTACATCATCAATAAATACTTCCAGGTAAAATACGACAACGAGTACACAAGCATACAACCAATCCTCGCAGGCGTTTCCCAAGAAAGCGTATTAGGCCCCTTACTGAATCTTATATTTACAGTCGATCTGCCAACCGACACAAACATTACCACGGCCACATTCGCTGATGATACAGCAATCCTTGAGTCTGAAAAAAGTCCTAAAAAAACCTCCGAAACCCTGCAAAATAACTTGAATAAAATACAACAATGGATGACAAAATGGAGAATAAAAACAAACGAGAACATATAACAACATATAACATTTGCAATTCGTAAAGAAACATGTCCGCCTGTAAAACTGAAAGGCAAAGAAATTTCACAAGGTGATAAAGTCAAATATTTGTTTGGGTATACATCTAGACAGGAAGTTAAATTGAAGAAAACACTTTTTTTTTTATAAAAATAGTCGCAAAAAGGGTAGACCTATCGTGTGGGCCGCGGACGGCCCGCAATGCGACTATTAGAAGGGGAAGGGATTATAGAAAGGAAATGATTGTGGACACGCTTTTTAAAAAGTTGCAGGTCATAGTTCTCTGGAAAAACTGATTTTGGAAGCTTATTCCATTCCGTAGCAGCCCTGTAAAAGAAGGATTCTTGATGAAGATTGGTCCTTGTAGTGTCAATCTTGAGAGTAAATGGGTGAGACTGATCAGCGTGCCGAGTTATTCGGCCGAATGTGGCCAATGGTGGTACAAGAGTTTTTATTTCTCTGGAGCATCTGCCATGGAAATATTTGTAGAGCAATGACTGGTCTGCAACTCTTCTTCTATGTTCTAGAGGGTGAAGGGTATCTGTGAGAGTTGATTTGTTTATCAAACGAATGGCTCTTTTCTGAATGGAATCTAGAAGACGAAGAGAATGCCTTGGTGCTAAACCCCAAATGTGCGGGCAATACTCCAGTAAAGGTCGGATTTGAGCCTTGTACGTCGTCAACAGTTGATCAGGAGTAAAAAACTTTCTAGCTTCCCACAGAAAACCTAGCCTCTGGCTTGCCGACTTTGCGATGTTAGCAACATGGTCATGCCAAGACATATTATTGGACACCGTGACTCCCAAAATCGAGATGGAGGGACTTGGTTCAAAGTTATTTCCGGACATTGTGATGGGATGATTTGAGGAAATCACTTTCTTGGAAAACGTGACACTTTGTGTTTTTTGGGCGTTGAACCGAACAAGATTGTTGGTTCCCCACTCGACGATTGCTTCAAGATCTCTATTGATGGAATCAACCTGTTCCTGCCTGAGTCTATTTGTATCATTCACCGAAAGTGATCGATAGGATGTGAAAGTTGAGACAGGTGTGCTATCGTCTGCGAAACTGTAAATGGGGTTCGTGGTGGTTTTCAAGAGGTCGTTGATGTGTAAAAGAAATAAGGTGGGGGACAGGATGGAACCCTGGGGGACCCCGGCATTAGTTATAAACACATCAGAAGAAATACCGTCAACTGCCACATGTAAGGAGCGATCTTGCATGAAGCTTAAGAGCCATTGGCGCAGTTTGGTTGGGAGACCGTAGGCAGATAATTTACTTAACAATGCCTGGTGCCAAACGCGGTCAAAGGCTTTAGATATATCCAAGGCTATTGCACGAGATTCACCAAACTTTTCAATAGTGTTTGTCCAGAGCTGAGTGACATAATCCAGCAAATCTCCAGTAGACCGAAGTTGTCGAAATCCATATTGTCTGTCATGGATTATCTCAAATTTCTCCAGATATTTGATAAGTTTTGTGTTAATGGCTTTTTCCATAACTTTGGATATGACTGAGAGCAATGCAATAGGGCGATAATTTGCAGGAATAGTCTTCTTTCCTTTTTTCGGAATCGGTTGGACTTTAGCGTTTTTCCACATGGACGGAAATACTCCTTTGCTGTATGATAACTTGAAGAGTCTACAGAGAACTGGGGTGAGCTCTTGAGCACAGGTCTTCAGGACAATTGTCGGAATTCCATCTGGTCCTACTGCCTTATTAGACTCAAGATTTCGTAGGATTTTCCTGATGGTGCGATGGCGGATAGTGACCTCAGGCATTGATGCGTTTATTCTAGGTATTGTTTGGGGTTGTTTTCCATTGGTATCGAGTGTTGAGTTAGAGCTGAACATTTCGGCCAGCAGATCCGCTTTTTCTTTGGAAGATACGGCTGTCGTGCCGTCGGACCTCTCGAGTGGTGGTAAAGAAGAAGTTGTGAAATTCTTATTTATGGCTTTAGCCAAAGACCAGAAGGTCTTTGATCCAGGAGGGGCATTGACAAGCTTGTTGCATATTCTCGTGTCGTAGGATTCTTTGGCAACATATTCTCAAAAAGAAAGCAACTGGGCCACAAGTTAAGGAGCATGTACTGGCTACTAGGTAAAAAATCTGAATTATCAATTCAAAATAAGATATTGATATACAAATCCATTCTGAAACCAGTTTGGACCTATGGACTAGAATTATGGAGAACTCAAATATCAAACTCTAATATCAAAATTATACAAAGATTTTAATCCAAGACCTTAAGAATGATACTAGGAGTCCCATGGTTTATAACCAATGAAGTCATTCATCAGGATGCAGGTCTATCGTATGTCAAAGAAGAAATAAAAAAGTACGCGAAAAAACATGCAGCAAAACTAAAAGTGCATCCAAGCGTGTTCGCAAAAAATATAGTGAATAAACCGCGTGTAGTGCGTAGGTTGAAACGAAAAGTTCCGTTAGAGTTAAGGCGAGTTTATACAGCAAATAAAATAAGAAATAACATAAAATAAAATAAGAAATGAGTGCAAAAAACATTGGTTTGTACAGATAACTAAAATAAAATAAGTAATAAGAATAAACCGATGAAATCGCAGCTTTTTTGACAATGACTTTTGTGTTTTGTGCATAACAGTACATAATCTCGCAAATTGATTTGTTACGGATTTTTTAAATTTTATCATCTTATATATTTTTTTACTATACATCTCGCATCCATTTTCTATTAAAAAATATTATAATGGATAAAGCAGGTAGCGACCTTTCCTCAGTTATATGCAAAAACTTATGGAAAATACAAGAACAGCCGACTGAAAGACAATGCTTTGCTCACAATTGCTAACATAATGGAGAAAGCACGTAAGTGCCAAAAAATCAGGGAGTTTAACGTTTTTTAAATCACTTTTTCTGTAGCTGAAGCTTCTGAACACAGATGAAAGCTTTTAAGTAATAAATATACGGGCCATAGAAGGAAAATCAAAAATACCTCCACAAATAATATTATTAGGTGAGGTTACATTGATTGTAAACTCGGAACATTTAGAAACAGAAAAGATTTGGGTCACGCGCATTATCAGTTTTTAAACAAAATAAAATAACATAAGACAAAGAGATAAAAGTTGGCCATCTTTTGTTCCTATTCTTATTTCTTATTTTATCCTATTTCTTTTATAAAAGCTTTCAAAGTTTTGGGCATGTTTATCTTTTTTATTTTATTTTGTTCCTTATTTTATTTGCTATATAAACTCGCCTTCAGTGCTAAGAATACATAAAAACGCCCAATGTCAAAAATAGTCCATATTGTAGTAGACTAACTTTAAAAGGGGTGTATCACTGGATGCCTCCACTACACGTCTTTTTGAATTGTCATACCTATTACTTAATACGAGGGCAGTTTGATAAGTCAGTGACTTTTTGAATTTCCCGCGCAGTTACTCCAAATACAACAGTGCTGCCGTCAACTATAATCTATCAGTGGGCAACTTTCTAATTTTGAGCAAGCTACGTCGTGCAGTTGGTGTTTGATAGCCGTTCAAAGCAGACAACCTCGTGAATTTTTACGAAAATGGAAAAAAGTGAATTTCGTGTGCTGATTAAGCATTACTTTTTACGTAAAAAATCCATCACTGAAACTAAGGAAAGACTTGATAAATACTACGGGGACTCGGCACCATCAATTTCAATGGTTAAGAAGCGGTTTACAGAGTTCCGTTGTGGTCGTACCAGTGACGCCGAACGTCCAGGTCGCCCAATAGAAGTGATCATGCCGGAAATCGACGATAAAATCCACGAAATGATATTGGATGATCGGAGCATGAAAGTGCGTGAGTTGGCTCATGCTGTAGGTATCTCAACTGAACGGGTACATCATATTTTACACGAATATTTGGACATGAAAAAACTCTCTGCGTGATGGGTGCCGCGATTGCTCACACTCGACCATGATCGCAATCGTGTGACCACTTCAAAAGTGTGTTTAGCGATGTTCAGCCGTAATCCGGACGAATTTTTGCGCCGTTTTGTTACTGTGGATGAAACATGGATCCATCACAACACGCCAGAGACCAAGGGACAATCGAAACAGTGGGTTGCTCGGGGTGAACGTGGACCAAAGAAGGCGAAACAGAGTCGTCTGTCAGCCAACAAGGTCATGGCCACAGTTTTTTGGGATGTACGCGGTGTCATTTACATCGATTACCTCAAGAAAGGTAAAACGATCACCGGCGAATATTATTCAAAGCTTTTGAACAGATTCGACGTTGATTTGAAGCAAAAACGGCCGCATTTGGCGAAGAAGAAAGTGCTGTTTCATCAAGACAATGCACGTGTGCACACTTGTCTAGTCACGATGGTCAAAATCCACGAATTGGGATACGAACTGCTACCCCATCCAGCATATTCTCCAGATTTAGCCCCCTGCAACTATTTTTTGTTTCCAAACCTAAAGAAATGGCTGGGCGGTAAGAGATTTGAGTCGAATGAAGAAGTCATTACCGAAACAAACGCGTATTTTGAGAGCTTTGAAAAAACCTATTATTTGGAGGAAATAAAAAAATTAGAAAAACGCTGGACTAAATGTATCGAGCTAAAACGTGATTATGTAGAAAAATAAAATGTTTATTTGCGGAAAAAAATTTGTTTTATTCAAAAAGTCACTGACTTATCAAACCGCCCTCGTATCTACCTAACATTATTTGGGTCACACAAATATAATGGAAAGCTATTAAATATATATATATATATATATAGGAAATATCGAATTTATTTCATACTTTTTGACAACTAAACCAAATCAACACCACCAATAAACAATAAAATACAATTGTTCATCGAAAACGTAAAAGTAACTGTAAATATCACGTTGCTAAATTCCATCCAACATACTATATTATAAAAAACCCAAACGTTTTTTATCTCGGCTCATTATACGTAACCATAAATTGTAATTCCCACTTAAAAAGCAAAGACTTTCTTTCGTCGTGTCTAAAATGTTCTTTTTCAGACGCTATATTAAATAAATATTTTGCTACCAATTTAATTAACAATTACGCTTTTTTCAACGCCTTAAATGTGTTGGTAAAATAAATTAAGATTAATTTCTTTGCCGTCAAGATTTGTCTTGGTGTAAAATCCTTTTTTTTTTTTGAATTATTTTAAGTGCTTTGTAGAAATTTATGGTTTAAATTATTATTTTAAATTGCGTGGGTTAACTTTAAAATTTATTTTGCTATTTCTACACATTAATTTTCAAAACACGTCGGTGATTTTAAATCAAGGGGAAGGTTTAAAAATGTTATTTTGCTGTTTCTAAGTGGCACCCCTTAAACATCCCCCACCCATTCTTTAAAATTTTAAATAGCATCCCCTACCTTGAAATACATCAAACGGAAACCCAAGAAAAATGCAAATCGGCCATATAAACAACAATTTATTCTATCAATTTACTTTGCTGATAACAGCAAGTTTTGTGAAATAACATGAAGCCATAACAAAAACTAACTAAGCCAATGTTGGATTGGTAGAAGTTTTATTATGGATCAATTAACCAACTTCTGACTACATACATATAGTCACGCCTTTTTCCCGTAGAGCTAGGCAGAGACCACTTCCTTCCACTTGTTACGGTTCTTACACACACCTTTTGCTACTCGTAAGTAGGGTTGCGTACCGTATTTTGTTGTAACTTAAATATATCATTCGTTGTAAATAGTGTTGCATACCTTGTTGTGATAGGATTCGATTGTTAATGGCTGTGGTGTTTTCGTTATTAGATTTAGCTTTGGTTTTTGGCCTCGATTGTTGCGTGTTGTCAGTTATATTATTGTTTGGTTTGCATTTCTGTGTAGATGGAGCATGGACTTGCGAAGATTGTTGGTTGACGCGTGTTCCGTGTCATTTCTTGATATCCGGCCTGGGAAGTAGTTAGTCGTTTGGTGGCAGTCTTGGGGAGTGGTGTGGTGAGAATTTTTGGGACGGTGTGATATTGGCAAGTGTGCAGAACCTCTACGGGTTTTCTTTCATATCTGGCTGTATTTGGGCCATCTTAATTGGATTTTGAAGAGAAACCATTTAATTTTTAACTTGACCATTCTATCTTACCTTTGTTGTTGATATTTTGGATTTTGGTGTCGAGTTAAAATAACCGCATGCGGGATTTGATGGAGGGAAGCCATTGTTAATTAACAGGTGCCGTTCCATAATCAAACCGGCCACAGGAGTAGTGAATTCGTATACCCAAAGGTTACAAGTGATTTATTTTAGAATATTTAAACGACGTGATTTGTTTTTGACACCACGATTAAGTTTTGTTTTAATTTATTAATATGGTACACTGTTAAAAACTATTTATTGCATTGGATAATATGCCAAGGCTGAACTTTGATTAAAGTAATCTTCTCAATAGTTCTTTGTGACCAAGTAAAAATGTTTTCTTCATACTTATTTGTAAATATCCTACAATATTGATATTTTGAAGGACAGCCATTGTAAAAAAAAATATTTTTAAATAAGCTCGATTGTTTTAACAGTGTAAATCTTTATGTAAATGGTAAAAACATGAGTAAATTAGCAGCCTTGTGTGAACGTTTGATTTAGTGTTATTAAGAAGTTAACTTATATACGTTTTTTTTGGTAACTTGGTAAGGTCTGTTACTCTTACTTTTATTTTGGTTGTTTTTATAAAGTTGTTAATTTTGAATTTTTGATTTATTGTTAGCTGTTAATTTTGACTATATTTATTATAGTTTTATTATTAAACTGAGTACTTCGATTTATTGTTGGCTGTTGATTTTGACTATATTTGTTATAATGTTATTATTGAACTGAGTACTTCGATTTATTGTTGGCTGTTGATTTTGAATATATTTGTTATAATGTTATTATTGAACTGAGTACTTCGATTTATTGTTGGCTGTTGATTTTGACTATATTTGTTATAATTTTGCTATTGAGCTGTGTACTTTGATTTATTGTAGGAGTAAAGTATCCAATATATTTTTGCTATAATTTCATTTATTTGGTTCACCGTAATCTTAGTTGTTTATCATGTGGCTCTGCTAGTGCCTATAAGACCTAGGGGTTTCCGGCTTGAACCGTCTAAGTCGGTGGCGCGGCTCACTTTTATTTTCTTTTTTTTTCTACCCTCTACGGCTGAGCTCGGGTATAATTTGCCAGTAGAGAGACCGCTGGCAGAGTACTCTATAGAAAACGAAAAAGACGTGGCAACGTGTCCAAACCATCTAAGCATTCCTTTATCTATCTTTGTAACCACATCTTCTTTTACACCACAGCGTTCTCTTATCGCACTATTCTTTACCTTATCCAACCGAGTCACCCCGGCTATACTTCTCAATATTCACTTCCATACATAAGTGTAGGAACCAACACACGTCTATGCACAACCAGACGTGCCTTTTTTGACACTTTCTGGCTGTTCATAAAGCTATGCAGTGTCCCATTAATGTGTTTTCCTGCCAACATTCTTTGCTCAATGTCACTGTCATACTTTACATCTCTCGTAAACTTTGAACCCAAGTACACAAATTCATTTACTTATTCCACTCTTTCTCCCTTAATCAGAACTTCACAGTTTGTCCTGTTTTCTTCTCATTCAAAAACCATTACTTTCGTTTTGCTTACATTTATTTTCATTCCTTTGATTTTCAGGGCATTATGCATAACATTTACCATCGCCTGCAACTCCTCTTCAGATGACGCTAATATGAAGGCATGTCATCCTTTTTGTCATTTTGTTTCTTTACTTCAAAAATATTAATAGTATATATAGTTAGTTATTTGTGACGTTAAATTAGCCATTATTTGTAGCTGTAGCATCTTAAATTATTTAATTTTTCTGCAAGAACGAATAAAAATATTACTCAAGTGCGCTCGAAGAACAGTTCAAATCTTTAATGGAAGGCATCTTGATAGAAATATAGACCAACAGACCATCATAAGTTAATACGAAAATTTAATAAACCGGATCCGTTTTAAAAAAATAATAATCCAGGAGTTCTCGACGAAGATGCCCAAATTAAAGTACTGGGTCATTTTGCCATAGATAGATCCTACCTATTCCATTCCAAAACTACCAAAACTTATAAAAATTTCTGTTGGTTCTATACACAAAATATTAAAATTGCATGAGTTGTTTCCTTAAAAAAAAAAATCACACAAAATACAAGAACACGCAAATTTGGTTAAAATATTTGTTTCGGTGATGTATCAACGTATTATTTAAATGGCTTCGTTAACAAACACAATTGTAGTTACTGGGATGACAAAAATCATCACTTGTTTCGACAGGATAATACTCAGTTTCCAGCGAAGATAAATGTATGGGCTGGTATTTTAGGAAATGAAATAATTGGACCACTTTTTATTGACCAAAACCTAACGGGAGAATGGTCTTCTTCTTCTTCTTACGTTAGGACTACGTCCTGTGTTTGCCTCAAAGGTTGCCCAAAAACAATTTGGGACGATGAAGACCAGCTATCATACCATCTTTTTGGTGGGCGTCCAGTTGGGCGTGGTGTGTTGGGCCGCTTCTCTCTCACAATTTTTGCCAGCCGGTCGTTTGGCATTCTGCTAATATGGTCTCTCCATTCTCTTCTTCGGTTTCTTGCCCATCTTACTATGTCTTGGACTTCACATATTTCCCTTATCTCTTCGCTTCTTTTATGGTCAAGTAAGGTATAGCCAGTTATCGATCTAAGAATTCGCATTTCCGTTGATCTAAGAAGTCGCTTTGTAGTCGTGTTCTCCGCTCTGGTCTCTATCGCGTATGTCATAATCGGTCTTACACATGTCTTATATATTCTGACCTTACTTCTGGTACTCATGTGTTTATTTCTCCAGATTATGTCTCTCAAGAATCCTGAGATTAGAGATGCCTTTGTTGTTTGAGCTTTTACTTCCTCCTTAATATTTCTAGTGCTAGTTATATTAGCTCCTAAATATTTAAAGGACATCACTTGTTCTACACTCTGCTCATAGATTGCGAGTTTACATCTTCTCGGTTCTTTGGATATTGTTAGCGATTTGGTTTTCTTGACGGATATTTGCATATTGAATTCTTCAGCTGTTTTTTGGAACTTGTGTAAGAGTCTCTGTAGGTTGTCCTCGTTTTCCGATACGATTACCGCATCATCAGCGTAGCATATGATTTTTATTTCTTTATCTCCCAGTCGATATCCTCTCCCAGTTACTTTGACTTCATTTATAATTTCATCCATGATGATATTAAATAGGATTAGGCTTAGGCTATCTCCTTGCCTGATTCCGGTTGTCATAGGTATTTTATTGCTTAGCTTATTTGCAGTTCTTACATATGTGTAGTTGTTCTTGTTCAATTCTTCGATGGTCTTTATTACATTCGGATGAATTCTTCTCTTTTGTAGTAGAGCCAAGACGTCTGTTAACCGTACCCTATCGAATGCCTGGGTTAGGTCAATGAAACACGTGAAGGCTACTTTATTGAACTCAATGGCTTTCTCAGTAATTTGCCGTATTATAAATATAGCATCTATAGTAGACCTGTTCTGTCTGAACCCTTGCTGTTCTTCACATATTCCGGGTAGAGATATTTCTTCTGCTAGAATTTTTGTAAACAGTTTTAGTACAGCACTCAATAAGCTAAGGGAGAATGTTACCTACAATTATTAGAAAATGAAATTGATGATCCATTTATTACTTAGTCACCAGAAAGACAAGTAAATAAACAGGAAAATATGGTGCTGGATGAACAGAATATATACCATGTGTTCAAAGTTACATTTATTCTCTCTTTTAGTGATTATTAAGAAAAATCACTTGGCGCTTAACGCGGTTTTGGTTGGGTTCAAAAATAAATGTATCCGCTAACTTATCTTGAATTCAATTGCGAAGTCAACAACACAACTCCCTAAGTTAAAATTTATAATTTTTTTAACGTTAATATTTTTTAACATAAAAAAAAGTCAAATAATTTTTAGTATTGAGTATTATAATCTAAAATGGACGGGTTTCGGGATTTTCTATAAATATGCAAAATAATTGAGTTTGTTCCTTTTACCCGTACCACACTGTATTTTATTTGGTTGCGTTTTTAGTGGGGGTGGCAGGTGAAAATATTCTTAAAAGTTGTATTCTTACTCGCTCCGTGCGTAGGTAATTGACTGCTTTCGTAGTTTTCCAAAAGATTTTCCAATACTAGCGAAATATTCTTGCTGACTTCTTCCGAGGGCATTCTGCTTGACCTGCTTATAATTCGATTAAAATTTTTACTGTCACTTTTGTAATTAATAACAATTTTGTTCAACGACGTATTCTGGTCCAGTTCAATTTGCTCTAAGGGTAGTCCATGACGAGGAAACGAATCCTTTCCAACGACGTAGGAGTTTGACCTAAAAAAAATTACATACTTATTTACTCATTATTATATAATATATAATGTTCGTAATCTTTTTTACTGATATAACCCTTTTTTATACACGTCATATACCGTCCGTGATATACCCCTCGTTAAAAACTCCATAGGGAAAAAAAAATTATCGTGATACTAAATATGGAGGGTTTACATTTTGCACGATTAACAACTGATTTAACAGATTAAAAAAAATACAACACCTCATAAAAGTCTGAACAATAGAATAGTATATTACGTTGTTAGTAACCCATTACGCACGAAATGAAAAAGTTTATGCACGAAGCCGCGCAGCGGCGAGTGCATAAACTTCATGAGTGCGTAATGGGCTTACAAGCCGTGTAACGTACTATACTTTTTCTACGCCCGTTCATTTTCTTCCATTAAATAAAAAACATCGCAATCATTTAAACTTTATTACAATAGTTGTTAATAACAATTGAACAATTATTGTAAATCGATTGTGCTTTATTATTTAATGGTGATGACCGGCTATTTATAATTGTAGTACTGCTCGGTACAACAGAAGACGAAGATTGATAATTGGTAATTGCCTCCGATATTCGTAATGCGTTGTCATTTTTATTTTTAAAAAATTGATTCACATAGCCTTCCGCTACTGTAGAAGCTTGCCAGCCATCAAGTCGTTTTAATGATAGCATATCACTTTCTGCACCATCTAATATAGTGGCTGATGATCTCCTGAAACAATGGCCAGTATATTGCTTTGAATTCGGCAGCTCAAGATATTCAGCAATTTTACGTGGTGTACTTACGATTGTGTTTATCCCCACAACCTGTTTTATGCATTTTTAATTTCTGTAATTAAGAAATAAAGGAAGTTCCATTTCAGCAGGACGCAAATTCATGTATTTTTGACATGTGATATAAAACGTTTCTGGTACTACAAATGAACGTCTCGTTTTAGTTTTAGAATCTGGAATATCAATTATCAAGGATTTTCCTGTGTGCTAAATGTGTTCCATTTTTATATTTCTAAGTTCTTGTTTACGGCAAGCCCCGCTTAATCCTATAATGAGGATAACCTGAAAACAAAAAACAAAAACTCATTTTTATGTGATGATAATTATACATTTTAATTGTTTACCTTTAACAACAAATGTTTATCGTCTGGGGCATCTTTCAGAAACTAATTAATTTGTTCAGTAAAAAGGATTTTCGATTCTTTACTTCTAAAACCATCCGATTTCCGCTTCAGTAGGGCGATTAGTTTTGGATAATTTGCAATGTTAATGTTTAGTTTAATTCTTAGCATCGAATAAATGGCCCATAGAGAAGATGACTTCATATTTTTGATATTTCTTCAAAATACGCAAGTAAAACATTCTCCGAAAAGGATTTAACGTTATGCTTGTGTCGGTAATCCATAAATTTTTGATAGGTAATTTCGTACCTTTCTTTGGATTTTAGCGGTAACAAATTATGTGTGGCAGCTTGAGCTTTCTCTAAAATCTTCGGTAAAGTGCTCATAATTTCATCACTTTCACTACTATCAGACATATTCGTAGATAAAGTTGAGAAAATGTTCGGATACAATTATATTTTGTTCAAGAAATTGACAATATGAATGACATGACATTTATTTTCATAGCATGCTACTTAAGAAAACGTGTCCTATTTTTAAAGAAATTGCATAACGTGCTGTCTACATTTAGGGGCATCACTCTTTCAATCCTAAATATATCTCGCTAATGCTAAAAGTTTTTATGTTTTTTAATTGACTAAATTTGTGTAAATAGACCAAATAAAGTCTTACGTAAATAAAAATTTGTTATTGTTATATGTCATTTACAAGGAATGTTGACAGTGCGATTTTTGACGTTTACAGACATGGGCGTAGAAAAAAAACAATCTTATTATTGAAAGGATTTACAAACTGAATTAAAAATTATCTAAAATATATCTTTTTCCTTAAGAAAGCCTACAATAATTAAGCAAATACATTTTTAAAAAAATTTACAATAAATTAAAAAAAAAACTCACCAGTTATATTTCCCACTGGATTTTATCTATACATATAAAATGCTTTGTCCTAAATTACTGACTGAGGAATCAACGCAAAGCCTAAACTGCTTATCGTAAAGACCTGAAACTTGTAGGGTGTGTTCTTTGTATGACGTAGGCATCCGATAAGAAAGGATTTTCAGAAATTTTGCCCCTAAGGGGGTGAAAAACGGGGGCAAAGTTTGTATGGGACAACGTGATTCCTTGGTCCAATGTACTTCATATATATATATATCGCGTTAAAACGTGCGTCGGCGTCTTGCGATTCCTAATCTCCATTCCTCTCTATTCGTCCACATGTCCTCTCTCAGATCTCTCTCTTCCATCTCTTTTTGTATGCCTTCTCTCCAGCTCTTTCGAGGTCTTCCTCTTCTTCTTCTTCCTCTGGGGTTCCACTGTAATATTTTCTTTGGGATTCTGTCTGGTGGCATTCTTTGAACATGCCCGTACCATATCAACTGTTTAGTTCTTATTTCGTCTGTGATGTCGTGCTGTACTCCCATTATTTGTTTTATCCTCTCATTTGTAACTCTTTCTAGTCTTGATTTCCCCGCTGATCGTCTCCAGTAATCCATTTCTGTGGCTCTAATTTTTCTTTCGATCTTTTCTTTCAAAGGCCATACTTCGCAACCGTACATTATTATGCTCTTCACTATCGTGTCGTAAATTCTTTTTTTGTTGTTGTTGCTTATTGTTCTATCCCACAGTACTCCGTTTAACGTTGATATTGCTCTTCTTCCTTTCATATTTCTGTCCAATATTGCTTCTTCGAGTGTCCCATCCTTTGATATTCTCATTCCTAAGTAATTGTAAGCTGACGTGTGTTTGATTTTTTGTCCATTTGATAATTGTAAGTCCTGTTGCACTTCCCCAATACACAAATCCGTTTTTTCTACATTAACCTCTAGTCCCCAAATTTTATATTCTTCTATAAGTTTTCGTGTCATATACTCTGTGTCGTCTATTTCTTGGCCGACTATAATTTGATCGTCTGCGAATGAGAGTGTGTATAATGTTGTGTCCTCATCTAAAGGTATGCCCATGTTTTGGCATTTCCGTTTCCAATTCGCTAGTGCCCGTTCCAAATATATTTTAAATAATGTTGGTGACAAGCAACACCCTTGTTTCAGCCCTTTTGTGATATTAAACCCTGTTGTTAGGTTTTGTCCAACTTTAATTCTTGATTTGGTTTTATTGTATAATGACTTTACTCCTTTTATCAGTTCAATATTAATGTTGGAAGTTTCCAGAGTTTCCCAAAGTTTAATTAAGGGTACGCTGTCGTATGCTTTCTTTAGGTCAACGTACAGTATATGGATCTCTTGATTGAATGCTAGTTTTTTTCTATAATTTGTGTTAGTGAGAACAGATGGTCAATCGTTGATCTTCCCGCTCTAAATCCGGCTTGCTCTTCTGCTTCCATTTCCGTGTATTCCCTTTCGATTCTGTTTTTTAAGATCTTGCCATATATTCTACTGATTGTGTTTGTTACGGCAATTCCTCGATAATTGTCGCATTTGCTTTTGTCCCCCTTTTTGTGTATTGTTGACATATGTGATATTTTCCATTCTTCTGGGACTTCGGACTGATTAATACACCTTTGAAATAGATCTTGCAGCATTTTATATAATTTATCTGTTCCGTATTTAAATAATTCTCCTACAATATTTCCTGGACCCGGGGCTTTGTTATTTTTTAAGGATTTACATACTTCCTTCACTTCTTTTGTATTAATTCTAATAGGGGATCCTTGCGATTAATTCTATCATTCATATATTCTGTGTTCTTAAATTCTTCTCTGTCTTCAGTTAACATTTTTTCGAAGTATTGTTGCCAATTTTGTACTGTTATTGGTGAGATTATGTCCTTGGTATTATCTTTCCTCATGTTTTTTAGTATTCTCCAGCTTTCTGTACTTCTACCTCCCATATACGTATTTATTCTAGAACATGTTCTTTCCCATTTCTCATTCTTTTTTCTGCAAACTAATTTTCTAACTCTCGCTTGTGCTTCTTTAAATTTTATTTTGTCTTCTATAGTTTTTGAGCTTAGGTATTTTTGGTATTTCTTTCTTTTTTCGTTTATTTCTATTTCTATTTCTTGGTCCCACCAATACGGTTTTCTTTTGTCTTTTATATTTGCCTTTTGACCTAGTGCTTCTTCTGCTGCCGAATGCATACATTTTTTAATATGTTTATATTGTTCTTCTATACTGCTAAATTTTGTTGTCTCTATTTTCATGTCCAATCTGTTCTGATATAATTTTCTAATGCTTTCCTGGTCTAGATTTTCTATGTTGTATCTAATTTCCGTTAGTTCTTCTTTTACGTCTTGCTCTTTAGCGATTTCTGTTTTCTGTTTTCTATTTATTGGTGCCGTTATTTTAGTTTTCAGAAAATAATGATCGCTACCGCATGATGGTCCCCTATGTACTCTAACATCTTGGAACTTTATATGTGAGTTTTGTCTGCTTATCATAAGATCTATAATGCTTTTCTGGTTTTTTGTTGGCTGCGTCCATGTGTATTTGTGTATGTCACGATGTTTAAAGAATCCATTCAAGATGGTTAAATGATTCTGTTCGCATATATCTATTAGTCTTTGACCGTTGTCATTTAGGGTATCTTCTCCATATTTTCCCACTACCTTGTCGTTTCGTTTTTTTCCGATTCTGCTGTTAAAGTCACCGCATAAAATTATTTCTCTTGTAGTGCCAGTCATTCCTATTTCTTCATTTAGCTGCTTGAAGAATACCTCTTTGTTGTATATTAATTCATCCTCATTTATACCATATACTCCAAGTATTGTTACTCTGTATCCTTGGATTGACAAATTCATTTTTATAATTCTCTCACTTATCGGTTCCCAAGTTGTTATGTATTTCCTAAATCTTCTGTTTATAATGATTGATACTCCTTGTTTGGCTCGATTTTCTTTGGATACTCTACTTCAAATTTTGCATAAACATTCTATTAACAGAATTGATGAAAGACGTGCTTCGTATTTTATTAAAACTCATCGCCTAACGGGGATTAAAAAGGGGTAGAAAGTTATTTTGGAGGTGATTTGCATTGAAGTTAATATCAATACTTCTTAGTGCTTTTGATTTAAATTACATTTTATTTTGACACATGTTGGAAAATTCATTCCAATTTTATTTAAAAAACGTTGAATTTAGATAAAAGCTTGGTGCAATGCAATACTCTTTAAAATTGGAATGTCAAATGTAAAAGAATATTTAAATCGGATTAGAATTCAAAATTTCAATTTTGTTTATTCTTGAATATTTGAATGAAAAACTTTTACCATAGACCTTGACTGCACACTTCGCGTTTTTTAAACTTTCTCTCGATTTAGTACAAACCAAAACCCCACTCTGCAATATACCCAAACAAAGTAATATGGCAGAAGTACTCCGCAAAACGAACTTAATTGTTTGGGATGGGAGTACCATGGCTCCTAAAGGGGGTTTCGAAGCCCTAAATAGATCTTTACAAGATGTTAGGAATAATAATTGTCAAATGGGAGGAGTTGCTATATTGTTAGAAGACGATTTCCGGCAGACTTTACCGGTAGCGCCCAGAGAAACCAAAGCGGACGAAGTTAAAGCGTGCGCAAAGCGGTCTCATTTGGGGTCTTCAGTGACAAAACCAAGCCTTACCAAAAATATAAAAGTCCATCTTAGAGAAGATGCTACTGCCGGACAGATACTGCCGTATCTTCCAAAGAAAAAGCGGATCTGCTGGCCGAAATGTTCAGCTCTAACTCAACACTCGATACCAATGGAAAACAACCCCCAACGATACCTAGAATAAACGCATCAATGCCTGAGGTCACTATCCGCCATCGCACTATCAGGAAAATCCTACGAAATCTTGACTCTAATGAGGCAGTAGGACCAGATGGAATTCCGACAATTGTCCTGAAGACCTGTGCTCAAGAGCTCACCCCAGTTCTCTGTAGACTTTTCAAGTTATCATACAGCAAAGGAGTATTTCCGTCCATGTGGAAAAACGCTAAAGTCCAACCGATTCCGAAAAAAGGAAAGAAGACTATTCCTGCAAATTATCGCCCCATTGCATTGCTCTCAGTCATATCCAAAGTTATGGAAAAAGCGATTAACACAGAACTTATCAAATATCTGGAGAAATTTGAGATAATCCATGACAGGCAATATGGATTTCGACAACTTCGGTCTTGGCATGACCATTTTGCTAACATCGCAAAGTCGGCAAGCCAGAGGCTAGGTTTTCTGTGGAAAGCCAGAAAGTTTTTTACTCCTGATCAACTGTTGACGACGTACAAGGCTCAAATCCGACCTCTACTGGAGTATTGCTCGCACATTTGGGGTTCAGCATCAAGGCATTCTCTTCGTCTTCTAGATTCCATTCAGATTCCATTCGCTTGATAAACAGCTCAACTCTCACAGATACACTTCACCCTCTAGAACATAGAAGAAGAGTTGCAGACCAGTCATTGCTCTACAGATATTTTCATGGCAGATGCTCCAGAGAAATAAAAACTCTTGTACCACCATTGGCCACATTCGGCCGAATAACTCGGCACGCTGATCAGTCTCACCCATTTACTCTCAAGATTGACACTACAAGGACCAATCTTTATCAAGAATCCTTTTTTTACAGGGCTGCTACGGAATGGAATAAGCTTTCAAAATCAGTTTTTCCAGAGAACTATGACCTGCAACTTTTTAAAAAGCGTATCCACAATCATTTCCTTTCTATAATCCCTTCCCCTTCTAATAGTCGCAGTGCGGGCCGTCCGCGGCCCACACGATAGGTCTACCCTTTTTGCGACTATTTTTATATAAAAAAAAAAAATAGAACACCCTGTATTTTATTACCTATTCCGCTGTATTTTTTAGGTCAATTCGTTTGGTATCGGTATTCCCTATTAAACACTTTTGAATATTTCATTATCTTGGTTAAAACGTAACAACACTTAATTATTTCAACATTAGTAAAAAATGCAGCGGAAAAGGTAATAAAATACAGGGTTTTCTATTCAAAGTAAGCAACTCATAAATGATTTAAATTGTGCATGTTGGCAACTAAGTTTAAGATACCCTGTATAAAGTATCAATGAGTTAGACATATAAAGTTAACGGGCAAGCGTTTGTTGTTTATTGGTTACAATTTCACGTCACTAGCTTCGTTATTAATGGAGATATCGTTATTCAATGTGGATTAGGATTTTTTCAAAATTTTTAATATCTCGAAAATACTTCAATTTCGGTAGGACCTTGTGCACAATTTTCATCTAAAATTTCATGTAAAATTCGAAAATTAAAAACAAATTAGGTTCTTTTTAAAATAACAAAATTGACGTCTACTTCCGGTATAATCGGAAGTGCCACATTCAGGACAACATTATATCAGCCATTACTTTTAATAAAAACTTTTCACGCCACTCCATGTCTGAAATATAAGTTAATTATCTCAAATCAGTTCTGCCGTCAACTATAATCTATCAGTGGGCAACTTTCTAATTTTGAGCAAGCTACGTCGTGCAGTTGCTGTTTGATAGCCGTTCAAAGCAGACAACCTCGTGAATTTTCACGAAAAGGGAAAAAAGTGAATTTCGTGTGCTGATTAAGCATTACTTTTTACGTAAAAAATCCATCACTGAAACTAAGGAAAGACTTCAATGGTTAAGAAGTGGTTTACAGAGTTCCGTTGTGGTCGTACCAGCACTAGTGACGCCGAACGTCCAGGTCGCCCAAAAGAAGTGATCACGCCGGAAATCGTCGATAAAATCCATGAAATGATATTGGATGATCGGAGAATGAAAGTGCGTGAGTTGGCTCATGCTGTAGGTGTATCTCAACTGAACGGGTACATAATATTTTACACGAATATTAGGACATGAAAAAACTGTCTGCGAGATGGGTGCCGCGATTGCTCACACTCGACCATAAGCGCAATCGTGTGACCACTTTAAAATAGTCTTTAGCGATGTTCAGCCGTAATCCGGACGAATTTTTGCGCCGTTTTGTTACTGTGGATGAAACATGGATCCATCACAACACGCCAGAGACCAAGGAAAAATCGAAACAGTGGGTTGCTCGGGGTGAACGTGGACCAAAGAAGGCGAAACAGAGTCTGTCAGCTAACAAGGTCATGGCCACAGTTTTTTGGGATGTACGCGGTGTCATTCACATCGATTACCTCAAGAAAGGTAAAACGATCACCGGCGAATATTATTCAAAGCTTTTGAACAGATTCTACGTTGATTTGAAGCAAAAACGGCCGCATTTGGCTAAGAAGAAGAAAGTGCTGTTCCATCAAGACAATGCACGTGTGCACATTTGTCTAGTCACGATGACCAAAATCCACGAATCGGGATACGAACTGCTACCCCATTCTCCAGATTTAGCCCCCTGCGACTATTTTCTGTTTCCAAACCTTAAGAAATGGCAAGGCGGTAAGATATTTGAGTCGAATGAAGAAGTCATTACCGAAACAAACGCGTATTTTGAGAGCTTTGAAAAAACCTATTATTTGGAGGGAATAAAAAAATTAGAAAAACGCTGGACTAAATGTATCGAGCTAAAAGGTAATTATGTAGAAAAATAAAATGTTTATTTGCGGAAAAAAATTTTGTTTTATTTAAAAAGTCACTGACTTATCAAACCGCCCTCGTAGTATGTATTGAAAATTATAGGATTACGTATTTTGCTTGTAAACGAATTAAAATAATTGGAGAGTAAAATTAGGGAGATCGACTATAATCAAAGAAGACCGCATTAATCTAAAAGCAAACGCTGAAAAAGCGCGCCGCCATGTGAAGTAATTCAAGAGAGATAAATACGTCTTAAGCTTCGCGCGGGTTAAAGGGGGCGATTGCCTCAAGAATTTCAGAACATTAATTTATCCCCACATAGTTTTCCACAACGTGGATTGCTACTTTCGAAAGAGGTATGTGCGGAGATAGATCTAGTGACCGCGATAGGATTCGAATTTGCCGCCTTATTAGGTGCGATTTAAATGACATTACTCGGAAAATTTTCGTTTGAAATCTGTTAAGCGAATCGAACTGCGTGAATATCTTTACGTTTACAGATCTTCGAAATGTATTTTTTATAAACTTACATGTTGTAAGAAATGACTGGAAAGTTTACCAAACAAAGTTTTTTAAGAATTTTATTTATTTTATATGGTTGAGGGTGCGGTCGTGGGAAATTTCCCCGCATAAACGATTATACTCCAAGTCCATTTTGCCGTCCCTCCCTTCATTTTCTCCCCATAAGCTGCGTGCTCTTTATGTAGAGAGCTAATGAACTCATGAGGATCTTCATAAGGGGGCGTCCATAAATTACGTGAGATGTTTAAGTGGTGGAGGGGGTCGAGTCAAATCTCATCTAATCTTACGTTGGAGAGACAGGGGGTCTCGGCAAATATCACGCAATTTTTTTTCTGATTGAAACAAAAAAAATTATACTATTTTGGTCCATTTAATCCAGATTGTACGTGCTTAAGATTTAATCTCAAGCGTATATCGTAATACGATTAAGATCATTCACTAATTTGTTCGAAAGAAAATAATTTCATTCATACTTCGACGTTATACATCTACTGACTGTCAAACTACGATATTTGTTTTATACTTATGTATGGTAGTGAATGTTGGGTTTGGCAGAAGAAGCATGAAAATAGGATTAATGCTGCGGAGATGAGTAGTCTAAGAAATATAGCCGGAGTGACTCGGTTGGATAAAGTTAAGAATAGTGAGATAAGAAAACGCTGTGGTGTAAAAGAAGATGTGGTCACAAAGATAGATAAAGGAATGCTTAGATGGTTTGGACACGTAGAAAGGATGGATGAAGGAAGATTGACGAAACAAATTTATAAGGCGAGTGTGAATGGGCAAATCGGTAGAGGTCGACCTCGGAGAACATCGATCTCGATCAGATCAACATTGTTTTGAAGAAAGGCCAGGTCAAAAGTACCAACAACCGAAGAGCATGTATGAGAGCACTGATGAAAGTAGAGGAAGCAAAAGATGTGTGTACGAACCGTAGCAAGTGGTGAATTTACGGTACAGTGTAGCCCGTTCTTTGTTTTCGCGCTACTGACAGCCGAACGCGCGACTCGATGAACGAGAGCGTACGAGCTGAGTGGCAGCGACACACGGACAGGTTCCAACCTGCTTTGTTTATTCTTGTAAATGTTTCACTCGACTCGGTGCATGCTCTTATTAATTTAAAATGAGTTATCAAGATTTTTATAACGCATACGTCAAAAGATACGTCTATAAGACGAAGAAGTCCTGCCAGGACGATGTGATAAAATTATGGAATACAGCGAAGCAAAAATTCCCGAAGAAAGAAGAGTTAATGCATCACATTTAACATGAAATTGAACGGCTTCTCAGGGAAGCTCTCTATTGCCCAAGTGTACGTGATGATTTAGAGAAAAGATGCTGCAGTACATGCGGTATTTACTTTGCATCTATCACAAGAGCTGCAGAGCACAGGCGAGTAGCACCAGCTATTAAGCAAGCGTATGTTCCGCAAAGTGCGACCCTTACGGATTGTCACAAGACGAGCTAATGAGTTACTGTGCGCAAGCGCCAACGGCTTAGAGTGGCTAGATCAGAACGAAGTTGAAGGAGCAGATGATTTTACTGAAAATCATATGGACATGTTGGTTCCAATAGTCTCTCTTGAGACCGCGCATGATTTTCCGTGGACTGAATTAGAGTAGATATTCTTTTTTTTAATCACGTTAGTCACGATTTAAGTATTCTATTGTTAAATTTTTATTACGAGGCACAATGTTTTCTTCAAGTGACCTCTAAGTCGTAATCAGACCAACTACCATCGCTAGTTGTCCTCTGTTTGGTCCCATCAATTGTTGTGCTATTTTCTCGTCAGGTCTCCCCAAGAAGCTGTGGGTCCGACGTGCCTTGGGTTCGTCTCTTCACAGCTTCCTGTGCTCCCTGTCCTGATATGAGCGGATTTCCGCTTTAACGTAGCATTCTCCTACTCCAACTGCGGGTTCTGGTCCAAAGAGTGTCTGTGATGATCCCTCTCGTGCCAGTTGATCCGCCTTTTCGTTCCTTTAAACCCCGCGTGTCCAGGTATCCAAAGTAATGTCACCCTGTTGCGTCTGGCCAGGAGCCCAAGCTTCTTCCTACTTTCGCTAACTAAAGTAGATCTATGTACTGGTGCGTCAAAATATTACGAAAACGGTACACAGTATCGAGTTTTAAAGTTGAAATTTTGATTAATAAATCTAACCTTAAAAAAGTTATGTTCAATACTACTTGGTACGAACCGTGTAACTAGCGCCCTCTATGAGAGTCAGATATAAAAAAAATTCATGGGATGTATCAGCTTCTAAAACATATTCGCATAAAATTTCGTTACAAAGTTTCCAGTAGTTTCGGCAAAATCGTTATAAATGTATATAATTTTTTTTTTCTTCAACACCCTTTATCTTAAATACGGATGGCGTTACGAAAATTTTTTACTGAGCAAATCCCAATTAATTTTCAGTTTGTTACCTATTCTAGTGACAGAGTCACCTTTTTTTGAAACACCCTGTATACTATTTTGGATAATTTCATATTGTTGCGTTAATTTTGTCCATATTACTTACTTAAATATTAACCAAAACCGATGCTTCTTACAATAAATTTCAATTATTTTAAAATTATTAACAAACTTTTCTTGAAAAAGTAAAATTTAATGATGTATTATATATTTTTTAATAACAAAAATATAAGATTTGTTTTAATTTTTAACCGTTTATATATATATATATATATATATATATATATATATATATATATATATATATATATATATATATATATATATATATATATATATATATATATTTATATCGTTTTATAGCGTTCTACGACGCCTTCCGACTCCTAACCGCCATTCATCTCTATCTTGCCATAAGTTCTCCGGCAAGTCTCTTTCTTTCATCTCTTTGTCAATGCCCTCTCTCAAGCTTCTTCTTGGTCTTCCTTTTCCTCTCTTCCCTTGGGGTGTCCATGTCAAAATTTGTTTTGCTAACCTATCGTCTGACATTCTTTGGACGTGACCATACCATATTAGCTGTTATGTTCTTATATCATCAACAATCGTGTGTCTGGCACCCATTATATCTCTTATTTTGTCGTTGTGTATCCTGTCTCTTCTTGATTTACCCGCAGATCTCCTCCAGAAGTCCATCTCAGTTGTTATTAACATTTTTTCTGTAGACAGTTTTATTTGCCATGTTTCGCTACCGTATTATATATTCTTTGTTTATTAGCTTTCGATATAGTTTGATCCCATAAGATTCCGTTCATCATAGAGATAACTTTTCTGGCTTGTGTGTTTTATTCTTTGATTGCTGATCTCTTTAGGTAAATAATACAAATAGACACAAGTAGGAACAGGTTGATTCCATCAATAGAGATCTAGAAGCAATCGTCGAGTGGGGAACCAACATCCTGTTCACTTCAACGCCCAAAAAACACAAAGCGCCACGTTTTCCAAGAAAATGAATTCCTCAAATCATTCCTTCACAATGTACGGAAATACCCTTGAATTAAGTCTCTCCATCTCGATTTTGGGAGTCACGGTGTCTAATAATATGTCTTGGCATGACCATGTTGTTAACATCGCAAAGTCAGCGAGCCAGATGCTAGGTTTTCTGTAGAAAGCTAGAAAGTTTTTACTCCTGATCAACTGTTGACGACGTACAAGGCTCAAATCCGACCTCTACTGGAGTATTGCTCGCACATTTGGGGTTTAGCACCGAGGCATTCTCCTCGTCTTCTAGATTCCATGCAGAAAAGTGCCATTCGGTTGATAAACAGCTCAACTCTCACAGATACCCTTCACCCACTAAAACATAAAAGATAAGTTGCAGACCAGACATTACTCTACAGGTATTTCCCGGCAGATACTAAAGAGAAACATAAACTCTTGTACCACCACTGGCCACATTCGGCCGAAAAACTCGGCACGTTGATCAAGTCTCAACCATTTACTCTCAAGATTGACACTACAAGGACCAATCTCCATCAACAGTCCTTCTTTACCAGAGAACTATGACCTGCAACAGTTCAAAAAGCGGGTTCACAATCATCTCCTTTCTATAATCCCTTACCCTTCTAATAGTCGCAGTGCGGGCCGTCCGTACGATAGATCTACCCTTTTTGCGACTATTTTCAGTAAAAAAAAAAAAGAGTACCAACAACCGACGAGCATGTATGAAAGCACTGATGAAAGTAGATGAAGCAAAAGATGTGTGTTAGAACCGAAACAAGGGATTTATTGATTTATATTTTTTATGTGCTTCATTTCCTGCGAGAAAGAGGCGGAGCCCGATAGGAAGATAATGTCTATGGCTCCAAAGTGGGTTAATCCGGCCCTGCTTGCTGCGCTCTCGACGGTAATTGAAAACGCGAATATTTTGTATTGTTTTTATTTGTGCATTTTAAAAGTTAAAGAAAAACGGTCCCAAAACTAGCAGATAATTTATGAAATGCAAATTATTTTGAAAGAAAAATTTCTTTCTAAATAAATTTGCTTTTATTAAAATAATAAAAGTCCAATTTGCTTTTACCCAAATGATAATTTGAGCAGGAAAAACTTATTAAACTGTAAAAATTAGATTTGGAATTTGAATTCTAGTTTTCGTTTAATATTAAACAATAATTTTTAAATACCCCAATGGAATGAACATTAAAAATTCTTATATCACAATGTAAACGCAATTTAAGCATGCATAACATAGATTTAAAGTCCCACAGATAGCGCCACGCGATAAAAAATCTTTTCTATTAGGTAAATAGATGATTTATTAAAGAAAGTCACCTGTAAGAGATTCCCACTTTATTCCCAACGAAGCGTATGTCGAGTGCCATTTCAAACTAAATTGGTTACTACCCAACCACGTCATCAACAAGCTTATTTTTTTAGGTCAATTCGTTTGGTATCGGTATTCCCTATTAAACACTTTTGAATATTTCATTATCTTGGTTAAAACGTAACAACACTTAATTATTTCAACATTAGTAAAAAAATGCAGCGGAAAAGGTAATAAAATACAGGGTTTTCTATTCAAAGTAAGCAACTCATAAATGATTTAAATTGTGCATGTTGGCATCTAAGTTTAAGATACCCTGTATAAAGTATCAATGAGTTAGACATATGAAGTTAACGGGCAAGCGTTTGTTTTTTATTGGTTACAATTTCACGTCACTAGCTTCGTTATTAATGGAGATATCGTTATTCAATGTGGATTAGGATTTTTTCAAAATTTTTAATATCTCGAAAATACTTCAATTTCGGTAGGACATTGTGCACAATTTTTATCTAAAATTTCATGTAAAATTCGAAAATAAAAAAAAATTAGGTTCTTTTTAAAATAACAAAATTGACGTCTAATTCCGGTATAATCGGAAGTGCCACATTCAGGACAACATTATATCAGCCATTACTTTTAATAAAAACTTTTCACGCCACTCCATGTCTGAAATATAAGTTAATAATCTCAAATCAGTTATGCCGCCAACTATAATCTATCAGTGTGCAACTTTCTAATTTTGAGCAAGCTACGTCGTGCAGTTGGTGTTTGATAGCCGTTCAAAGCAGACAGCCTCGTGAATTTTTACGAAAAGGGAAAAAAGTGAATTTCGTGTGCTGATTAAGCATTACTTTTTACGTTAAAAATCCATCACTGAAACTAAGGAAAGACTTGATAAATACTACGGGGACTCGGCACCATCAATTTCAATGGTTAAGAAGTGGTTTACAGAGTTCCGTTGTGGTCGTACTAGTGACGCCGAACGTCCAAGTCGCCCAAAAGAAGTGATCACGCCGGAAATCATCTTAAAATCCATGAAATGATATTGGATGATCGGAGAATGAAAGTGCGTGAGTTGGCTCATGCTGTAGGTGTATCTCAACTGAACGGGTACATAATATTTTACACGAATATTAGGACATGAAAAAACTCTCTGCGAGATGGGTGCCGCGATTGCTCACACTCGACCATAAGCGCAATCGTGTGACCACTTTAAAAGAGTGTTTAGCGATGTTCAGCCGTAATCCGGACGAATTTTTGCGCCGTTTTGTTACTGTGAATGAAACATGGATCCATCACAACACGCCAGAGACCAAGGAACAATCGAATACCCTAATGGAATGAACATTAAATATTCTTATATCACAATGTAAACGCAATTAAAGCATGCATAACATAGATTTAAAGTCCCACAGATAGCGCCACGCGTAAAAAAATCTGTCCTATTAAGTAAATAGATGATTTATTAAAGAAAGTCACCTGTAAGAGATTCCCACTTTATTCCCAACAAAGCGTATGTCGAGTGCCAATTCAAACTAAATTGGTTACTACCCAACCACGTCATCAACAAGCTTAATAATATACCCGCAAACTTCTTTCTTTATTGTCAAGCAGGGTTAGGTTAAAACGGCAGTTCGGAGGTAACCCGTTGAGGCCTTTTGGCCCGTTGTGTTACCGTGATGAACGGCGGTGCGTTCCCCCTCTACCGTGAGAACAGTTAAAACTTTTAAGAGAAAGTGGGAGGTGTACTGCCCTTAGCCCAAGAAAATATATAAAAAGGTTTAATAAGAGCCCAATGAACTCGGTTAACCATTCACGGAAATCATAAACACAAATCCAATGAACTACGTTAGAATGTTTAGCTAACGCACGTACTGTTTATATTTCATGTCGCTCGTGGAAATATAATTAATCTATGTAATTTCAATGGTTAAGAAGTGGTTTACAGAGTTCCGTTGTGGTCGTACTAGTGACGCCGAACGTCCAAGTCGCCCAAAAGAAGTGATCACGCCGGAAATCATCTTAAAATCCATGAAATGATATTGGATGATCGGTGAATGAAAGTGCGTGAGTTGGCTCATGCTGTAGGTATTTCAACTGAACGGGTACATAATATTTTACACGAATATTTGAACATGAAAAAACTCTCTGCGAGATGGGTGCCGCGATTGCTCACACTCGACCATAAAAGCGCAATCGTGTGACCACTTCAAAAGAGTGTTTAGCGATGTTCAGCCGTAATCCGGACGAATTTTTGCGCCGTTTTGTTACTGTGGATGAAACATGGATCCATCACAACATGCCAGAGACCAAGGAACAATCGAAACAGTGGGTTGCTCGGGGTGGACGTGGACCAAAGAAGGCGAAACAGAGTCGTCTGTCAGCCAACAAGGTCATGGCCACAGTTTTTTTGGATATAAGCGGGGTCATTTACATCGATTACCTCAAGAAAGGCAAAACGATTACCGGCGAATATTATTCAAAGCTTTTGAACAGATTCGACGTTGATTTGAAGCAAAAACGGCCGCATTTGGCTAAGAAGAAGAAAGTGCTGTTCCATCAAGACAATGCACGTGTGCACACTTGTCTAGTCACGATGGCCAAAATCCACGAATTGGGATACGAACTGCTACCCCATTCTCCAGATTTAGCCCCCTGCGACTATTTTCTGTTTCCAAACCTTAAGAAATGGCTGGGCGGTAAGAGATTTGAGTCGAATGAAGAAGTCATTACCGAAACAAACGCGTATTTTAAGAGCTTTGAAAAAACCTATTATTTGGAGGGAATAAAAAAATTAGAAAAACGCTGGACTAAATGTATCGAGCTAAAAGGTGTTTATGTAGAAAAATAAAATGTTTATTTGCGGAAAAAATTTTGTTTTATTCATAAAGTCACTGACTTATCAAACGGCCCTCGTAGTAAACACTTGTAACGATGAGTCATACGTATAATAAATATATTCATAAATATATTTTATTATCAAGAGTTTGCCCGTAACCTACAATGTACCCACCGAGCAAAGGAACTGATTTACTACATGGCGTTATGAATATACTATATGGCGATCCTGATATATTACAAAGGTCTTTAATACTAAATGAGCTGAGATCAGATAAGTCATTAAAGTTCGGTTGCCCTAGTATAGAAAGTCGTTTTCTGCTTAGCGCAGGGAAGTGGCAGAAAAGATGTACCATTGTTTCTTGCTCTTCTTCATCGTGACAGCTTCTACAGAAGTCGTGTCGTAGCTCTGCGATTCCCATGCGCCGTGCATGGAATCCACCTGCCCAGTGTTCTGTTATGGCCGCGATCGCTTTTCCAATGGACTCCCTGGTTAGAGTTAAAACATCATTAGTTCGATGTAGATCTAGTTTAGGCCAAACCTGTTTCGATGATGTGCATGTAGGTTCATTTTGCCACCTCAAGTTGGCTTTTTGAACTACTTTGCTGTGCAGGAAGAGCTGGCAGTTTGCAATCGGTACTCCTTGCTGAGATGAGACTGATACAGCTGGGAGAGTGGTGCCTTCTCTTGCTAGCTCGTCCGCCTTACCGTTGCCTGGTATGACTCTGTGTCCGGGTACACAGATAATGTAAACTCTAAACTTAGTTGCTAGATCATTCAGGGTGGCTCGGCATTGAACCCAATTTCCCCTCCAGTTTAGAGCCGTCCGCATAAAATACTGCGCCATGAAGTTTAAGTAGATTCTCGACCCAATCATCTCTGGATGGGATTAATTTCCAGGGATAGGTCGCCTTCGAACATAGTATAGTCAGTGTTTTTTGTGCACAGGTCGTATTCTTTTAGGATTCTAGAGTGACCATTATGCGTTTCGTTCCATGGGGATACAGCATTGAGACCAGCAGGGTTGCTCGGCAACCTTCGTGTATTTGAAGTAAAAACTCTTTTTGGGATGGCTTTGAAATGCTGATCCGCAACCTTTTTGTGTGACGGAAATTGGTGGGGGGAGTGTATATATTTTTAACGGACGTTAATCTAACCCATCTTTTATTGAGGAGGTTATTCGCGAGTTATCTGCTAAAATAATATTTTAAACACATTCCGATAACAAATTTTAATATAACTATTTTCACAATAAATGTTGCTCTGTTTTTACTTCTACTGCGTGTGAACTGCACACACACACATTTTTTTTATTATTATTGTTGCTTAATTCGTCAAATTGCATAAAAAAAATTTAGGTTGAAAATTTCAAAAGATATTATCAACGTAAAGGATTCTGCATTCAAACGTTTTATCTCGTTTTTGGCTTTTCATCTCTGATAACTAGAGCAGGCTATTTGATAAGTGATATCATTGTATTTTCCGTTTTAAAGCTCCAGTAACTTGACTGGTTTTTATTTGTTTTGATAAAACCCTCCTTACTGAAAACTGAAGATATCGCATTTCCTATAAGATTTTAGTCCAGGATTTTTCAATCGATTTGAATTCAAAAGCGTGTCTGAGTAACAAAGTAAAGCCACCATGGTGTTCTGGACCTGCAGAGGAATGTTCGATAACACGTGGGAAATGAAATCTGCGATGGTACACTACACGAGAGTAATTTGTAACGTGCCTTTTTTTTCCCTTCTACAGTTCCATTATAATTGTGTCTCTGATAGTTTTGTATTCCTCAGGTACTCGTAAATAGTGTCGCGTATCGTATTTTGTTGTAACTTAAATATATCATTCGTTGTAAATAGTGTTGCATACCTTGTTGTGATAGGATTCGATTGTTAATGGCTGTGGCATTTTTGTTGATCGCTGGAGATTGAGTGGGGTGTTTTCGTTATTAGATTTTGCTTTGGTTTTTGGCGTCGATTGTTGTGTGTTGTCGGTTATATTATTGTTTGGTTTGCATTTCTGTGTGGATGGGGCTGGCTATCAACACGGACGAGCGCGATTCTTGGTGTGGAGCATGGACTTGCGAATATTGTTGGTTGACGTCGGTTCCGTGTCATTTCTTGATATCCGGCTTGGGAAATAGTCTAGTCGTGTGGTGATAGTCTTGGGAGTGGTGTGGTGAGAATTTTTGGGACGGTGTGATATTATTAAGTGTGCAAAACCTCTACGGTTTTTCTTTCATATCTGGCTGTATTTGGGCCATCTTAATTGGATTTTGAAGAAAAACCATTTAATTTTTAACTTGACCATTCTATCTTACCTTCGTTGTTGATATTTTGGATTTTGGTGTCGAGTTAAAATAACCGCATGCGGGATTTATTTGAGGGAAGCCATTGTTAAATAGCAGGTGCCGTTCCATAACCAAACCGGCCACAGGAGTAGTGCATTCGTATCATCCATATCGACGATAAATTGCAGTGTTATAAAGACCTGCTTGGTGTTTGTAGCAGGAACTCCGTATTAAGGTGTTCAAGAATGAAGTTATTATTTTTTTTTATATTTGATCTACAATATACGTTTACCCAAAGGTTACAAGTGAATTATTTTTGAATATGTAACGACGTGACTTATCTTTGACACCACAATTAAGTTTTGTTTTAATTTATTAATATAATACATTATTAAAAATTATTTATTGCATTAGATAATATGCCAAAACTAAACTTGGATTAAAATAATCTTCTCAATAATTCTTTATGTCCAAGTAAAAATATTTTCTTCATACTTATTTGTAAATATTCTACAATATTGATATTTTAAAAGACAACCATTGTAAAAATATTTTTAAATAAATTCGATTGTTTTGGCAGTGTAAATCTTTATGTAAATGGTAAAAACATGAGTAAATTAGCAGCCTTATGTAAACGTTTGATTTAGTATTATTAAGGAGAGTTGACTTGTATACGTTTTTTCTGGTAACTTGGTAAAGTTGTAAATTTTAAATTTTTGGTTTGTTTTAGCAAGAAAATTTACCATAGCTGTTGATTTTGACTATATTTGTTATAAGTTTATTATTGAACTGTGTACTTCGATTTATTGTTAGCTGTTAATTTTGACTATATTGGTTATAATTTTATTATTTAACTGTGTACTTTGATTTATTGTAGGAGTAAAGTATCCAATATATTTTAGCTATAATTTCATTTATTTAGTTCACCATAATCTCAGTTGTTTATCGTGTGGCTCTGCTAGTGCCTATAAGCCCTAGAGGTTTCCGGCTTGAACCGTCTAAGTCGGTGGCGCGGCTCACTTTTATATATTTTTTTTCTTTTACCCTCTACGGCTGAGCTCGGGCATAATTTGCCAGTAGAGAGACCGCTGGCAGAGTACTCTATAGAGAACGAATAAGACGTGGCAAATTGTATCCATAATCCCATACGCATCTTTTGTGTCGTGGCACCGAGTGAGAAATAAAGAAATAAAACAATATTGTAAACAATATTTTTTGTTTTTTTTTTCGGGTGCCTGAATCACCAGGCTACTCTGTGCGCTTACTCTGGAGCATGCCACATACAACTGGCCGTGGGAGAAGCAGCTTTCTCTCAAGTCTTCTCCCGCTACCTTAAGAGTTTGACCTTGAGATTTGTTTATGTTTATGGCGAAGCAGACTTTGATGGGAAACTGCACTCTCTTGAATTTGAAAGGGTGATTTGACGGTGTTAGAGGAATCCCAGGAATAAATACATATAAATACATTGCGATGCAATGTTTTCACTTGCAATCTGGTGCCATTGCATAATTTTAGTGAATTTATATTGCGCAGCAACATAATTGGCGCGCCAACTCTTAATTTTAATATGTGAGTTGGAAGACCGGGAGGCTTCAGTGTATTCAGGAACTTGATCGGATAATGAATGGCATCATCGGTGTTTATCACTGAGTCGACGGATCTATTTTGATATTCGAACACTTCGAATGATCTCAAAAGTATTTCATTTATGACTAAGGCTTGTTCGTTTTTTGGTGTTAAGATGGCACGCTCGCATAACCATTCTGCAGGTTTATCGTAAATATTATTGATGTTTGGGTACATTTTAGCTATAAGCTCTTCTACAGTGGAAACAGTTGTACCTAACTCCCATTTTAAGCAATAGGTCTGAGAACTGTCCGGCAGTAACATCTCTCTCACCCTCCAAGTTTCGGGTATCTACGATAAGTAGTTTAGGCTGTGCGTTGATCCCTCAGTCAGTCATTTAGGACAAAGCATTTTATTTGTATAGATAAAATCCAAATTTGTAATAATATACAGCGTAAAATAACAAAGTTGCTGTCCAATTCCGGAAGTACCATGTCTGTTAAAACATTTTGTTTAAATAATTTGTGAACCATGTGTACAAATTTTCACAAATATCGTGTAATCTGTGTATCTAGATAGTTTAATCTTGTCTTGACACACACTGTATATGAAGGACACAATAAACCTTGTTAACGATAGTCCATGGGACTGTTGACATTGTGCCACGTCTTTTAGTTCTCTAAAGAGTACTCCGCTAGTGGTCTCTCTACTGGCAAATTATGCCCGAGCTCAGCCGTAGAGGGTAGAAGAAAAAATATATAAAAGTGAGCCGCGCCACCGACTTGGACGGTACAAGCCGGAAACCCCTAGGTCTCGTAGGCACTAGCAGAGCCACACGATAAGCAACAAACAATTATGGTGAACTAGATAAATAAAACTATATTTACAATTCCTGCAATATATTAATTAAGTAAAAATGATGTTCTGATTTTTTTTACAACAAATTCTGTATTTTTGTAAAGTGGATTAAACGAATTTAATACACTTCTCTTAAAATAATATTTAAATTAATTATAACAAACTTTCAGACAATAATAAAAACCTAATGAGGTACAAAAGAGAATTAAAAACAACAAAAAAAAGAAATGTTCACAATATTTAAAATTTCAAAAATAATTGGTTTTATATAGAATTCCTGATAGCAAAAGATTAACACAAAAAAAAAGAAATACAAGTAAATGGACTATTGAAAACACTTAGATCAAGCACATAATAACTGATAAGTTGATAAAATTAAACTCAATACTATGTAACCAATTGAAAACTTCATTAAGACGCCACTGTTACATCGATGATCCAAGAACAGAAACACCAAGTAGTATTTTTAAAGATTTATACTGTTAAAACACTCGAGCTTATTTCAAAAAAAATTCTTTTTACGATGGCTGTCCTTCAAAATAGCAGTATTGTAGGATATTTACAAATAAGTATGAATAAACGTTTTTACTTGGACACAAAGAACTATTAAGAATATTACTTTAATCAAAGTTCAGACTCGGCATATTATCCAATGTAATAAATAGTTTTCAACAGTGTACCATATTAATAAATTAAAACAAAACTTAATCGCGGTGTCGAAAACAAATCACGTCGTTTAAATATTCTAAAATAAATCACTTGTAACCTGTGGGTATACGAATTCACGAATCCTGTGGCCTACTCCTGGAGCCTTTTTGAATTATGGAACAGTACCTGCTACTTAACAATGGCTTCACTCCATCAAATCCCGCACGCGGTCATTTTAACTCGACCCCAATAACCAAAATATCCACCACAAAGGCACGACAGAATGGTCAAGTTAAAAATTAAATGGTTCTTCTTCAAAATCCAATTAAGATGGCCCAAATACAGCCAGATATGAAAGAAAGAACCGTAGAAGTTCTGCTCACGTGTTAATATCAAATCGTTCCAAAAACTCTCACCCGACTTCCACCACTGACACCAAACGAATCTTGTCCACTCCTCACTCCCAGGCCGGATATCAGAAAAATGACACGGGACCCACGTCAGCCAACCTTTGCAAATCTATGTCCCTAACTCATAATCTCGCTCGTCCGTGTTGATAGCCAGCCCATCCACACAGAGAAGCAAACCAAACAATAATATAGCTGACAACACACGACAATCGAGGCCAAAAAAATCAAGGCGAAATCTAATAAATACAAAGACTCCCACTCCAATTAACAAACACGTCACAGCCATTAATAATTAAATCCTATCACTACTAGCTATGCAACACTATTTACAACGAACAAAATACGGTATGCAAAACTATTTACGAACACCAGACGATCAGAGACACAATTAATAATGAAACGGTAGATGGGAAAAAAAATAGGCACGTGACACTTGATAGAAATCCTGAGGAATAAAAAAACAAAGTAAAGCCAGCCCTGTCAGTTTCATGACGGAACAAGAAAGGAGATACTCGTCACGTCAAAACCGTTGACAGAAAGAACTGACATAAAGAACAGTCCAAAAGTATAAGAGAGCTGGTTTTAGTCAATCAAAACCAGTAATTGTTCGTGAGTGATACCGTTTAAAAATCGTGTATAATTTTTGCTTAAATCTTACATCTCAAAATGAAAAATCAATCGATTCGCTAACTGACTAAAGCTAAAAATTTATTCAGTATTAAATACATCGTGATTATTTGTTGCGAGAAAAAAATGTTTTATCATTATCACACGATAGCAGTTTGATTCGATTTTAGTAAGTTTTCCGAACCAGTAAATAGAGAAGTGGTGAAGTTGCTGATCTTGCTTTTATATTGTTTTCTCTCTTCTTACAGACTATAAAAGACATCGTCAGAATTCAAGTGTAACGATTGAAGTCCTTGAAAACGTATTTCGCCCTAATGCAACGTTCTAAAGCCGAAAAATATATACAGGGGACGTAATTTACTTGCATAGAATTTTTCTTAAATTCATTCTCGTCCAAATACAGGGTGGTTTAAAAAAATGTGACCCCGTCTCTTGGATAGGTAGAACACTGAAAAATAATTGGGGTTTGCTTGGTAAAAATTTTTTGTAACGCCATCCGTATTCAACATAGAGGGCGTTGAAGAAAAAAAATTTATACACATTTATTACGATTTTGCCAAAACTACTGAAAACATTGTAATGAAATTTTATGCGAGTATGTTTTAAAAGTTGATACATTTCACGAATTTATTTTTATATCTAACTCCCATAGAGGGCGCTAGTTACACGGTTCGTACCAAGTTGTATTGAACACATAGACCTATTATCTGATAATAGGGCTATGATTGAACATAACTTTTTTAAAGTTAGATTTATTAATCAAAATTTTAAGTAAACTTAAACATCATTCAATTTTACACCAAAAATGTAAACCCCAATTTTTTTTCAGTTACCTACCTATCCTAGAGACGGAGTAATCTTTTTTTTAAACACCCTATATATAATAATATAATAAATCCTATATTCCTTATTTAAATTTACAAAGAAATGAAGTATGATTAAAAGGCATCTAAATTCGATGGAGTGAGATTGTAACTCACACAAAACACAAAATTTTTACAAATTACGGCTTTCAATTAAAGGTTATCGTTGCCAAGTATTGGCTGCGACAGGAATATCGAACAAGGTGTTTCGCAGTGTTCGCGATGAGGCTCAAGGAGTAGAAAATGGTAAGCAACCTTGTATTTTATCTCCGAAAACATCTAACGAAAGGCGTCGCTCTAAAGATTTCAGTTAAGAACTAGAAAAACTAAAAGGCAGGACCTGTCCAGTTCATCCGTTTAAGAAAGATCGATTTATAACTATGTCTAAGCCTCCTTAGATTCGTGTGCTTTCTGGAATATTCCATGATTATATATAAACACGCATATCGGCCCGCTTTTAGAACATTGGCATTTATTTATTTCGTCGGTAATTTTATAGTTTTGTTCAGAATTATTTTTACTTTTAGTTTGATTAACTCCAAAAGCGTGTTTTTTTTAACTATAATTTATTTTTCCCTAATCTAAAAATTAATAATGAAATTGTAGTTAACATTGCAAGGAATGGTCCATTTAATATAAACAATTCAGAATATAAATGCGCAAGAGAAGATATGGTAAATTTTTTTAAAATAATTATTAAAGATAAATGAAAAATAAAATACTTTCAATTAAACAAGGGAAAATTTTATAAAAATTTGCAATCAGGGATACCTTCTGAGCCGTGGTTTAAGAATATGACTATAAATAAACAAATGTTATCCACAATATGCAGATTAAGATTTAACCACGCTTTATTTCCTGCACATCTTTATAAAATTAATCTAAAAACTGATCCACATTGTGAGTGCGAAGAAATAGGAAAAACAATTTTAGGAAGTCAGTTAACAAATTCAAAAGTTAAATTATTTAATAATTTAATTTATCAAATTTTAAAAATTACTAAACCATATAATTTAGTTGAACTTTAAGACAAAAAAATGCTAAATATTTTAAATTACCTTATAAACATTTTGTATTATTAAAATTAAAATTATAGATAAGTAGAAAATATTAAAAAAAAAATAAATAAAAATATTTACATTTAAAGAAAAAAAAAGGAAAAAAAATTATAAACAAGGTGTACATATAATAATATTGGATATTGTAATAGCTTAGTTCTCTTTTTCTTCCTTTTTGTAAGGCATCTGCCTTGTTCTCTAATGTCTTAGAGTTGTAGCTGGGATGATGAATTCCAGGACGTCCAGGTGCTCTGCTGGATCTTGGGAGACCATCCCCTTGCAATCTTCGGCAATCTGTTGTCGTCTATCCGTTCAACATGATCTCTCCATTCGCGACGTCTGTTTCGGGACCATCTAACTATGTCTTGGACAAAGTTCTCGGATGTTTTCGTTTCTTTTGTGGTCCGTTAGCGTGTAGCCTGCTATGGATCTTAGAGATCTCATCTCTGCTGTACGGATAACCCTTTTTGTTATGGAGTTTTCGGCTCTTGTTTCTACAGCGTAGGTCTTATATATGCGGACTTTGCTTTCAATGGACATGTGCTTGTTTCACCATATTATATCTCTAAGGAATCCTAATATTAAAGCAGCTGTGGTTGTTTGAGCCTTTACTTCTTCTTAGAGGTCTTTGCTGTTCGTGATGTTGACGCCGAGATATTTGAAACTCATAACCTGTTCTACTGGTTTATTGTATATAGCCAATTTACATCTTCTGGGCGCTTCTGAAATGGTTAGCACTTTTGATTTTGCTACCGATATCTCCATGTTGTATTTGGCAGCTGTCTTTTCGAACTGATAAAGCATTCTCTGTAGGTTGTCTTCATCTTCTGAGACCAGCACGGCATCGTCCGCGTACCAAATTACTTTTAGTTCTTTGTCCCCTAGTGAGTATCCCTTTCCAATCTTTTTTACTTCCGTTATAAGTTCGTTCTTAATCAAGTTAAAGAGGATGGGGTTTAGGCTATCGCCTTGTCTTATTCCAATTTGCATGGGAAGTCTGCGTATTCTTGTATTTGGGTCCAGTGTTTAACTCCGCAACAATGCTTAAAATATCAGGTTGCACGTTTTTCTTTTTTAGAAGTTTCACAACATCAGTGAGTCTTACGCGGTCAAATGCTTTCGTAAGATCTATAAAACACATATATGCTGTTTTGTTGTATTCTATAGCCTTTTCAGCAATTTGCCTGATAGCAAAGATGGCATCTACGGTTGACCTGTTTTTTCTGAAGCCTTGTTGCTCTTCGCATATGCCATGAGAGGATATATCTTTTGCCAGTATTTTAGTGAATAGTTTTAGTACTGAACATAATAGCGTAATTTCTCGATAGTTTGCTGGGTCTTTTTTGCTTCCCTTCTTGAAGATTGGAATGGTTATGCTTTCTTTCCATTCGTCTGGTTTTTTTTTTATTGTAAATATAAAGAATATATGTATCTGTCCACACAAAATGTACAATATGCTTTAAAGTAAAAAATCATCTGTCAAAATAATGTACTATTTGTGGTCTAACTAGTGGCTCAGTTCCTGCAGTCGAAAATAAAAATTATATAACAATTGCGCTCGAAAGACAGAGATTTTTGTCACATGTGGAGGCCATCACCTTCGTAAACAATTATTTTGCAGATAAAGACGCCTAGTACTATTTGGACAGGTTAAAGATATGAATGCATCGCTGCGAGAGGTATGTAGACTTGCAAGAAGACTTTGTAGAAAAATAAAAATAAATTTGTATTTTTGTTAGGTCGAAAAATTTCAGAATATCTCCGTATATATATTTAAAATACATAAAAGCGTTTCAAAATATCTTAAAGATAAAATGCGACTAATATGATGATCTATTACTGGCACATTTGTCATGCAGTAAGCTTATGTGAACGTCGACAAAGAAACATTAACGTTTATTTAAGATTTCAAAGTGATCCTATGTTTTATTCCTATACTCTTCGTGTAAAAGTGGGGTTCTAGTGTGTTAGTTTTTTTAAATTAGCTCTGTGATAAAATTTATAATATTTTATTTATTTAAAACTGTGTAAAAAACATTAAAAAGAAAGATAATATTAGGTTTGTCTATGAACTATTTTTTGAACGGTAATTTCGGAACATGATCGAATGTAGAAACTAATGGAACTAATATGTTGCCGACACTAGTCAATTAGTATTTGGGTTGTTAGTCGATTACAAAAAACTGTCACAAAACCTTTTACATTCAGATTTCATCATCACCATCATCATACAGCCCCCCGCGTCCATTGTCGGACATAGGCCTCCTCAAGGTGTCGGCTCTCGGTCTCCATTTCAGTATCTTCCTTGTCCAGCGGTCTCCGTTCATTCTTGCTATGTGTCCGGCCCATTTCCATGTTGATCTTAGTATCGACATCATTTACCCGTGTTCTTCTCCGTATATCTTTATTTCTGACACGTTTTCTTAGGCTCAGACCAAATATCGATCTCTCCATTTTTCTCTGAGTTACCTGTTATTTTCTTATAGATGCATAAGTAAGTGTTAGGGTCTCTGCGCCGTACGACAAAATTGGTATTATACACTGATTGAAAGCTTTCCTTTTCAGACTATAGAAATATTCTCTTTGAACACATCTCTCATCCTCCCGTATGCCGCCCAGCCCAAGTTGATTCTTCTGGACAGATGTTATTTCGTACTAATGTCTCGGCTAAAATCCCAAAATATATCGAGAACAATAAAGTGTAAGCTCTTTAAGACGCTAATGAAACCAGTGTTAATGTGTGGCTTTGAAACCCTACGTGCAAGTATACACATGGGACGAGAAGAAGAAGAATCAAACCAGTGCTAATGTGTGGCTCTGAAATCTAGACGCGTACTAAAATGGACGAAGCTGCACTGCGATGCTTCAAACGAAAGGTCCTGCGAAGGATCGTTCGAGGCGTCAACGAGAATGGAGTGTGGAGATCCAGGTATAATTTCGAGCTGTACAGAATTTATCAGGTGTCAGATATCGTAAGGTCCATAAAAATAGGGATACTTAGATGGCTGTGACATGTGATGCGCATGAATTCCAATGACCCATTAAGAAAGACCCTCCTAGACAAACCAATAGCAAAACGTAAATGATGGCGACCAAGGACTCGAATCCTTTTTTTACAGGGCTGCTACAGAATGAAACAAGCTTCCAAAATCAGTTTTTCCATAGAACTATGACCTACAACTTTTCAAAAAGTGGGTCCACAATGATCTCCTTTCTACAATCCCTCTCCCTTTTAATAGTCGCAGTGCGGGTCTGCCCCACACGACTATTTTCAGTAAAAAAAAATACTTATATAGTAAATTTAACCGATGTTCAAAAAGAAACCATGCTAATTATCGATAGATGGCGTTGATAAAAAGTTAAATGTTTAACAAATATTTTCCATCCATGTTTCCAAAAATATTTGATCAATTTTAAATCGGTATATAATCGTTACATCGGACTCTTTATAGTGATATCGATTGATTAACGTCTATATAAGGCAAAAAAGGTACTTAACACGAGTTTTATCGATTCAGCAAAGCGTTTTTACATCACCCATTTCAGACGAATGAAGTAATTTATGTATCTGTTTTTCATTACTTTATGCTCTTTTGGCATTCAAGATTGAGATAAGTATCTCAGATATTTTGGAGCATATCGGTTCAAAACGTGATTAAAAGAAAACAAATCTTGCTAGAAAGGTGAAGCTATTATAATGTGAGCGGTAGATGTGAACACGCATACTGTGTGCTTCATTAAGAATTGTCCAAATTGTAACCAGAGATACCTTAGCACATAATATTAATATCAAACTTAATATATATAATATAATAATAATATAATATATATAAAATATAATCTAAAGCCTTTGACCGCGTTTGGCACCAGGCATTGTTAAGTAAATTATCTGCCTACGGTCTCCCAATCAAACTGCGCCAATGGCTCTTGAGCTTCATGCAAGATCGCTCCTTACATGTGGCAGTTAACGGTATTTCTTCTGATGCGTTTTAAACCAATGCCGGGGTCCCCCAGGGTTCCATCCTGTCCCCCACCTTATTTATTTTACACATCAACGACCTCTTGAAAACCACCACGAACCCCATTTACAGTTTCGCAGACCATAGCACACTTGTCTCAACTTTCACATCCTATCGATCACTTTCGGTGAATGATACAAATAGACTCAGACAGGAACAGGTTGATTCCATCAATAGAGATCTTAAAGCAATCGTCGAGTGGGGAACCAACAATCTTGTTCAGTTCAACGCCCAAAAAACACAAAGTGCCACGTTTTCCAAGAAAGTGAATTCCTCAAATCATCCCATCACAATGTCCGGAAATACCCTTGAACCAAGTCCCTCCATCTCGATTTTGGGAGTCACGGTGTCCAATAATATGTCTCGGCATGACCATGTTGCTAACATCGCAAAGTCGGCAAGCCAGAGGCTAGATTTTCTGTGGTCTGTATTACAACTACAGCACAAAATATCATATAATAAATTTTAATTTAATTTTTCCTAGTGATTTTTCCCATCATAAAAACCTTACCAATATTTTTGTTCAAAAGTCTTCAAATCGTGTGACCAGGATTTCTTGACGTTTCAAACCATTTGAGTCAAACAGGGGCAAGAATGACGTCACATCAAAAAAATTTGATCAAATTGTTGGACCGAGAGACACGGACTTTATGCGATGCTGCATCTATCATAATATGTAGCAGACGAGTTATTTCAGATCAGGACTAATACGTCAGCTACATATGCGCTATCCGTTCGGATGGCTAACGCGTCTGCTACTTACGAACATGCGACCTGGCCTTTCTTCAAAACAATGTTGATCTGATCAAGATCGATGTTCTCCGAGGTCGACCTCTACCGACTTCCGTCCATTTACACTCGCCTTATAAATTTGTTTCGTCAATCTTCCTTTATCCATCCTTTCTACGTGTCCAAACCATCTAAGCATTCCTTTATCTATCAACAAATGAAAACCCAAGGAAAATGCGAATCATCCAAATAAACAACAATTTATTTTATTGATTTATTTTGCTGATAACATTAAATAAATTGCAACAGAAAGTTAATTACAAACAGCTCCTTAAATGTATTTACAGTAACAGTTCAAAGTGTGTTTTGTTATTTTTTGGCAAAATACAACCTATTTTCAAATTCTTCTTGAACTCTTTGCAAACATTCTTGAGTTATTCTAAGATTTAGTTCTTTAATGTTGTAAAAATCGGGGTTATCAAAATACCTCTTTTCTACACGGGAGGAATGAATACTTAATTGAAATACAAGCGGACTGGAAATAATTACAATTCGGCTGGTGTTTTAACGTTTTATTTAAAACAAAATATAAGTACTTCTATCTTCAAAAACACAATGCACTCTTTGCCGACTGTTGCAAGCGATGAAAAAGGACTATAAATGACTCGCCACTATCGACGGTCGGAACAATACTTCTGAATACCTTCGCCCTTTGCGGCAGAGAGAAAACTACTGTCAACCTTACCGGTGTTAGAAAGACTCACCTGGAACGCCCACTTGGAAAAAACAATTAACAAAGCCAGGTTTTCTCTCTGGAATCTCAGAAGAGTATGTGGCAAATCTTGGGGAATGAACCCCAAACAGATTTACTGGATTTATCAAACAATGATAATATCTATGGTCACGTATGGTTCACTAGTCTGGTGGACCAAAGGGTTACAACAGACAGCTAGAGCAAAGCTTGCTGGCCTTCAGCGGCTGGCATGCCTGGCCATAACTGGAGCTATGTCCAGCACACCAACGGCTTCTTCTTCTTCTTCTTCTTCTGCTTTTATTTAGGTAGCTCTGCCTGTTTTTTCTTCAGACTATCTCGATTAAGCCGTCATTCCATCTTTTCCTTGGGCGCCCTACGGACCTTCGCCCTAATGGGGAGTTGTCTCTGGCTATTCTCACTATCCTATTTCCATCCATTCTGCTGATGTGATTGTTCCATTCTCTTCTTCTATGATTTGTCCACTGATTGATGTCTTCAACCTTGCATGATCGTCTGGTCTTTGCGTTTCTGACTCTATCTCTTATCGTTATCCCATCGATGCGTCTGAGGATTTTCATTTCAGCGGTTTCTAACATTCTTTCCGTTTTGGATGTTTCCGGTCTTGTTTCAGCAGTATACGTCATAATCGGTCTTATAACAGTTTTATAAATACGGCATTTAGCATCCTGTCTGATATATCTATTTCTCCAAATTGTGTCATTTAGACATCCGGCGATTTTATTTGCCTTGTTAATTTGCTCTTCTACTTCTCTTACCAGTGATCCATAACTACTCGGCAGAACCCCCAAGTATTTAAATTCCATCACTTGCTCGATCAACTTACCGTCCACCTCCAGCTTACATCGTATTGGCTCCTGAGATATAACCATACATTTAGTTTTTTCCGATGATATTAACATATTATATAACTTAGCAGTGTTATTAAATTGATGGAGCATTATTTGGAGATCGCCTTCAGTCTGGGCTATTAGTGTCGCGTCGTCTGCATAACATATAATTTTAATTTGTTTGTCGCTCATTTGGTAGCCTCTATTAGACTTTACTTTGTTAATAATTTCATCCATCACTAGGTTAAAGAGTAGGGGACTTAGTGAATCTCCTTGCCTTATTCCTGTTCCAACCTCGATGGGGTCCGTTAGTTGGTGTTCAATTTTTGCCTCTATTCTATTATTCTGGTAAATGTTTTCTATTGTTTTGATTATATCGAGGGGTATGTTTCTTTTATATAGTAGGTGGACGATATCTTTTAGTCTTATTCTATCAAAGGCTTTCGTTAGGTCGATGAAGCAAAGGTATGCGGGCTTGTTATACTCGAGAGATTTTTCCTTTACTTGTCTGATTACAAACACGGCATCCGTACACGATCTTCCGCTTCTAAATCCTTGTTGTTCCTCAGCTAGCGTTAGGGTGGTATTTATTTTATTTGTTATTATTTTTGTAGTTAATTTTAAGGTGGTATTAAGTAGGTTGATTCCCCTGTAGTTTCTTGGGTCACACTTTTCTCCTTTTTTAAACATCAGTATCATTATACTGGATCTCCACTCTTGTGGTATTTTGTGTTGTTCTATAATTTTATTAATGAGATCTGTTAGTTGCTTTGTGAGAGGCAACCCACCATTATTTAATAGCTCATTAGCTATTCCGTCCTTTCCTGGTGATTTCCTGTTTTTAAGTTTTTTAAGTGCTGCCTCTACTTCTTCTCGCTTGATGGTTTACAACACATTAATTCTACCACATTTTTATTACTGTTGTTCACTAATTTAAACAGGTTGTTCTAGAGCTAGTTATGAACGATTACAAATTATTCAAAACAAGGCGATGAGAGTAATTCTGGGATGCAATAGATATACTAGTGTGGAGTTGATGACTAATTGTTTAAATTGGTTAAAAATTGAGAAGTTTCTGTATGTACAAACAATGATTTTCATCTTTAAAATTATCAATAATCTCTTACCGCAATATTTACATGGTGCCAATCTCACAGATACATGATGAAAACACAAGATCAGCAAATTCAATTAATTTTTATGTGAAAACAACCATTAAAGAAAGTTCAATGAAAAATTTATTCCACAAAGGTGTTGTACAATTTAATAACTTACCACAGTACATAAAAGTAAGTCAAAATGTAAAAATATTTAAAAAATTATTGATTATATACATTAAAAGTTATCCTACAGAAATCTAGTGGTTCATATTTATATTCATATTCATATTAAAAGTCATATTTATTTCTAACAACATACATACATTCTATCTTAATTTTATATGTAATTGCTTACACAATACTTTTTATATTTTATTTAATATTTTACTAGTATTATACTTTAAATTATTTTATGGTTACTTTATACATAATATTTCTGTTTATTTATGGTACGGTTTGTTTGTTTAATTATTTTTTTTTTGATCATCTGTTTATTGAATATGTATCTTTTATTGTTAACATTATCTATGATAAATAAAGCATAAATAAATAAAAAACGGCAGCGATGGAACACCTCCTACATCTTCCTCCCCTAGATATTCTTTTAGAGAGGGAAGCCAGGATAGTCTCCTACAGATTCCTGTCTTTGGAAAGGCAAATTAATGGAGAGCAACTCGGGGATCACTCCGGGATACTAAGTAAAACAAAAAACCATCAAATTCTCGAGATGGTTCCTGACTTGCAAGCCACAAAAATACATATAGAAAAGTCGTTCAAAGTCCTCTTTCCGAGGAGAGACGAATGTGTGAGGGGAGAATTCCTTTTCCCAGAGACTAAATACTTAATGTACACAGATGGCTCAAAACCCCAGATGGAGTTGGGGCCGGTCTTTTCAGCAGGAAACCAAAGATTAAAATATCTACCAGTCTTGGCAGGTATGCTACAATCTTTCAGGCTGAAATTTTCGCTATCGATTTGTTTGCAAGAGAGTTGACCAACAGACCTCTAGCAAACAAAGCACAAGTATAATAACACACAGCCAGGCTGCTTTAAAAGCACTGAGCTCCAACAAAATAAATTCTAAACTTGTATGGAATTGCATCTAATCATTAGAGTACCTTGGTGCGAACAACAGGGTGACCCTACTGTGGGTACCTGGGCACCAGGGGGTGGTTTTTGGAGTCACCACAAGTCCCGCCAAAACAATTATTTCGGACTGGTCGGAGAGGAAAATACTCACGAACTGGTCCGATATACCAGGGTTAACTCACTCGAATAAGTTTCTACCTAACCCTCGAGAAACACAACTAAGCAGATCCTACAATGGAGCAGAAATGACCTGCGTATTATAACGGGACTGCTTATAGGACACTGTCGTCTAAAATACCACCTCAGAAAGATAGGTCTGAAGCAACAAACGGACTGTCGGTTTTGCTGCGTGGAAGACGAAACTGATGAACATAAACTATGTTCATGCCCCGGCCTGGGAAGAATAAGGTTCAACATATTTGGTTACACCAACCTAGAACCTACCGATTTAAAAAAAATCTCACCCTACACAACCATGAACTTCGTAAGAAGGGCTGGATTGTGCGGTGAACTGTAACCTCTAGGGGTGAGCCACAATAGACCTACTAAGGATCGCGGTGGAGGGGCGACCACGCCCCACTAACCTAACCGGTGTAAGGCGGTATGAGTACTACTTTTGAAGGGAAAAGTGAACGATTTTCAAGACATTGGCGTCGCAAAAATTAAAACTAGAACAAATGAAATTTATAAACACAGTTTTGCGATCTGTGAAAACGACAAATGTCTTTGGAAGGAGTTTTGCTGACTAATGTTTTTAAATAGACCGCTCAGAAAAAAAATCAAGGGATGTTAATTTTAGAGATCTTGCCGGCCATTCTATAAAACCACTTCTGCTAATCTAATGTCTTAGAAATCGTTCGTTGAGGCATTATCTTACAGCTAGTGCGTAATGTGGTGTGTTTTCGTCCTGTTAAAAGTATATATTCTGTTCATCAACTTGTCTTTCTGGTGACTAAGTAATAAATGGATAAATTTCATTTTCTAATAATTGTAGGTACAATTCTCCTGTTAAGTTTTGGCAAATAAAAAGTGGTCCGATTATATACATTGATATTTGCTGGAAACTGAGTATGTTTGTTAACAAAGCCATTTAAATAATATGTCGATGCATCATTGAAACAAATATTTTTAACCAAATATGCATCTTCTTGTATTTTTTGGGACGTTGTTTCAAAAAATTCAATTCTTCGGTCATAGTCATCTTTACTGAGCTGATAATGAATTTGTATTTTACGAGGAAAAAACTTTTGATACAATTTTAACACTTTGTGTTTAGAACCAACAGAAATATTTATGTTTTGTTACTTTTGGAATGGAATAGGAATCTTTAGCAAAACGACTCAGTACTTCAATTTGTGCATCTTCGTTGAGAACTCTTGGATTATTATTTTTTTTATTACAAATTTCTCCAAATTTTCTCTATGATGATCTGGTGGCATATATTTCTATCAGGATGCCGTTTATCAAAAACTCGAGCTTTTCCTCGAGCACACTTGTATTGATGACCGTAAATAAATATTATTTCTATTCGTCCTTGCAGAGAATACACCATTTTAAAATAACCCAAAATGCTACAGCTACAAATAATAGCTAATTTAACGCCACGAATAACTAACTAAATATACTATTAATATTTTTAAAACAAAGAAACAAAATAAGAAAAATTGTCAAAAAAGGTGGCATGTATTCAAAAGTAAGTTAATTGATCCCCAATTAGACACCTTCCTATCAAACAGTGGCGGAGGTTATTTTTGTTATGGTCTCATGTTATCAGCAAAATAAATCGATGGAATAAATTGTTGTTTATATAGCTGATTTGCATTTTTCTTGTGTTTTTATTTAATGTATCACAAGGTAGGGGTATTTGACATTTTAAAGAGAGGGTGGGGGAGAGGGCAACTTCGAAACAGCAGAATAACATTTTTCAACCTCTTCCTTGATTTAAAATTTAACGTGTGTTTTGTTTTTCTTACATTTACGCAAAATCAAAAGTTATTTGGACTGGCTGGATTTAAAATGAAGGCACTGTATAAAATATAAACTTATATTCTTTAGGAATAGTAAACATATTTTTTGTATTATTTTGCAGCAGTTTCAACGATTTTATTTGCGTACATAGATAATAACGTTTAATAAATTTGCAATAATTCCAAGTCACGTTTGGACACTTCAAATCGATAGACGATTCGTTGAGGAGTGTTTAAAGTTTAAATTCCTCTATATATTGAGCAGGATTTGCTTTAAAGGTTTGCATAAATTTACATAAGAAATGTGCTATTTTGTGATATTTAAATAATAACTTTTATCTTTACTGAACATCATAAGTTTTTCGTACTATTCATTTACTTTTTTTGGATTCAGTTGTATTCAGAATTGTTGATTTACTTTGAACCATTAAAAAATTTATGATCATTAACAAAATAAAGTTAAAAAATGTTTTTGATTACAACTCTTGTAATTCACTTGGACAATTCAATATATTTTTGAGCATTGAATATTTCGTCTATGAACTTTTCTTCTTCTTCTCAGTCTAACGTCGAGAACGACGTGTAGTGATCACAAGTTAATGTCAGGTGTTATTACTCAGAACTCTTCTTACAGTCTCTCGCCATCTCCCACGGTCAGCAGCAGTTCTAATGGCTTCCACTGGTGGACGCTCGGTTACTTTTGATACAATGTCTGTCCATCTAGATGGGGAGCGTCCGCGTTACCTTTTGCCAAGGGGTTTGCCCTGGACAATCAGTCTCTCAATGTTGTCGTGACGAGTTATATGTCCGAAGAAGTTTAGTATTCGCGCTGATGTCAAGCTACTGAGACGGTTTGATGGTCCAATCTCGTTCAGCAGTGACACATTGGTGCGATGTGCCGTCCACGGTATTCCTAGCATTCTTCGCCATACCCACATTTCAAAGGCGTCGACCCGACGCCTGTCGACTGCCTGCATAGCTCATGTCTCGGAAGCGTACCACAAAATGGAGAACACTAGGGCATGGACCAGTGATTTTTTGGTATTGATGGATATATATATATATATATATATATATATATATATATATATATATATATATATATATATATATCGATCTTTCCAAATTTTATGTAATTGGCTCCTTGATGTTCGGCCAAGTTGAATACGACGGCGGATCTCTCTCTCGCTGCCGGAGGAGTGGATAAGGGCACCCAGATAAACAAACTGATCTACCACTTCACAGTTGGCAATGTGATGTGGTCTGTTTGCTGTCTTATCCGATCTATCAACTATCAATACTTTAGATTTGGCATAGTTGATTTTTAGACCATACTCTTTTGATGTTCTCTCGAGTCGTTGCATCAATTCTGTAAGTTCTTCTGCTGAGCTAGTGATCAGAAGAGTCGTCAGCATATGTTATATTTGATAGCAAAGATTTCTTCCCACTCATCAAGTATCTCTCTCATTAAACATTCCGTATATATATTAAACAAGAGAGGTGATAAAATACACCCTTGTCTAACTCCCTTTTTGAAATCTGCTGCTCTGGAAATACGATTGTCAATTTTGACGACTGCTCTACTTTGCTTATATAACTTTTTTATAAGATTTATCAGATGAGTAGGTACTCCCGCAACGCATAAGATCTCCCATAACTTTGACCGTCGAACGCTTTTTCGTAGTCGACGAAACACATATACCTTCTTCACAAGTATTCGGACGTTTAGTATTTGTTCTCGTGTACCTCGCCCTTTGCCAAATCCTGACTGTTCAGGTGCTATTTGGTGATCGAGGAAGTGGACCAACCGAGATGGAAGAACATACAGCATTATTTTGCTCGCATGTGTGATAAAGGAAACCAGACGATAATTGTTACAGTCCATCGTTGATCCCTTCTTATGAATGGGTATTATAGTGGATAAAGACCATTCGTTTGGCCACACTCCGTTGTTCCAAATTTGCTGGCATAACAGATGTAGGTATTTAATGTTCCTCTCCTCAAGGGTCTTCCAGACCTCCGCAGGGATCGAATCTATTCCGGTGGACTTTTCTTTCTTAAGTGCTCTGATTGCTGCGACTACTTCACTCAAAAGGATATTCGGTTCATTTTCCGGGCTTATTTGTTCATCATAGAGTGATGTACAGTAGTCTTTCCAGACGTCGAGCACATCGTTTATATTAGTTATTAGGGTGTCGTTCTTATCTTTAATGGACCAAGCCCTAGGTTTAAAGTTACGAGTGATTATTTTAATTTTTTCAAACAGGTCTTTGGTTCGATTATTATTATGATGTTCTTCAATGTCTTTACATAGATCTTGGTAATACGAATTCTTGTCTTCCCTGCAACGTCTCTGTATATTCCTCGATAGGACTCTATGTTGTTCCCTTCTATCAGTGTTGTCAAAATTCTTTAAAAATCGCACTTGAGGTTTTACTTGTTGAATAACAATGTAGAATATTAGCAGCATCAATATACCTATAATCATCCAGATCGTCTTAACGCGTTTTGTTAATGGTTACATAAATATAAATATTACGCCTTTTTTTCCGTGAGGGTAGGCACAGATCTCTTTATTCAACTTGCTACGATTCTTACACAGGTCTTTCGGTTCTTCTACTTTCATTAACGCTTTCATACATGCTCGTCGGTTGCCGGTACTCTTGACCTGGCCTTTCTTTAAAACAACTACGATCTGATCACATAGGTATATCTCGAGTAGTAAAATGAAAACTAAATAAGATAGTTACAATAATTAAAAGAATTTGATGTTTGAAATGTGAAGTACAAGGCACTTTTAGATAGCGAAAGAATGTCAAGGTATTGAAAATAATTTTATATGCAAACCGATAACAAACATTTTATTAATAAGTAAAAAATTTATTTAAATATTAAAATAATTAAGAAATAGTTTTTTTTTGGCAAATATTCAAATATTTGCCCTTCTTTCTCAATCCATATACTGGGTGATTTTTTGGGAGTTCTAATTAGACGTTTTAAAGAGACTTGACATAAATAAAATCTAAAAATTTGACTTGGCAATCGCACTAAACAATCTAATTTAATATAATATGTATTACTTGTTCGAAGATACATTGTGTTTTCATGCGAAGCCCAAGTCAATCTATTTATATAAAACATAAAAGATTTTTAATATTGATATGGTCACTATAAGACGTTGTTGGGTTAGCTAATTAGGTAATAACCTAAGACCCTTAAGTATGGATAAATCTAATAGTTTCTTCTCTTACTTAACAAGCATCTGCATATTGTTACCCGAAATGGGGTATTATACACGATTATGTATCAGATGTAATTCAATACCTGTCGCGGCATATAGCCAGAGGAGTAGTTGTTTTTTGATACATAATCGACCCACATGAACCTATAATATATGTGGCAGACAGTGAATTAGCTGGTTTTTTTTAAAAAAATCAGTTAATTATTATCCACATATATTCAGGGTTGGGCACCCCATACGACACGGTCCCTGTAAACCTAACCATACATTTTTTCGGGAATTTCTTCATTTCATTAGATGTATATTGATTAAGGCTGCAAAAGGAAATTATTTTGGAGTCTACAGGGTGGCTTAAAAAAGTGTGACATCAAAGTTGTGTTTTTTTTAAATGGAACACCCTGTATTTAGTTACCCTTTTGAATAGTTTGGGAAATAATAATTTGATTTCATATATCATTTCATACCATGTCGCTTACTATAATCGTTCTCGAGTTATTGATTTTTTATGAAAATTCTAGGTACAATTGGAAACTAAATAACATCGAAACGTATAGAAATCATCGCTTTGAATTATGACCAAGCATAAAAGAGGTTTTGAGCTATTGATTTCAATAGAACCCGTTTCTCAATATTAAACAGAATGTTCAAAAATCATTGTCACTTTTTTATAATTTCGGACAAAGATAACTTTGTTATTTCAAATAGAACACCCTGTATTTTTTTGGTCTGAACAATATTAAATTTTATTATCTTTCAATTCATATTGGGGTTCCCTATACCTAACCTAAATAGTTTTTTAGTTATTGGCTTTATTAAATAGTAGTTCTTATTTCATTGCATTCTTTGACTTAAGATAGCTTTGAAACGACATTTATTCGACTTGTTGGAAGAATTCTTATTACCAGTTATTGTATTTTACGTTATTCAAAACATTCACTGAATTATTACCGTCGAAAATAAAAACTTATCCCATTCAGGAGCGGATAGATATGATTTTAGCGATTGGTAAGTGTTTAGAGAATTGCCTTTTGGCGTCGAGGGTGTATGCCCAAAAATATCCAGACCGAAATCATCAAAACAAGTTGGTTCTCAAACTATTGCTACATGAATTTCGTAGGACTTAAAGTGAAGCTTATGAAAAGGCAAATAGACAAAAACCTATCATTGGAAATGGGAAAAATGAATTTCTTATTATGGGATCAATCATAGAAAACCCTCAATAAGGACTGCTTTTCAAAGAGTGACGCCTCAAATATTATTAAGTGTTTAGCAGTCTTTCATAGAGAGAGTCTTTGTATTCAATAGGATGGTCGTTATTTTAACCATCTACTTTGAATTAAATACATTTGTTTCATATTTTGTTGTTGTTTTAGTTAAATAATAAAATAAAATTGTATAGTCTGTTTAGTGAACTACTGTTAGAATATAAAAAATAAATATTTTCGATGAAGTGAAGTATAACAACTGTCAATGAGAATTATGTGAGCTAAATGTCGTTTCAAAGCTATCTTGATTCAAAGAATGCATTGAAATAAGAACTACTATTTGAAAAAGCCAATATCCGAAAAACTATTAGGTATAGGGAATCCCAATATGAAATGAAAGATAATTAAATTTTATATTGTTCAGACCAAAAAAATACAGGGTGTTTCATTTAAAATAACAAAAGTTATCTTTGTCCGAAATTATAAATCGAACTAAAAAGCGAAAAATAAATTATAGTCTGAAAAAACTAAAAACGCTTTTATAGTTAATCAAACTAAAAAGTAAAAAATAATTCGTAATATAGGAATAAAATTAATGTCACTGTCAAAAATTAATGTCAATCAATGTCACTGTATGACATGTATGTATGACATTTTTAAACTAACTCTGCGTTTCGGAATGAAAGCACCCCTTCATAAGAAACAATAATTCTTTTTAATAAAAATTGTATTTTATTTAAATGACACTAGAAGTGACAGAAATCAACCTCAAAATTTAAAAAAGCTAAATACTGAAATATTTTATACGAATAATTATTTATTATTACTTACTTGAATTTTTATCAATGATCTGCACTTTATTGAGACTTATTATCAACAGTAAATATTTATATAGTTTACGCATATAACAGCAAACTTTATTCGCAACACTGTAACTTAAGAGCACAGCTGATGGCTGACAGTACCGACCTCTCGGAAAATTGGTTGACGGCTATCTGACGGTCAACTCTACCACCGCGCGCTCATTCGTCAAATCAAATAGCGCGTGCTTTCGCGACTTCCTGTTACATTTCACGAAATCACTCCCAAAAATTGCAATATTGAATGAAACTTTCTGATGTAATTCTTTCCTTTAGATTATTTGCCTTGAAAAAATAATATAAAATGAAAATTGAAATATACAGATTTCATTTCGAATTACATTCAGAGTTGAAGAAAAAAGTAAGGAACGAACTCACCGACCGCCAATGATATTTATCTTAAAAACATATATGTAATGACAGCTCGATACTAAATTTTTTCCATTTTCACAATAACATTTACACTGACTCTCTCAAACGATTGTTAAACAACAACTGCGCGTCCAAAATGGCTGAAATTTTAATGAGTGCCTGTCAAAAGATGCCTCACCACATTCACTAGCCTATATTGACGAGTGCTGCCATCTTCACGTTAAGACGAAAACCTTTCAAACCGCCCTCGTATTTTTGAAATTTTTTACGTTGAATCTTGTTTATTTGCCAGTTAATTTTAGGTTTCAATGTTAAAAATAATAAAAAGAATATTAGCGCATATTCGTACAAATTTTTAAATGCTGTTTACAACATTTAATTCTTTATTTATTTATTTATGCAAAGGTGATCAGAAAAGAAAATATAATAAACATTCTTAAAATGGTTTTGAATCGATTAATTGTTTGTATATGCCATTCAGGCTTCCAAATAACTTTTTATACATAATTCAATTATTAGGGATAAGCTATTATTATTTTATCAGTTATTTAACTGTAGTATTAAATTGTAAAAATCATCGCATTCAAATAAAAAAATAAACTTGAAAATATTGCTGTTAAATGTGAGTTGATCAACAACATTTCAGTCCTCGTAAACATAGTTTTTTTATACAGTTTCTTAATTGTGCTAGATGATAAATAGTGTAGAATTTTGAAAAAAATCATACAGGGTTTCCCAGTAGTGCTTTATATTTTTTAATTGGTCAGTAACTCTTGAGCGATATTTATTCTAAACAAGCACTATTTTTTTAGTTTGAGCGTTTTTTAATATATAATGGCTGGTATTTTATAAAAATTAACAAATAATATTTTTATTAGAACATTAAATTAGAGTAAAAAAATTAGTCTAACCTAACCTAACGGCCTAACCTAACACCAAGAGTACCAATATTGAATGTTTGGCAACATTAGTTTTGTAAAAGTAAAAAAATTAGCCTTACCCAAGCTTATCAGGATATCCAACGGTTTTCAGAGAAAACTTGGAACAAACTGGATCAATCAGACGTCGCTCACAGATCCCAGATCCCTCAATGCCCGCTGATTGAAAAGCAGCGAAATGTACTTGCTCTAGTTTTCTCAAGACTTACAAATGCAAGCACGTTATTGTAATGGCCATATGGTTGAAACGTGTGAAACGTCCAGCAGCAGCCAAGCAGATTCCTATCGGCCAAAAACTCTAGCGTGGACGACCAAAGAAGGCCACCAATGCCCTTTTGCAGGATTAATTTAATATTGTCGCACACATTTTCTTAGAATTCTTTTATTTTATCTAGATTTCTCTCTTTTATTTGCATTTTTTATATCTTGATTGTGTGCTTAACCTTCTTCTTCAGGTGACGTCTTCGTTGCGAAGGTTGGCAATCATCAATGCTATGCGTATTCTTGAAATGGCAGATCTAAACAACTGATTGGTTGTGCATCCGTACCATTCACGCAGATTCTTCCACCATGAGTGGCGTCTTCTTCCGACACTTCTTCTTCCTTGAATCTTTCCCTGTATTATCAGTTGTAACGAGCTGTATTTTGACCCCCTCATAAAATGTCCCAGATACTGTAATTTTCGTTTTTTAATGGTCAAAATTATTTCTTTTTCTTTGTTCATCCGTCTTAGCACTTCAATATTTGTTATTCTGTCTGTCCAGCTAATTTTTAGTATTCTCCGGTATGTCCAGTGTTCGAAAGCCTCTAGTCTTCTTATATCTTCTTTCTTCAGGGTCCATGCCTTAATGCCATAAAGCAGCACAGACGGCACATAGCATCTCTTGTGTCATCTCTTGTGCAGAATATTTTTTTCATTTTCATAAACGCTGATCTTGCCCTTTCTATACTAATTCTTATTTCCTGGGAGCAGTCGTTGTCTTTGTTGATAATGGTACCGAGGTATTTGTATTTTTATACCTGTTGTACTGGTTGATTATGTATGTAGATTTGTCCAACATTGTTTGTTCTTTAGCTAATCAACATGAATTTAGTTTTTTTCTCGTTAATTGTCAGTCCATATTTTTCGCTTTTTTTTATTTACTTTGTTCACTAGTATTTGTAAATCTTGGAGTATGCTTGCTATCAGTGCTGTATCGTCAGCATACCTTAAGTTATTAATGGGTATTCCGTTTATGTTAACTCCCCTTGTTTCATTGCTTGATGCAGTTTTCATGATTTCCTAAGGTTAAATAGTGCCGGTGACAGGATACGCCCTTGCCTGACTCCCTTTTCTATTTTCATTTGTTCTGTGGTATATCCTTCTACCTTTAACGTTGCTTTTTGATTGTAATATAAATTAGCAATAATTCTAAACTATTTCCTGCCTAATTTTTTTGATTTTAAAAGTGTGATGAGATGGTGGTGTTTTATCCTGCTTAACCTAAACTATGAATAACCTATGAATAAATAAACTTATCTTTTGAAATAATGCAATTTTATTGAATTTTAGTGCTTAAAATATAATATATTTTATCGCTCAAAATATAATTGATTATTGCTTACTTAATTATATTCTATCACTCATCTACAAAAAATATCGCTCATACTATTAACGAAGATATCTCTCATTCCATTTAAAATAACGCTCGTCTAAATATAAGTGTATATTTTACATATTTTTTTGAAAATAGTTTAATGCGTTTTTAAAAAACAAATAAACAATAAAAATAAATTTTAATCGGCTTGTGCATAAATAATAATATTTCTATTTTTTCGATTCAAAATGGTCCAAAATAATAGTAGACGTTTGTATGTTGGTAATTTTTAATTCAAAATTAGGTTGTATTTATTAAAAAAAAATAAAAAAATTTTGAGACTTTCCAATATAACCACGAATGGTACAATTTTTAATAAGTCGTGCCAAATTCTTGCTTATGCTGACGACATAGACATAATAAGTAGATCTGAAACAGGAGTTAAAGAAGCCTTCACAGCACTAAAAAATGCCGCAAAAGGAATGGGACTATCGCTCATCATGGAGAAGACAAAATATATGCTCGCAACAACAGAGCAAGACCGACGTGGACAAAACCCCCTGAGAATTGGCGACGATGTAATAGAATCCGTCGACCAATTTGTAAATATTGGATCCCTGGTAACCCTAAGAAGAAATACGTAGGAGAATTCTTAGTGCTAACAGATGTTATTTCGCACTAATGCCTCGGCTAAAATCCCAAAATATATCGAGAACAACAAAGTGTAAGCTTTATAAGACGCTAATCAAATGGGATTGTGATGAAGAGGTAAAAACGCGTTTTGGAATTGCAAAAGCCACGTATTTAAGGATAAAAAACATTCTTCTCCAGAGAACCCTACCGGTTGATCTTCGACTACGTGTAATCAAGTTCTATATATGGTCCATCTTGTTGTACGGTGTAGAAACGTGGTCGCTTAAAGTCAGAACACTGAACCGAATAGAATCTTTTGACATGTTGATTCTACGAAGAATGCTTCGGATCTCCTGTACCGAGCATATGTCAAACAACGATGTATTGTTGAGAGCTGGAGTAGAGAAAGAACTCCTAGATAACGTAAAACAAAGAAAAACGTCTTATCTGGACCGCATACTTAGGAGTGACCGATATTCTATCCAAAAACTTATTCTCCAGGGCAAAATTGAAGGGAAACGTAGACAGGGATCTAAGCAGCATTCTTGGCTTGGGAATATTGGAGATTGGTGCGGAATACCAGATGCAGGGTCTATATTTCGCCACGCTGAAAACAACAAACTTGTCATTTTATAATGGATAAAGGTCCCCTACGTGCAAGTATACACATGGGACGAGAAGAAGAAGAATCAAACCAGTGCTAATGTGTGGCTCTGAAATCTAGACGCGTACTAAAATGGACGAAGCTGCACTGCGATGCTTCAAACGAAAGGTCCTGCGAAGGATCGTTCGAGGCGTCAACGAGAATGGAGTGTGGAGATCCAGGTATAATTTCGAGCTGTACAGAATTTATCAGGTGTCAGATATCGTAAGGTCCATAAAAATAGGGATACTTAGATGGCTGGGACATGTGATGCGCATGAATGCCAATGACCCATTAAGAAAGACAAACCAATAGCAAAACGTAAACGAGGGCGACCAAGGACCCGATATATGGAGAATATTGAGGATGACTTGAGAGAGATTGGAGTTATAGGATGGCGAAGAAAGGCTTCTGACAGGAACGAATGGTCTCAAAGCAGGCTAAGGCCCACCCAGGGTTGTAATGCCATAATAATGATGATGATGATTGCACGTACTTATTAACAATATATTTTACATATTTTTTTGTAGTATAATGGGTTTTTTAAAACAAAATAAACAATAAAATAAATTTTAAATAGCTTGTGCAACAATAATATTTCTATTTTTATCGATTCAAAATTGTCACAAAACTTTCCCAAAATAATTGTAGACGTAAGAAATGTTTGTAAATTGTAATTTTTAATTCCAAATTAGGTTTTATATTTTTAATCTCACTATTGTTTTGCACGTACTTATTTACAATAACTTTTACATATTTTTTTTTGAAAATGGTATAATCAGTTTAAACAATGTCTGCATCCATCATTTTTCTGTTTCTATCAAATCAAAATGTTCACAAAATTTTTCCAAAATAATTGTAGGCGTGAGAAATGTTTGTATTCCGTTATTTTAACACAACAAATTAGATTGTATATTTTTAATCTCACTATTACACATGCTTACAATACATTTTACATCTTTATTTGTAAATAAATCGAGTAGTTTTTTTAAAAACAAATAAACAATATTATAATACACAAAAAATTTGTGCGACGATGATTTTTCCACTTTTATTGATTGAAAATTGTTACAAAACTTTCCCAAAATAATTGTAGACGTGAGAAATGTTTGTTACTTGTTAGTTTTACACACCGAATTGGGTTGTTTGGTGAAACGAATAAAATTCAGAAACATGACTTATTACTTACCAAAAATTAAATAGAAATGCAAAATTCAAAAGCTCGACGAACATGTTGCCAACACCATATACAAAACTATGCAGAATTTTGAAGTTTATAACCAGAGGAATCTTCAGCGGTGTGTCAAGAGGGCTTTTGATAAAACAAAATGCGCGCGCTTGCAATATACGAACCGAGGATTTTCCTTATACATTCCAAATTCTGCCGTGGAATTCTGGAGGATCATGCGCCACATTTCAGACCACCAGGATAGTAATATTTGTATTTTTTGGCTTTAGTCAGTCCTTTTGGGATAAATTAAAATACTTTTAATTCTGTTTAACTTTAAAGTATGTAATGTACGAAGAATTCTTCAAATTTTCGAAGTACAAGTAAAAATAAATAATATCAGTGCTATACGGTGGTCTGTGTGCGACCCGAGAGGTCCACACGACTAACTTTTCGGTGGAAAGAATGAAAAAATACCAAATGTTTTGTTGTTATAAAAGTTTTGCAAAAAACTTAAAAAACCTTTTCAAATTGTCCACACACACGCGCACACAGACACACACACATAGACACACACTTTTTATAGTCTTTTGGGTAATCATTGAATCGATCTTAAGTTACCAACCACAATACATTAACATTGATACCAATATTGTAGGAAAATTTGATCTAGTTAAAAATTGTTAACCAGTGTGTTAAAAAAACTGTAAAAAAAGAAATGTATAACTTTTTGGAAACTTTCTTCGCCAGGAAAATGCACCCAACCACCAACCATATTTCCAGTGTCTTTTTGTCCTTAAAAATAAAAAAATCTTTCAAAGGAACGCATTTTCATTATATTTTTTTTTTATGAAAATAGTCGCAAAAAGGGTGAACCTATCGTGTGGGCCGCGGACGGCCCGCACTGCGACTATTAGAAGGGGAAGGGATTATAGAAAGGAAATGATTGTGGACACGCTTTTTAAAAAGTTGCAGGTCATAGTTCTCTGGAAAAACTGATTTTGGAAGCTTATTCCATTCCGTAGCAGCCCTGTAAAAGAAGGATTCTTGATGAAGATTGGTCCTTGTAGTGTCAATCTTGAGAGTAAATGGGTGAGACTGATCAGCGTGCCGAGTTCTTCGGCCAAATGTGGCCAATGGTGGTACAAGAGTTTTTATTTCTCTGGAGCATCTGCCATGGAAATATCTGTAGAGCAATGACTGGTCTGCAACTCTTCTTCTATGTTTTAGAGGGTGAAGGGTATCTGTGAGAGTTGAGCTGTTTATCAAACGAATGGCTCTTTTCTGAATGGAATCTAGAAGACGAAGAGAATGCCTTGGTGCTGAACCCCAAATGTGCGAGCAATACTCCAGTAGAGGTCGGATTTGAGCCTTGTACGTCGTCAACAGTTGATCAGGAGTAAAAAACTTTCTAGCTTTCCACAGAAAACCTATATGGAAAATGTTGAGGCTTTCTTCGCTGTTAAGAACAGTTCCAGTATGCTATTATCAAATCTTTATTTGCCTAATGTATACTCTCTTATAGACACAACAAACGTCCTTACCAGATCCATTTATTCAATTGGTGGTAAGAAAATATTGTTACGATTTGCGAGCCCATCCCTATTGATTGTCGTCTCAAGGCGAGAGCGCGTTGACCACAATAAGTAGAAAAATGCATGATTAAAAACCGCGTGCGTTAAAGAAGACATTGGATGATTCTCGAAAGGTTCAATAATTTCGGAAAATGTCCAGAAAGTCAGCATTTTGTCGAAAACATTGGTTTACAAATGTATAAATAAAAACACAGATCGAAGTTCTTAAAAAAAAATGTTTTATTGTTGCCCTGGATATTCCTGCAGGTTTCTACAAATTAAAGAACACGGTTTACAAATATATTTATGAAAGCCTGGCGGTGCATAGAGGTGTGTTGGTTCCTACACTTATGTATGGTAGTGAAGTTTGGGTTTGGCAGAAGAAGCACGAAAACAGGATTAATGCTGCGGAGATGAGTAGTCTGAGAAGTATAGTCGGTTGTATAAAGTAAAGAATAGTGAGATAAGAGAACGCTGTGGTGTAAAAGAAGATGTGGTTACAAAGATAAATAAAAGAATGCTTAGATGGTTTGGACACGTAGAAAGGATGGATGAAGGAAGATTGAAAAAAACAAATTTATAAGGCGAGTGTGAATGGACAGAAGTTGGTAGAGGTCGACCTCGGCGAACATTTCTCGATCAGATCAACATTGTTTTTAAGAAAGGCCGGGTCAAGAGTACCAACAACCGACGAGCATGCATGAGAGCCCTGATGAAAGTAGAAGAAGCAAAAGATGTGTGTAAGAACCGTAGCAAGTAGAAGGAAGTGGTCCCTGCCTACCCCTACGGGAAAAAAGCGTGACTTAATGTCTGTATGTATGTTTTTTCATCTATATAAATTAAATCATTAAAAAAAAACTATTTTTCAATAAAAAAGATTTTATACTTGTTTTTTCTTTCTTATACTTACTGCCTTTTTATAGTATAATATGAAAATAAAGATTAAAATCAAACCAGAGCAAATATTTCAAAATCATTCATAGGTTCATAAATTGTTGGTATAAATTTACTAGAAATTATGTTTATATCAAGGGCAACAAAACCACTGTTGACCAGTGTAATTAGTTTGCTAAATGATACTGTAAGTGTATTTCTAGAAAAGTATAGAGGTAAAGTTTTTTGAAATTTAATAAAAAAAATTCCAGTGCTTTCAAAGGCCAGAGCTAGCATACTAAATATTTGTTTTTGTTACTAAAGATTTTTCTGTTTCTGGTAAATAAACGTTAATTTTGCGACTTTTTTACCAAATTTTTCATTTTTAATAACATTGTTTCGCGGATAACCAGATTACTAATAGTAACCACGATCTACACAGTAAAAATTTGATGATAAAATATTTTTAAAACTTTCTTATTGTTTAATCAGTGTCAGCAATCTTTTAAGAAGATTACCCACGTAGATTGTAGATTGTATGGGGGGTCGTGAAGGCTTTGCAACCTTTCAAGCACCTCGACCTATCAGATCTTTTGTGCATTACCCACGTAAGTATTGTGACAAAATTATTTCGTATAAAAAATTATTTAATCTCCCTTTTATTAATAATATGTTTCTGGATTGAATTTTTATTTCGTGAAATGTGTAACAGGAAGTCGCGGAAGCGCGCGCTATTTGATTTGGCCGTCAGATAGCCGTCAACCAATTTTCTGAGAGGTCGGTACTGTCAGCCATCAGCTGTGCACCTAAGTTACAGAGTTGTGTATGAAGTTTGCTGTTATATGTGTAAACTATATAAATAAATATTTACTGTTGATAATAACACAACAATCCCCTTATTTAAAAAAGGAGAAAGAACTGACCCTTCTAACTATAGAGGCATCACCCTCCTAAGCTCAGCGATGAAACTATTTACCAGCATTTCAGCTACCAAACTAAGTCCCTACACACTGCTAAATGAAGAACAAGGCTTTCGCAAAAATAGATCCACAATAGATGCGATTTTTACCATCAGACAAATAGCAGAGAAGTCCCTAGAATGCAACACACCTGCATTCCTCTACTTCGTGGACCTAACCAAGGCGTTTGATAGAGTAAAATTGAAGGATGTAATCAACACGTTGATGCAGAAAAATGTACCAAATCAACTACAATTAATATTGAAACTAAACACTCACAACACCACCCAAATAAGAATTAACTGGATAAATAAACGATACAGTTTGTCACGTGCCTATTTTTTCCCATCTACCGTTTCATTATTAATTGTGTCTCTGATAGTCTGGTGCTCGTAAATAGTTTTGCATACTGTATTTTGTTCGTTGTAAATAGTGTTGCATACCTAGCAGTGATAGGATTTAATTATTAATGGCTGTGACATTTTTGTTAATTGGAGTGGGAGTCTTTGTATTAGATTTCGCCTTGATTTTTGGCCTCGATTGTCGTGTGTTGTCAGCTATATTATTGTTTGGTTTGCTTCTCTGTGTGGACGGGCTGGCTATCAACACGGACGAGCGCGATTATGAGTTGGGAACATAGATTTGCAAAGGTTGGCTGACGTGGGTCCCGTGTCATTTTTCTGATATCCGGCCTGGGAGTGAGGAGTGAAGGGGTCGCTTTGTGTCAGTGGTGGAAGTCGGGTGAGAGTTTTTGGAACGATTTGATATTAACACGTGAGCAGAACTTCTACGGTTTTTTTCTTTCATATCTTGCTGTATTTGGGCCATCTTAATTGGATTTTGAAGAATAACCATTTAATTTTTAACTTGACCATTCTGTCGTGCCTTTGTGGTGGATATTTTGGATATTGGGGTCGAGTTAAAATGACCGCGTGCGGGATTTGATGGAGTAAAGCCATTGTTAAGTAGCAGGTACTGTTCCATAATTCAAACCGGCCAGGAGTAGGCCACAGGATTCGTGAATTCGTGTATCCAAAGGTTATAAGTGATTTATTTTAGTATATCTAAACGACGTGATTTATTTTTGACACCACGATTAAGTTTTGTTTTAATTTATTAATATGGTACACTGTTGAAAACTATTTATTGCATTGGATAATATGCCGAGTCTGAACTCTGATTAAAGTAATATTCTCAATAGTTCTTTGTGTCCAAGTAAAAACGTTTATTCATACTTATTTGTAAATACCCTACAATATTGTTATTTTGAAGGACAGCCATCGTGAAAAGAATTATTTTTAAAATAAGCTTGATTGTTTTAACAGTGTAAATCTTTAAAAATACTACTTGGTGTTTCTGTTTCTTGGATCATCGATGTAACAGTGGCGTCTTAATGAAGTTTTCAATTGGTTACATAGTATTGAGTTTAATTTTATCAACTTATCAGTTATTATGTTCTTGATCTAAGTGTTTTCAATAGTTTAAAAGTAACAAATTATTTTTCATTAAATTTGTACCTGCTCCAAGTTGAATCTGAATTTATACATTACTGAATATACTTTATGTAGTTATTGTGAGGGTTTCAAATTATTATTTTTGTTGCAAGTCCATTTATTCTGTATTTTTTTTTGTTAATCTTTTGCTATCAGGAATTCTATATAAAACCAATTATTTTTGAAATTTTAAATATTGTGAACATTTTTTTTTGTTGTTTTTTAATTCTCTTTTGTACATCATTACATCTAATTTAAATATTATTTTAACAAAAGTGTATTAAATTCGTTTAATCCACTTTGCAAAAATATAGAATTTGTTGTAAAAAATCAGAACATCATTTTTACTTAATTAATATATTGCAGGGATTGTAAATATAGTTTTATTTATCTAGTTCACCATAATTGTTTGTTGTTTATCGTGTGGCTCTGCTAGTGCCTACTAGACCAAGGGGTTTCCGGCTTGTACCGTCTAAGTCGGTGGCGCGGCTCACTTTTATATTTTTTTCTTCTACCCTCTACGGCTGAGCTCGGGCATAATTTGCCAGTAGAGAGACCACTGGCAGAGTACTCTTTAGAGAACTAAAAGACGTGGCAAGTTGGTATACGTCAAGTGAACAGTCAAGGCCGGCTGATATTTAACACCATGCCTTCAACAAGGAAGCCAGGAAATGGAACATGGAAATCCTGAAATTAAAAACAAAATCGATGACCGTCGCAAAAGACCCACTTAGATGTAAACTAGTAATTAATGACGTACCGATAAAACAGGTCTTGGATTTCGACTACCTGGGTTGCAAGATCTCCAGCCGGGGAAATTTGAAGGAATAAGTCAAACGAACAAAGCTTCATCAATCTCTGGTCACCTAAAAAGCATTTGGCGAAACAAACAGATAAGCATTCAGAGTAAGTCACGAATCTATAAAACATGCGTAAGGCCAGTAATGACCTTGACAAGAGCCGATACATCAAAAACCAAAAGAATACTTAAAACAACAGAGATGAAAACAATACGAGCAATAACAGTCAACATCCTTCTGGATAAGATAATGAACGAAGACCTAAGAAGACAAACTGACACCAGTGATATCGTAAGATGGTGCAGAGCTCGACAAAGATACTGGAACGCACACGTCAGCAGGATGAATAAAGATAGATTACCACGAATCGTCAGGGACAACATACCAACAGGAAGAAGAACCCTGGGCAGACCATTAAGAATATGGAGAGACAGCTGGCAGTCCACCTCACAGGAAAAAAATCAGTAAACTTCAGGCGGTACGCCTTCTACAAGTAGAAGAAGAAAAAGAAGAATATAGAGTGCAGATCATTGATAAAATATTTTAGTATTTAGCTTTTTTAAATTTTAAGATTGATTTTTGTCACTCCTAGTATCAATTAAATAAAATAAAATTTTCATTCAAAAGAATTATTGTTTGTTATGAAAAATCATTTCAAATAATACCTGATGCTTGCTTAACTCCAAAACCAAAAAAGCCTTTGGGTTTAAATAAAATTATTATAACTAAAAATAATTTCGTTTATTTAATTTGAAAATTTACCCAAAACGACGCCACTGTTGTGGTAAATTTACAATTCCAAAAGAGTATACTTTCTTAGTGAATCTAATAATCTCGTTAGAAATCTTGTGAAAGCGTACGTATGTAAGGAAAATTTAAAATCTCATAAGTCACACAAATATTGAAGTTCATATCCTGTCAAATGCAATAAACGCTTTTCAGCTCGAAGGAAGTTTCTGAACATTTTCTATTAGATATGTCGTTCACATAAGAATCTATAGAATTTTAGCAAATAAATACAAAGCAATAATAAATATTAAATAGTAAAATAATGTAAATATAACAAAATGATTTTTATTAAAATAGAAAAACTTTTCGTATCTAACTATTTAATAGTCTATAAAGCACAATCTAAGAATATTCTTTTTGTCCAACCAAGTACCGCTAGCCATGATGTTACCGGTATCGATGGCTGTCTTGCTGATTAACTGTTATTGCTCTGCATCACATTGGCGTGTGGTACGGTAACGCCGTAACACTCGATTCTTCGTAGTCGACATCATCCAAACAATCATTCGACATGAAGTTATATTTCGAGGCCATCCTTTAAGATGGGTGCTCACATTATGTTGGTTATTTATCGCATTTTAAACTTAGCAAATTTAGTTTTATCAATGTGTAAGTTGTATTATTTTGCAAAAGTTTACCTTCCAAATGCGAACATTAATATCTGCGTCGGCACTTTAAAGTAATATTCGACGTAATAAAAACAAACTAGAAGTTTATTAATAAGCTGCTCAATCTTCAAACGAATATGCAGAGTACTTTGTAAGCACACGAGACTGGCTTGGTTTGTCAGATTGCCAATACCCAAAATTTACTTTTGAATATTATTACTTAACATATAATTAAATTAAATTTATGTATCATTGCGGGATTTCGTTTTAAAAATATTTTAAAAAATGACCAAATTCTTAACATTTGATGAAATTGTAACTAAATTACATAATTATAAAAGATTTTTTCATGAAAATCAAATTGAGCGATGACTACTGACAACATCAGTTGACAAGGAGACATATGACAACACTGACAATATTGACAAATCGAGATAGTTGACACGGAACTGAAACCTATATAGTGGATTATAAAATAAATTTATAAAGCAAAGAAAAAAAGTAAAACATATTTATAAAAGAAATAGAAATATAGCATACAACAGTCAGAATCATTCAGTTACACCACCAAGATATTTTTTTAAATATGTCACAGACAATGTAGATAACATAACATAAGAATTTCCTTCAAAACGCTTTATAATTTAGGCTCTGCATTAATTAATACTAAAGACAAAATAAAATGTTTTGATAAAAGTGGAATTTACAAATTAGCAAAATAATCAGGAAAATATAGTTGAGAGTTCGTGAACATATCAATAAACCAAGTACTTCAACGTTTGGTGACCATCTGAAAACAAACAATCATAACTTCAATGAAATGGCAAAATGAACCCACATGCATATCATCGTAACAGATTTGACCTAAACTAGATCTACGTTAAACCAATGATGTTTTTACTCTATCCAGGGAGTGCATTGGAAATGCAATCGCGGCCATAACAGGACACTGGGCAGGTGGATCCCATGCACGGCGCATGGGAATCGAAGAGCTACGACACGACTTTTGTAGAAGCTGTCACGATGAGGAAGAAGAGGAAACAATGGTACATCTTTTCTGCCACTGCCCTGCCCTAGAAAGAAAATGGCTTTATATACTAGGGCAACCGAACTTTGATGATTTATCTGATTTCAACTCAATTAGCATCAAAGACCTTACACTTTTTATTAAAAGTTCCAAGGTAGAGGGGGAAGGCACCGCCGTCCATCACGGTATCACAACGGGCCAAAAGGCCTAAGTGGGTTCCCTCCGAACCGCCGTTTAGACCTAACCTAACTTCAATATGGAATCTGGAATTAAGATATTACACAATGTAAAAGGTCAAAACATACAGTTAGATCTACTTGAAGATTTAGAAATAACTACAGAAATAGCTGCCAACCCAATGTGTACTAATACACAAATACACTTGATTTCGCTGTCGGAACTTTAAAATACTTTTATAGTTTACTGAATGATATTACAGTTTTGTATAATTTCTGCATATGTGTGTGTGTGTGTGTGTGTGTGTGTGTGTGTGTGTGTGTGTGTGTGTGTGTGTGTGTGTGTGTGTGTGTGTGTGTGTGTGTGTGTGTGTGTGTGTGTGTGTGTGTGTGTGTGTGTGTGTGTGTGTGTGTGTGTGTGTGTGTGTGTGTGTGTGTGTGTGTGTGTGTGTGTGTGTGTGTGTGTGTGTGTGTGTGTGTGTGTGTGTGTGTGTGTGTGTGTGTGTGTGTGTGTGTGTGTGTGTGTGTGTGTGTGTGTGTGTGTGTGTGTGTGTGTGTGTGTGTGTGTGTGTGTGTGTGTGTGTGTGTGTGTGTGTGTGTGTGTGTGTGTGTGTGTGTGTGTGTGTGTGTGTGTGTGTGTGTGTGTGTGTGTGTGTGTGTGTGTGTGTGTGTGTGTGTGTGTGTGTGTGTGTGTGTGTGTGTGTGTGTGTGTGTGTGTGTGTGTGTGTGTGTGTGTGTGTGTGTGTGTGTGTGTGTGTGTGTGTGTGTGTGTGTGTGTGTGTGTGTGTGTGTGTGTGTGTGTGTGTGTGTGTGTGTGTGTGTGTGTGTGTGTGTGTGTGTGTGTGTGTGTGTGTGTGTGTGTGTGTGTGTGTGTGTGTGTGTGTGTGTGTGTGTGTGTGTGTGTGTGTGTGTGTGTGTGTGTGTGTGTGTGTGTGTGTGTGTGTGTGTGTGTGTGTGTGTGTGTGTGTGTGTGTGTGTGTGTGTGTGTGTGTGTGTGTGTGTGTGTGTGTGTGTGTGTGTGTGTGTGTGTGTGTGTGTGTGTGTGTGTGTGTGTGTGTGTGTGTGTGTGTGTGTGTGTGTGTGTGTGTGTGTGTGTGTGTGTGTGTGTGTGTGTGTGTATGTTTTTATTTCCTTCCGCGGTATTAACTGGCAGTTCAAAATCAGGTGCATAATAGTTATTCGAATTTATTTTGTATCGACTTTGTCACAGAGCGAAGTGCTCGACGAAGAAGATGGTAAACAAGGAAGCGGGAGCATGCGCCCCCAAAACTCCTCCACTTTGATAAACTTGAAAGCATGTACACTACACCGTACTGTCCACTAAACTCCTCCACTTTGATAAACTTGAAAGCATGTACACTACACCGTACTGTCCACTGAATTGCTTTCCACCATCAAATTTATCAGCGCTTAAAATATGAACTTGGCGATGTCATTTCAACGGCAAAAAACCAAACTCGGTTACGTCGTTTGAAAGTTTACCTGAAATTACTTAAAAAAGTAATAATTTTAAGAACTTAAAATTGTAAACTTGCGCCAGTGATACAAAACAAAAAAAATAATATCTAAATGTTAAAAATAAATTCAGTCGTGCTTAAATAAAAATAAAGTTAAGTAAAAATAATCATGTTAAGAATGTTACCAGTGATGTAATTGTTGTTAAATTTCGTACAATGGTTTTGGTTGTTTTGATTTTGGTATCTTTTAAGATTGCGTCGTGTAACGGGTAAGATATTTTTAATATTAAAAAAAAATTATCACATTTTGTTTGGGGAATGTTTCATTAAGAAATATCTCTGTTGCATTAGCAAAAAGAAAATTGGCTGTTTTCATTTTTATTCAAATAAAAAAATGTAAATAAGCAAAAAGCTGTTTTAAAAATACTTTAAAAATTTTCTTCTTGAAAGCCACCTTTTTAAAAAAAGTTGCTTTTTTTCTCTTTAACAAATAAATAATACCTAATGTTAAAAATAAATACAGTCGTGCTTAAATAAAAATAAAGTTAAATAACAAAAAATATGTTAAGAATGTTACAAAAAATTTGCTGTAAGATTGTTTTAAAATTTTCTTCTTTAAAATCATCTTTTTATAGAAAGTTGGCTGGTTGAATTTTTGATAAACTTGTGAATTATATTTTTAGCATTTTTAAAAGGGAGAACTTTTTAAAGTAGTTAGTATTTTAAAAATCCTTTTGAATTTTTTTAAATAAATCTTTTATCACGGATAAACTAAATAACTTTGTTTTTAACATTTTTTAACTTTTTTAAGTAAAAATTATCCCAAAGTCATCTTTAAGATTGATTTTATTTTTATTGAATTAAAATATAGTTAAGCAAAAAGCTGTTTTAAAAATACTTCAAAAAGTTTCTTTTTGAAAGCCACCTTTTTGAAAAAAGTTTTTTTTTTTTTCCTTGATAAATTAAAAACATTTGTTAACATTTTCGGATAAGAGGGCAAAGAACTATTCTTAAGAACCTTTTAACATTGTTTTTATAAAGAGCCATCTTCTTGAAAAAACGTGGCTGTTTTTATCTTTATTGAACTTCATAGCTAAAATTTGAAAATTTTCATAAAAGAATTAGTATTTGGACATTCTCAATCGTTGAATTTTGCGATCTTTGATTGCTTTTTGTAGTCCCAACCAAGCTTTATTATTTTCTGACACTGCTTTTTAAACCTTTGCACACATTTTTTTAATTTTTTTATCTTTAACAAATATGGGAAATATATCTTAACATTTTCTGATAAGAGGGCAAGAGGGCTGTTGTAAAATCCGTTTGAAGAAAGTTGGCTGTTTTTATTTTTAATGAATTAAAAAACCATACTTCAAACATTTTTTTTAAATATACCTAACCCTTAAAAATGGTAATGCAAAAAAGCTATTTTAAATATCCATTCATAATTTTCTTCTTTAAAGCCACTTTTTTAAAGAAAGTGCCTATTTTTATCTTTAACAAATTTAAGAAATATGTTAACAATTTCAGATAAGAGGGCCGAGGTAAAATATTTTCAAAATTGTTTCCATAGAAAGAACTTTTAAATGTAATTAATTGGACAAAAAAGTTGTTGTAAAATCGTTTTAAATTTTTTTTTTAAACCCACCTTTTTGAAGAAAGTTGGTTTTTATTTTTGGTAAACTTATGAACTATATTTTTAACATTTTCAAAAGAGAGAACTTTTAAAAGCCATTTTTAAGAAGAAAGTTGGCTGTTTTATTTTTAATGATTTAAAAAAATATTCTCCTAAAATTAAAAATAAAATATAACCTTTAAAAATAATAAAACAAAAAGCTTAGGCTGGTTAACCATCGAAAAAGGCCTTAGACAGGAATGTATGGCTTCGCCATGGCTGTTTAGCTTATACAAAGACGGTTATTTAAAATATTTGAAAAAAATACGTATAGATTGAGAATGAATGATCAGGTCATATAAACATCATATGAAGAGAAGTTGCAGGCGATGATTAAAATTATGCATAATGCCCTAATCGTCAAAGGGATGAAAGTAAATGTAAGCAAGACGGAAGTAGTGGTTTATAAAAAAGAAAAAAGCATGACAAACTGCGAGGTGCTTGAAGAAGATAGAGTGATACAATTGTTTGTATGCTTGGGTTCAAAATTTATGAAAGACGTATGACTGTAATATTGAGCGAAGGGTGTTGGCAGGGATACGAATGAATGGGGCGCTTCATAACTTTATGAGTAACCAGAACGTGTCAATAAATACAAGACTGGCTGTACATAGAGTGGTGCTGGTTCATACACTTATGTATGGTAGTGAATGTCGGGTTTGGCAGAAGATGCATGAAAGTAAGAATAAACTTTGGAGATGAGCAGTCTGAAAAATATAGTTGAAATGACTCTGTTAGATAAAGTGAGGAATAGTGTGATAAGGGAATGCTGTGGTGTGCCATCTTTACCACAAAAACTGTTTTTTTATTTTTTATGTTATGACTCTGCAAAAGTCAATGAAACTACAATTACCTAAAGCCATGTTGTTTTTATCTTTCGTTGTTTTACCTTTTTTCTATACGACCGATCCATTTGGAATACTTCTTCGAGGTTCACCTCATTACAGCACTGAGAATAAAAAACATTTTAGTTTTTAAATTAATTATTGAATACCATGCGTAATGATTGATAACTACTATCGAATATTATCTCTTTTTGTTCTCGTAAAAAAAGATTAACGAAACATATTTTTTCGTCGACCTTTACAAAAAATTACGTTTTTCGAAATAATTTCCGGACGATAAATCGACAATTTTGAAGGCAAGTATTTTTCGTCCGCTGTGGTCACTTTGATATGGCACGGTGCGAGAGCGACGATTGGGTCATTTTCGTAAATCCACGATTTAATAAAAACATAGTCGCCTGTGACAATAACTGTCATGTGCTGTTTTTAAATTAATTACTTACGAAATCTGCTTGATTTTACTTGTGAATAAGACCAAGGTGTGAATATTAATGTTCATAATAATCAAAAATGGATAGTAAAAAAATGGATAGTATCTCAATAAGATCAACATTGTTTTGAAGAAAGGCCAGGTCAAGAGTGCCACCAACCGACGAGCAAGTATGAAAGCGATGATGAAAGTAGACGAAGCAAAAGCGTAGCATGTAGCGTATATATGCAGATATCGTACGCCCTGTGTGGCTCTTAAATATCATTATGGCGGGAAATTACTCTTTAAGATGTGCCAAATGCTCGTGCTCCATGTGTTTGTCGAGCGACATTCTCTAGCATGCCAATGGTACTTACTTCTGTTTCATTGATGTAAATTTAAAATTAATCATTTATTTATCTTATTTAAAAGTTTTAGATTTGATGGTGCTCATAACAACGCCATTTCTGATAGACTGACGAACGTTACCCAAACAATCTCGAGACTTCTGAAAGGATACGATATCCGATTGAGACCGAATTTCGGAGGTAAGTCTGTATCCTACTTATTCTTTAAAAGTCTAGAATAAAACACGACCAAAATATTGCTCAAGATAGATGAATGTCAAATTTACAAGCGATAGACTACTATTACTACTTCATGGCTCTACAACCTGGGGTGGGTCTTGACCGACTGTACTGTTCGCCTCCATTGTCTCGCCACCTCGTTCGGGGGCGACCCAAAGGTCTTCGTTCTACTGGTGTTCCATCCCTGGCCAGTTTTACCATCCGTGTGCCAGGCTGTCTTTGTACATGACCAACCCATTGCAGCCTTCTTGCCTTTATCTCCTTTACAATATCTGGATCTTTGTATAGTTCTGATATTTCTTGATTGGTTCTTACTCGGTACTGTTGTGTTATTGGGCTTCGCAGTGGTCCAAAAATCTTGCGTAGAACTTTCCGTACAAAAATTCTTAGTTTCCGTTCATTGTCTTTGGTCAGTGTCCAGGTCTCGCTAGCATACATAACCGTCGGTCGTATAACGGTTTTATAAATTGTAATTTTTGTTCTTTGGGAGATGTTTTTCGATGTCAGTACTGACCCTAGTGCATAGAGATATTTGTTTCCACTTTGAATTCGGACTTTAATAATTTCTTCTGTCAGATTGTTATCTTGAGCAACTGTGGCTTGCTTTAGAAAGCGATAGACTAACCTTGTAGAATATAATTTGTTACCAGTAATACGAGAGTGATCTTAGATGTTTTCAACCATAACGTTAAGATGGCAGCACTCGTCAACAGAAGCTAGGAAATGTGGTTGAGCATCTTTTGACAGGTACTTACCGAAATTTCAGCTATTTTGGACGCGCAGTTGTTGATTGACAATCGTTTGAATGAGTCAATGTGAGTGTTTTTGTTTCTTCTTGTTTCTTCTTTAATCTAGGCGGATCGCCTGTTTCTTTTCATCGTCCCTTTGCCTATTGCAACTGCTAAGTAGTCGCTCCATCGTTTTCGGGGGCGTCCTAAACTCCTGCGGTCGCGTGCTGTTCTGACTATTCTTTAGTTGTCCATTCTACTGATGTGCTCATTCCACTCGTTCTTTCTACCGAGAACCCACTCATTGATGTTTTCTACCTCGCATGTCCTTCTTATATTCTCGCTTCTTTCTTTATATCAATATCGTCTTTCCAGTTATTCTACGAAGTACTCTCATTTCGGTTGTCTCTAGAAGTTGTTTAGTTCTCGCTGTGTCTGGTCGAGTTTCTGCCGTGTATGTCATAGTTGGTCTTACTATTGCCTAGTAAATTCTTGATTTGGTTTATATTTTAATGTTTTTATTTCGCCATATTGTGTCATTTAGACATTCTGCTATTCTTGTTGCCTTCGTTATCTCATCTCCGTTTCAACATCACCATAGCCTGAGATTTCTATGCCCAGATACTAATGTTTCATTTCCTTTGCCTTCAACTGTCAGTTTGCACCTTAATAGCGTTTTTGATGTCAGTGTTTTTGCGAAAACGAAAAGTTCGAGTTACGAACTGTTTGTTTTTGAAAAACAATCAAAGATGAGTGTACGAGGTTTCTGCACCATTATTTACCAACGTAAAATTTTGGGCAGCTGAATTTAAACGTGGCCATACCAGCTTGGGAAACGATGAACGTTCGGGACACGTCCAAAACCTGCAACTACTGACGATAACACCGCTAAAGTTCACCAAATGGTACTAAACGACCGTCGAATTAAAGTGAGAGGTTATGATTATGTCTAAATAAAGTATTTAATTAGGTATGAGAGCATGAGAAAGGCCAGCTGTCAAGAGTACCAACAACCGACGAGCATGTATGAGAGCACTAATGAAAATAGAGGAAGCAAAAGATGTGTGTAAGAACCGTAGCAAGTGGAGGAAGTGGTCTCTGCCTACTCCTACGGGAAAGAGGCGTATATGTATGTATGTATGAGAAAGCTGTCGCGCGTTTGCTCACGTTAGACCAAAAACGTGTTCGAAGGAACACTTCCAACGCTCTGTTGGTGCAGTTTAGGCCCAATTAATTAAATTAATTACTTTAGATAAAACTTGGATACGCCATTAGACGCCCGAAACAAAAATACAATCAAAACAGTGAAAGAGGAAATCAGCACTAATAAAGCAAGAACTATTTTTTCGGCATTTTTTTTTTGGAATAGTCCTGGAGTTATCTGGAACTATTATTAATAAAACCGTTACAGGAGCATACTTCGCATTAAGCTGAAGGCAGAAATGCGGAAAAACGGTCACATTTGCAAAAAAAAAAAATAGAAAATGCGCCGTCTAACACCTCAACGGTTGTCATGATGAAAATTCACAAATACCGGTTTGAAAAGCTTGACCACCCTCCTTATTTATAGACTCAGACAGGAACAGGTTTATTCCATCAATAGAGATCTTGAAGCAATCGTCGAGTGGGGAACCAACAATCTTGTTCAATTCAACGCCCAGAAAACACAAAGTGCCACGTTTTCCAAAAAAGTGAATTTCTTAAATCATTCCATCACAATGTCCGGAAATACCCTTGAATCAAGTCCCTCCATCTCGATTTTGGCATGACCATGTTGCTAACATCGCAAAGTTAGCAAGCCAGAGGCTAGGTTTTCTGTGGAAAGCTAGAAAGTTTTTGATTCCTGATCAACTGTTGACGACGTTGGCTCAAGGCTCAAATCCGACCTCTACTGAAGTATTGTTTGCACATTTGGGGTTCAGCACCAAGACATTCTCTTCGTCTTCTAGATTTCATTCAGAAAAGGGCCATTCGCTCGATACACAGCTCAATTCTCACAGATACCCTTCACCCACTAGAACATAGAAGAAGAGTTGCAGACCAGTCATTGCTCTACAGATATTTCCATGGCAGATGCTCCAGAGAAATAAAAACTCCTGTACCATCACTGGCCACATTAGGCCGAAGAACTCGGCACGCTGATCAGTCCCACCCATTTACTCTCAAGATTGACACTACAAGGACCAATCTCCATCAAGAATCCTTCTTTTACAGGGCTGCTACAGAATGGAACAAGCTTCCAAAATCAGATTTTCCAGAAAAATATGACCTGCAACTTTTCAAAAAGCGGGTTCACAATCATCTCCTTTCTATAATCCCTCCCCCTTCTAATAGTCGCAGTGCGGGCCGTCTGCACATCCTTTTTTTTATTACAAGATTTAATTGTATGTATAATTCTGATTTTCCAGATACCTTTCATGCTTAAATCCAGTTAATTTATTGCATCCTTAGGGAGCACACGTTGACATTTCGAATTTAATAAAAGAAAATGTCAAATAAATGCGAAGCTAGATGTTTAAAGATAAAACAAACAGGATGTTGAATGTTAAACACGCTTGGCAATAAAGCAGTGCAAAAGTTTGAGAATGACATGCCCCCTTTTTTCAACCGGTACTAATTTGACTTTTAAATTGGAAATTCGATTAAGTTTGCCAACACATGGAAAATAGAGACGGTGAAAGACAGAACCGGGTTCAATTATTTTCAATAAGTTTCTACCATTTTTAAAATTGTGCTTGTCGCTCTTAAATTTTGTTCCATTCAGTGCCTGTATAGACAGAAAGATTTGTTTTAAATGCTAGTATCCGAACCTACAATTAGCTTGATTAAGAAAATTACAAAAACACTGTACCATGAAATGTCTAGATATTTCCGAAACGAGATATTCCAGTTAAATTTGTTAAGGCGAGTTAATCATCATCATCATCATCGTCAACCCATACGCGTCCACTGCTGGACATAGGTCTCCTTCAGTCTTTTCCATCTGTCCATATTATATGCGTCATGTGGGATCATTTCAGCCTCACTTTCACTACTGATTTTCATTTTTTGGATTTAAAAATCGAAAAAATATAAACCAATTTTACGTGACAATCGCTGTCATAATAAAATACAAGTTCATGTTATTGTCAAAACCGCCTAAATAGATCTATTTTCGGTAAGATTTGTGTAAAGTGGTATTTTCTATTTAATAAATCATACCGAAAATTTTGTTTTCGAGGAGGCTGCAAAAAATGTTTTTTGCGCTCATTCCTTATTTTATTTTATGTTATTTCTTTTTTTATTTTATTTGCTGTATAAACTCGCCTTTAGTCATTCATTGGATCTTTGAAGGTTGCGACTGTCCTGATTCGGCGTATTAAAATATAGGGCATCAGAATCTCTTCAGATGGGATAATGATTTGAGAAAACGAAGGTCGCGTCAGGCAGAAGTAGTCTAGACGCTGGTTAATATTACGTAAACGTTCATACAATGAGCGTTTATGCTTACGCTTTTTTGTATTTTTCGCTAGAAAGTATTAAATTTTTAGAAAAAACAAAGTAAATCGATTAATTTTTAGTGTCAAAAAGCTTTCGGGAGAGAATTCCAATTTACTCATTACTAGAATTGAGAATAAATTACCAATAAAAGGCACAATTAACACCTCTTTACTCTAACAAAGCAGCAGCGCCTCTCCAGAAATATTTTGTTCTGATACAAAATGTTGAAGGAATGGTAGCGTACCAGACGACTGGTGCAAGGCTGTTATCGTGCCGCTTTACAAGGGAAAAGGTTCGCAGCAGGACTGTAAGAACTACCGAGGTATTAGTTAACTCAGCATAGTCGGCAAACTGTATGCAAAGATATTGATCAAAAGAGTAACGAATGAAACTGAGAAGATGATATGGGATGTGCAAGCACGATTTAGAAGAGGAAGGAGATGTATGGATCAGGTCTTTTCATTACGAGGTGTAGTCGAAAAATTATTGGCTAGAAGTCAGAAGATCTATTGCGCTTTTATAGACTTGGAAAAGGCCTATGACAGAGGGGTGACGAGTGAATTGTGATCGACATTATCTAAGTATGGGGTGAGCGGTAGTTTAATACGAGTACTAAAATCACTTTACGAGGATTCCACTGCTTGTGTCAGGATAAACGGAGCTTACACGGACTGGTTTAACATTGTAAAAGGTGTGAGACAGGCATGTGTGGCTTCGCCATGGCTTATACATAGACGATTGTTAAAAAGATTTGAAAGAGAGTGCGTATGAATTGAAAATAAATGATTCGATCGTCATCTTTACGCCGATGATCAAGTCATGTTAGCGTCATCTGAAGAGGAGTTGCAGGCGATGGTTAATGTTATGCATGATGCCCTGAAAATCAAAGGGATGAAAATAAATGTAAGCAAAACGAAAGTAATGGTTTTTGAAACAAAAGAAAACATGACAAACTGTAAAGTTTCGATTGAGGGAGAAAGAGTGGAACAAGTAAATAAATTTGCGTACTTGGGTTCAAAGTTTACGAGAGATGGAAAGTATTGACACTACAAGGACCAATCTTCATCAAAAATCCTACTTTTACAGGGCTGCTACGGAATGGAACAAGCTTCCAAAATCATTTTTTCCAGAGAACTATGACTTGCAACTTTTCAAAAAACAGGTCCACAATCATCTCCTTTCTACAATCCCTCCCCCTTCTAATAGTTCGCGGCCCACACAATAGGTCTACCCTTTTTGCGACTATTTTCAGTAAAAAAAATGACAGTGGCATTAAGTGAAGGGTTTTGGCAGGAAAACAAATAAATAAGGCACTGTATAGTTTTATGAACAGCCAGAAAGTGTCAAAAAAGGCACGTCTGGTGGTGCATAGAGGTGTGTTGGTTCCTACACTTATGTATGGTAGTGAATGTTGGGTTTGGCAGAAGAATGAAAATAGGAATAATGCTGCGGAGATGAGTAGTCTGAGAAGTATAGCCGAAGTGACTCGGTTGGATAAAGTAAAGAATAGTGAGATAAGAGAACGATGTAGTGTAAAAGAAGATGTGGTTACAAAGATAGATAAAGGAATGCTTACATGGTTTAGACACGTAGAAAGGATGGATGAAGGAAGATTGTCTAAACAAATTTATAAGGCGAGTGTAAATGGACAAGTCGGTAGAGGTCGTCCTCGGCAAACATATCTCGATCAGATCAACATTGTTTTGAAGAAAGGCCAGGTGAAGAGTACCAACAATCTACGAGCATGTATGAGAGCTCTAATGAAAATAGAGGAAGTAAGAACTGTAGCGGAATTGGGATGAAGTGGTCTCTGCCTACCCCTACGGGAAAAAGGCGTGACTATATGTATGTATGTTTAAATTAATGTTTGTGATCCTGCTATTAATCTTTGTTTAAGCAAAGAGTACCATTATTCATTTTTATGTAAAAAAATTTAATATACCCAACTTGCATTAAAACTTTGAACTGATTCTGGCCAAAATCGGTGCTTAGTATTTTCTATTCTTTTTCTGTGAAAAGATTAATTACAACTTTATTAAAAAAACAAGGGCAAAATTTTAATTTATTTATCCATTGTGTTTAAATATGGTTGATTAATTTTTTTTTCACTAGGGGAACCGCTTCTGGTAGGAATGGATTTAACAATTGCCAGTTTTGATGCCATTTCAGAAGTTAATATGGTAACATAAATATTTTTTTGCTATACATTTATTACACACCAACATTTCCACAATTTTTTTTTTATTTATTAACAGGATATTTAAAAAAAAAATGTAATATTTTATCTACCGTTTTTTTTTTTTGGCTCTTTACTAGGTAGTATGATTTTCTATTAAGCGTTATTTATTTATTATTAATTGCCATTGTTATTTGCTTCATCGCTAAGACCTAGCAACTTCCAGATTATTTGTTTAGTACAAGTGCAATTATGCATGAGTATAAACATCTTTAAAAAAAAAACCCTATTTATAAATTTTGATCAAGGTATTTTGTAAAAAAAAAAAGAAAAACAAATATAATTGTTACTGATTCTCTTACAAAAGATATATAATACCTGGAAAGATTCTAATTCAACGTTTCACTTTATTGTATATTTTTTTTATTCTGTTGTTGTTGGCGTTGAGCATTGGTTTTTTGTTATTTTATTTGCACTCTGACGTTTGCGCTTTCCATACTCTTTTGGATTCTGAACACATGATTTCACTATTGTCTCCCCATAATTGAAATAGTAAACACTCAAATCATATGTACAATAAACGAATGTAAACAGTAAATACTTGTTATCAAATTATACAATTTTATCAACTTACTTTTCTAAATCTGTATTACACACATTTGCTGCAGTTTCCATTTTTCAAAACTTAATTTCAATAATAAAACAATATTCACGTATGATCTAACACAAAAACACAAATACCAAATGCGTTTTTACAAAATTTCCACGTGTCTATTCAACCCTGTGTTTAGCTTATATGATAATAAATTATAGTTTAAAAAAACTAAAAAAACGCTTTAAGAGTTAATCAAACTAAAAAGTAAAAAATAATTCTTAACATAAGAATAAAATAACTAACGAGAAAATTAATGTCACTGTTCTGTTTGTCATACAAAGCATCCCGCGCTGTTAGAACAGTGACATTAATTTTCTCGTCAATAAACTATTCTATTTACCAAGAAAATTATCTGTATCCGTTTTGATATGCCAAACAATTTTAAAATGTAGTTCGCGAATACCTTAATACTATTTTAAAAAATTATGTATTAAATGGTAAAAGCACAAAAATAATGCATCGGCCGGGCTGTCCGCGTGGCAGGCGAGCATTCTACCACTGAACCACCGTCCCATTTCGTTACGTGATGATTTGTACTAAATCGCACTTATGGAGGGTAGAGGTAAGGAGAGTCATCTCATATTTTCTCTAGAAAAGCCGATCTCACTGTGCCTAACACAACTTTGTCAGGAGTAACCATACCACTGAAGTCATCCATATCGATGCTTGGTATTACTATCAGCAATAACCTTTCCTGAGAAAATCACGTGAGGTCCATTGCCAAAAGTGCATCCCAAAAACTTGGTTTTTTGTTTCGTGCCAAGAGCTATTTCACCTCCAGTCAGCTGCTTATGATCTATAAGGCACAGATCCGACCTGTAGTGGAGTACTGTTCCTATATTTGGAGTGCAGCACCTAAACATATCCTGAAGCTACTGGATTCAGTCCAAAAAAGGGCAATTCGTCTCGTCGGTGATGCCTCGCTTACAAACTCGCTCACTTGTCTGGAACACCGTAGAAAAGTTGGCGATTTGTCTCTATTTTATAGATATTTTCATGGGCGATGCTCTTCTGAAATATCAACAATCGTTCCTCCTTTGGCAGTCTCTTCGAGAATAACCCGTCAAGTTCAGTCTTCACACCCCTTCGTGGTCACTTTGAAGACCTGCAGAACATCACTTTCCAAAGACTCATCCAACGAATTGCGAGGCTTTGGAACTCATTGCCTAGGGAGGTGTTCCCCGAGGCATACAACCTCCAGAAATTTAAGAAGAACACCAACTCCTACCTTCTTTCCCTTGGTTCCCACGATGTTCTCTGAACATTACAGGATATCCCTTTTCGTGGGAACCAGAACATAAAAAAAAAATATGGTAGAAAGTGTCCAGCTGTAAGCTATAAATAACAGTTCAAAAACCTTCCAGAATGGCGCTGGTGTGGACAAAGGGTATGGTATGAATGTAGCAATTGTAAACGAATTGAAATATGCCGAGTTAAAAAATTTAATATTGTAGTTACTACTACTTTCGTAGTACAAAGATATGTAGTAAATATAACCATAAAGAATTATTGTAAGAAAACGTTTTTTTATCATTTAGTTTTTTGAAAAGTGTGTGTGAATAACAGAACAGTTATGGGTAAAATTTGTGTTGTGAAAAGTTGTCCCAGTGGACGTAAATCCAAAAACAAAAAAAAATGATCCGCCTCAGATCTTTCGTATTTCCAACCAACAGTTAGTAAAACAATTTTTTGCAAAAAATTAACTTTATTAACCGTTGCTCATTTTTTTATGATTTTTTTAATCAATGAAGACATATTAATTTTTTATTTATCGAATTTTGCAGACGTCGGCGAGATTACATAATTGGAAAGTTTCGCGCTTCCTTTAAAATTTACCCTAATTTAATGCATTTGGACGGACACTTTTTCATGTACACAGATGATTCTCCCTACCTCTACCCTCCATAATCGCACTACGCGTAAGCCGTTTTAAAAAACATCGTTCCAAAAATGTGATTAAAAAACTCACTTTTATATAATTTTATTTTTTATTAAATTTTAAATTTGTGACTTGAGATTTTATTTATTTTTCAATTTTTGTTTTCGATTATATTTTAAAAAAAATTTATTTTAGGATTACACAATCACGCTTTATTTAAATCAATATTGGAAGGATGAGAGATTGGCGTTCGGTACTGATGATGAGATTCTCACTCTTTCCGGAGATTTTGCAGAAAAGATATGGGTGCCCGATACTTTTTTCGCTAATGACAAAAACAGGTGAGATCATTTTCAATTTTGAATTTGAATTTAGTGATGTACTACTGATTTTTTTAAAAATCCATGCCCCAAGAAAGAGTATCTTTTCTTAAATTTGCGTATCCTTTGGAGCAAGGCTGCTCAACTCCATGCCTGCGAGCCACAAGGTGCTCTGGTGCACGACTTTTAAATATAATAATATAAAGAGCTCTGCTTTTCGCAGGTGTCTTTTTTTACTATTATTTAAGTGTCGTTTTTTTCTCTCTATCTTACTGGGAGTTTGGATTTTTTAAAAGTCAGTATATTAATTTATTTATTTTAGCTTCCTTCATGATGTTACCGAAAGAAACAAACTGGTAAGGTTAAACGGTGATGGATCCATAGTTTACGGAATGAGATTTACAACTACACTAGCTTGTATGATGGATCTTCACTACTATCCACTCGATTCCCAAAATTGTAGCGTTGAAATTGAAAGTTGTGAGTATTTTTACAACAACTGTTGTTTTATTATTTGGCAAAACTTTTTGTGTGAGTTTAAACTGACTTGAGACGGTAAACAATCACTGAGACAACTGGCAACAAACAACCAGATAGGCGATGTGGGTTCCAGGTCACAAGGGAGTTGAGGCAACAAGGAAGCAGACTGCATTACCAAGGAAGGGGCTAATACACAATTTTCTGATCCAGAACCCTTCTGTGGCCTCTTCAAGGTGCACTTAAAAGAAAGGGTTCGTCGCTGGGAAACAGATAAAATGAAATCTCACTGGCATAAAGTGCCAGGATAAAGACGAGCGAAAGGGCTAGTAAGTCTTTCGCCAAGGAAAGCTAAACAGCTTCTCAAGTTGGACAAGAAAGACTTGAAACTGGTGACGGGACTCCTCACTGGACACTGCCATCTGAGGTATCACCTGAAAAGATGGGCAAAACAGAGAGTGATGGTTGCCGCTACTGCGAGAACTTCGCTGAAACTGCAGAACATTTGCTTTGCGAATGCCCAGCACTTTTCTGCAAGAGGCCCAAGTTTCTGGAAGGGTCTTCTTAAAGCCATTCAATGTCAGAAATTAATGAACTTTGTACGAAGTCTCGGAATCCCCGGCCTCGATTAGATTAAGGGTCATGCACAAAAGATCTGATAGGTCAAGATGCTTGGAAGGCTGCATGCATAGCCTTCATGACTCCTCCTATAATCTACATCATATATAGAAAGATTAGAATAAATCGTTTAGTTTTTGTATTTTGTATTGAAAATTAACAAACCCAAAACTAAATAACAATAACTATGATTTTACATGTTTACTGAGGCAATTTGTATCCGTAACACCACAGTTCTAATTCTAATATTTTTTTTTGTTTCAACAAGAAAATTTACATACCTTAACAGGCTGTAATAATTAAAAGTAAGAAAGTTATGAATTTAAAACTTTTAAGCGAGTTTCTTTTTAGATGGATACACCGTTGTAGACGTAGTGATGTATTGGAAAACCACTCCGGTGCGTGGCGTTGAAGAAGCAGAACTGCCCCAGTTTTCGATTATGGGATGGGAAACTAACGACAGAATGGAAAGGTTGGCTACCGGTACTTATCAAAGACTGTCTTTGTCCTTTAAGTTGCAGAGAAATATCGGATATTTTATATTTCAAACGTACTTACCGAGTATACTTATCGTAATGCTGTCTTGGGTATCATTTTGGATCAACCATGAAGCTACCAGTGCGCGAGTAGCTCTAGGTAAGAAATTATACTTTGATGTGTTGAAATGTTCCACGTACATACACATACTCACGCCTCTTTCCGTAGTGGTAGGCAAAAACCAATTTATTTCACTTGCTACTATTCTTACAAACATTTTTCGTTTCTTCTACTTTCATTAGTACTCTCATACATTCTTTACCGACTAAGCATTTCTTTGTAACCACATCTTCTGTCACACCACAGCGTTCTCTTATCTCACTATTCTTGGCTTTATTTAAACGAATCACTCCGGCTATACTTCTCAGACTAAGTACTTATCTCCGCAGCATTAATATTATTTTCAAATTTATTTTGCCAAACCCAACATTTATTTTTAAATTAGTACAATTCACGCTCCAAGCTCTTGCTTAATTTGTGAAAATGGTTTCCTAGGGAACAAGAAAACGTCATGCAAGGCTTAATCATGTAAATATAGGGGTTGTGGAAGATAATGATTTAATTTTCTGTCAAAACTGCTTTACAGAGAAGATATTGTGGGCAGTTGCCCAATGCCCTCGATAAAAATAGTATCGAAGTTTTTTTTACCTACCACAAATTGAATCGACGTCACCTCATAAGTTTAAGCAATCTTTCCAAATCTTCCAGGGAGTAAGTTTAAATAATATTTTACCTCTGAGTGCATATAATTGCTTTCTGGTTTCTGGATCATACTGAAATATCCCAAAATTTATTCCAAGTAAGTTTTTAAATTTTTAAAAATAACACATACATACATAAAGTCACGCCTTTTTCCCATAGGGGTAGGCAGAGACCACTTCCTTCCACTTCCGCTACGGTTCGTACACACATCTTTTGCTTCCTCTACTTTCATCAGTGCTCTCATACTCTTGACCTGGCCTTTCTTCAAAACAATGTTGATCTGATCGAGATATGTTCTCCGAGGTCGACCTCTACCGATTTTTCCATTCACACTCGCCTTATAAATTTGTTTCGTCAATCTTCCTTTATCCATCCTTTCTACGTGTCCAAACCATCTAAGCATTCCTTTATCTATCTTTGTGACCACATCTTCTTTTACACCACAGCGTTTTCTTATCTCACTATTCTTAACTTTATCCAACCGAGTCACTCCGGCTATACTTCTCAGACTACTCATCTCCACAGCATTAATCCTATTTTCATGCTTCTTCTGCCAAACCCAACATTCACTACCATACATGAGTGTAGGAACCAACACACCTCTATGCACCGCCAGACGTGCCTTTTTTAACACTTTCTGGCTATTCATAAAGCTATGCAGTGCGCCATTCATTTGTTTTCCTGCCAACACCCTTCGCTCAATGTTACTGTCATACTTTCCATCTCTAGTAAATTTTAAACCCAAGTACACAAATTCATTAACTTGTTCCACTCTTTCTCCCTCAATCGAAACCCCACAGTTTGTCATGCTTTCTTCTCTTTCAAAAACCATTACTTTCGTTTTGCTCACATTTATTTTCATCCCTTTGATTTTCAGGGAATCATGCATAACATTAACCATCGCCTGCGACTCCCCTTCAGATAACGCTAATATGACTTGATCATCGGCGTAAAGAAGGCATTTAACGATCAAATCATTCATTTTCAATCCATATCTTTTAAACAATTGTCTATGTATAAATTAAACAGCCATGGCGAAGCCACACATCCCTGTCTCACACCTTTTTCGATGTTACACCAGTCCGTGCAAGCTCCGTTTATCCTAACACAAGCAGTGGAATCCTCGTAAAATGATTTCAGTGCTCGTATTAAACTACCACTCACCCCATACATAGACAATGTAGACCACAATTCTCTCACTCCTCACCACTCTGTCATAGGCCTTTTCCAAGTCTAAAAAGCTCAATAGACCTTCTGACTTCTAGCCAAGAATTTTTCGACTATACCTCGTAAGGAAAAGACCTGATCCATACATCTCCTTCCTCTTCTAAATCCTGCTTGCACATCCCATATCATCTTCTCAGTTTCATTCGTTACTCTTTTGATCAATATCTTTGCATAATAATATCCGAGAAAATTTGAGAAACTTTAAAAAACTTCAAGCTAATGGATTCTTGTGCAGCTTTTTACTTGCTGCTCGACAAATTTCGATGGTAAATTGTAGATTGTAGGGAGGGTCATGAAGGCTATGCAGTCTCTCAAGCACCTCGACCTATCAGATCTGTTGTGCATAACCCTTAATCTATTCGAGCCCTGGGATTCCGACACTTCGTTAAGAGTTTATCAATTTCCTGGAAGCTAAGTTCCTGACATCGGAGGGCTTTAAGAAAGCCCCTTTCAGAAACTTAGAAAGTTGAGCCTCTTGCAGAAAAGCGGTGGGCATCCGCAAAGCAAATGTTCTGTAGTTTCAGCGAAGTTCTCGCAGCAGCTGCAACTATCCCTCTCTGTTTTAGGTGATACCCCAGAGGGCAGTGTCCAGTGAGGAGTCCCGTCACCAGTTTCAAGTCTTTCTTGTCCAACTTGAGAAGCTGTTTAGCTTTCCTTGGCGAGAGGTTTACTAGCATTTTCGCTTGTCTTTGTCCTGGCACTTTATTCCAGTGAGATTTCATTTCATCTGTTTCCCAACGTCGAACCACTTCTTTATAAACTCCGATGGTACTCGTTGCTGATAATGCCCCTTGTCTCGCAAAAGAAGTTTTCAGGGAAGAGGAATTCAACGATAACCTCTTGTTGAGACCAAGCCCATACTGTTCTACATTAAACCCAACTCGCATGGTCAACTGAGTTTCGCTTTCAGCAACTAAAAAATCTGATTAATAATATAAATGCAATCATACATACATATAGTCCTGCCTTTTTTCCTTAGGGATAGGCAGAGACCACTTCCGCTACGGTTCTTGCACACATCTTTTGCTTCCTCTACTTTCATCAAGGCTCTCATGCTTGCTCGTCGGTTGTTGGCACTCTTGCCCTGGCCTTTTTTCAAAACAATGTTGATCTGATCGAGATATGCAATCAATGCAAACAAATATCACTCATATTCAAAGATACAGTCCTGATGCTCTAAATATGATTTTAAGTACAACCTATTTGTTATTGCTGTTATTTTTCTTGATAATATTATAAAAAAAATTTGGTACTGTTGTAAAAAAGAGTTTCTTATTTTATAATTGATTAGTTTAAATTCGTTTGTGGTAATTCTCATTTTGAAATCGATTATTTTCAATTTGATTACGCTTATTCCCTCATTTTGAATGTGAAAAACTAATGTCAAGCTGACAAGTTCCATTTTGAAATTTTTTATTTTCATTTTATTGTTGATTAATCTCATTTTGAAGTCTTCAAAGTTTATTTTGTCAAACCTCGTATTTATGTTGGGTATCACTTTAGATTATTTCTAATTTTATATTAATAGATGTATCTTGACTCATAAAAAGATTAAAACCCAATATTAATTTTGAATAATTAATTTAGCTATTTCGGAAATAACGAAAGGTTTTCCAAAAGTGACAGAGAAAAATGTATCAATTAACTTTAATAATTAAGTCATTAATTCCGTGTAATAAATTAAATTTACACACCGAGAGAATGAGATGAAAGTTGTACCAGTGTGAAATAAAGTTTCGGAAACTCATTTAAGTTTAGCACACTGTTTTCAAATTTATTATACGATATTAAAATAATAACCATTAGGTATAAAGTGAAAATTGTAAAAAAACCATATTACCCACAAAAGGGTTGTCTATTAATTTTATAAAGAATCACCATTTTTCCTTATTTTATGCTTTTTTTGTTTATAAACTACGACAAACAATTGGAGAAGGTGACTCATAGTCGTGAACAAAGTGAAAAAAAATAAGCATTACACCAGGTGCCGTGCAGTTCACGAATCGTTGCTTTGACATACATACATAAAGTCACGCCTTTTTCCCACTGACAATATTGAGAATAATCACGGAGTGGGTGACATCTATTATTGATCGTATGAACTTCTATCCGATCCATTAGTCTACTGAATCACGTTATAAAAACATTTCTTAAAGTCATACATGAACGTATTTATCCCGAGTAACCTTATTAATAAAAAGTGTAAAATTATTTTAGGCATCACCACAGTTTTGACGATGACAACAATAAGCACCGGCGTCAGAAGCTCCCTTCCGAGAATAAGCTACGTCAAAGCGATTGACATTTACCTCGTGATGTGCTTCGTATTTGTGTTCGCTGCACTTTTAGAATACGCAGCTGTCAACTACACTTATTGGGGCGCACGGGCAAAAAAGAAGAGTAAAAAACACAAAAACGGCGAAGACAACAGAATTGGTAACGAAATTAATATACCGCGTGTCTCAATTGCATTGTTCCAACGCCATACCTTAGATTTCAAAGTTAATTTTTAAAGTGATAACTTCTTATGGCACGCTGTGAACTTTTCGGGCGCTTGGTCGCGTTCCCAAAAGCGTAACGATATTTTAATATTTTTACAAAAAGTTGGATACTCGGGGATTTGAACCTGAATCCACTGACGTACCATCACGACCTCTTCGATACTTCAAACGTACAAGATTAGATGTACAAATTATATTTGTAACGTCATGTTTGTTGAAAATAATAAATGAGTATGTTAATAAAAGTGAGTCAACTGTATCTATTGAAGAACGTTAATCATTATACATAAGCTATATTTTATATTAAATAAATGATCATTTTAATTCTAATAAGAAACTAAGTATTTGTTACGTTAAATACGTTCAATATTTAATAGTTTCTACGCAAATCATTTGGAGTTATCACTTCTGTCGGGCCTCCCGAGACGCACACCTTTTTTTTTTCCTGTAAAAAACCGGAAGTAAACATTTCAAATTACAACTTTAATTTTTAATGTTCCTAATGACAAATTAAAGCTAAAAAAATATTAGTACGAAGCAGTTGTAAGATGTTATTAATAAATTTACTTAACTGAAGTTCGTCAATGTTGCACATTAGTAGCTGTTCTTTTTTCATCATCTACTTTAAGGGAAATCAAATTTTTTTAACTAGGCATTTAATTCGTTCAGTTGGATACAAAAACACGCAAAGAGTGAAAAGAATGGATACTGGAAAGAAATAGAGAGTGGAACGAACACATAGATCGGATTAATGACGACAGAATGGTCAAAATAACAAGAGACAAGTTGCCCTTAGCGCGCCGAAGCGTTGGAAGACCCCGCAAGAGATGGAGCGACAACCTTTCAAATAATTGAACGGCAGAGGATACGAAGAAAAACAAGTAATTTGCTTATATTAAATAAGGAAGAAGAAGAAATTTTGTGAAGAAAAAAATTTGCTATCTTTTTCCGTTATAAAATGATAAGCAAATTTGTAAAAAAAAAGTATTAACAAAAATTCGCTATCGTCACGATTTAAAAAAGTAGCATTGAAAAATAGCACAGCGCATCTGTCAATAAAAATAAAAAATGTTCACTATCAACGAATAAGTCGACATGTTAATAGTTTATGGGGAATCTCAAAAGAACCCTAAAAGAGCAGTTCAGTTATACGCCCAGAGATACCCCGAACGTGTTATTCCAAGCTTAAAAATATTGGCAAGACTGGGAACCAACAATCTTGTTCAGTTCAACGCCCAAAAAACACAAAGTGCCACGTTTTCCAAGAAAGTAAATTCCTCAAATCATCCCATCACAATGTCCGGAAATATCCTTGAACCAAGTCCCTCCATCTCGATTTTGGGAGTCACGGTGTCCAATCATATGTCTTGGCATGACCATGTTGCTAACATCGCAAAGTCGGTAAGCCAGAGGCTAGGTTTTCTGTGGAAAGCCAGAAAGTTTTTTACTCCTGATCAACTGTTGACGACGTACAAGGCTCAAATCTGACCTCTACTGGAGTATTGCTCGCACATTTTGGGGTTCAGCACCAAGGCATTCTCTTCGTCTTCTAGATTCCATTCAGAAAAGAGCCATTCGCTTGATAAACAGCTCAACTCTCACAGATAACCTTCACCCTCTAGAACATAGAAGAAGATTTGCAGACCAGTCATTGCTCTACAGATATTTCCATGGCAGATGCTCCAGAGAAATAAAAACTCTTGTACCACCATTGGCCACATTCGGCCGAAGAACTCGGCACGCTGATCAGTCTCACCCATTTACTTTCAAGATTGACACTACAAGGACCAATCTTCTTCAAGAATCCTTCTTTTACAGGGCTGCTACGGAATGGAATAAGCTTCCAAAATCAGTTTTTCCAGAGAACTATGACCTGCAACGTTTTAAAAAGCGTGTCCACAATCATTTCCTTTCTATAATCCCTTCCCCTTCTAATAGTCGCAGTGCGGGCCGTCCGCGGCCCACACGATAGGTCTACCCTTTTTGCGACTATTTTCATAAAAAAAAAAAACGCAATTTACGTGAAAATAACGAGGCATTTTTTTCTCGAAGGGGTAGAAAAATGTTAAAAGGGTCAATTCTGATAATACTGTTTTGCAGTATTTTCAAGACCATCCAAGAAACTCGATTTGGCAAGCCTGTTGTGAGTTGTATTTAAAATATAGTTCAGTACGAAAAATTTTAGAAGACGATGGTTATCACGATTTTAAACTTCACACCTTAAAACACTTGCCAGATCAACATCAACAACGAAAAATTAATTATGATGCTCAAGGGATGGTAAACTTAAAGATCAATGACAATCTTTTTTTGAGCATATGTTGTGGGCGGACGACAGCCGCCATTTTGTTTGATATTTGGGTGGGTTACTGAAAATCCTCATTTTGTCAATCCGATTGAAAACCAACGACACTTCGGGATTAACGTTTGGAGTGATATCATTAATGGGCATATGATTGGTCCATTTTTTACGAAGGGATTGTACATAGTGAGCGATATTTGCAATTTCTACAACAAAATTTACTGTGCTTCTCGAAAATGTGCCATTACAGCTGCGACCAAACATGTGTTTCAAGCATGATGGACCTCCACCGCATAATTTACCATTATTTTTTGTGCCGATGGTTTTGACATTTTCCAAATAACTTTTTAGGGACCAGTGCCACTACAACCCAATCAAACACTAGGAATAATCAAGATATTATTGAACTGAGAGACATAAGAATGAGTCCTATTGCTTCAATAAGAAATAGGTATAATGCCGAGTGTACTTATGACGTAGATCCTTCTAGATATCCTCCCAGTTTTCGCATTTTAAGATCACATAACTCGTACAGAAATCCTATCGGACTTAAATATAGAGGCAATAGAGGTATGTCTATAAGTAAAAACTGTACTAACTTAATGTATTAACGAGCAACATTGACTTTTTTATGTGTTTTTTGCAGGAAATCCAAACTACAAGCCGAAAATGCTGCAAGCTCTTAAAAAAGGAGCTTTAGTCCTGAAATCGTCATTGCCAAAAATTAAAGATGTCAACGTTATCGACAAATATTCGAGGATCCTATTTCCAGTGATGTTTTTAATGTTTAACTTGGGATACTGGCTGTTTTATTTTTTTGAGTGAATATTATTTAATCATACATGGGAATAATCTATGGATATTCTATTCTAAACTAGAAATATTCAACCAAATTGAGTTGTCGAAATTGATATAGTAAAAAAATTAATTTTGGTAAAGTTTAATCAAACCACAACTTATTATCTTTCAAAAAAAATTGTTAAAAATATCAGTGGTCTAGTCTACGCGACTAACTTCGCAGTGGAAAGAATGAAAAACATGTTTTGTTGTTATAATTATTATTATTAAAATTATTATACACACACACAAACCTACACACACACACACACCTACACACACACCTACACACAAACACACCTACACACACACAAACACACCTACACACAAACACACCTACACACACACACACACACACCTACACACACACACACACACACACACACACACACACACACACCTACACACACACACCTACGCACACACACACACACACATACGCACACACACACATACGCACACACACACACACACACACACACACACCTACACACACACACACACCTACACACACACACACACACACACACACACACACACACACCTACACACACACACCTACACACACACACACACACACACACACACACACACACACACACCTACACACACACCTACACACAAACACACCTACACACAAACACACACACACACACACACACACACCTACACACACACATACCTACACACACACACACACACCTACACACACACCTACACACAAACACACCTACACACACACCTACACACACACACACACCTACACACACACCTACACACAAACACACCTACACACACACCTACACACACACCTACACACACACACACACACACACACACACACACACACACACACACACACACACACACACACACACACACACCTACACACACACACACACCTACACACACACACACACACACACACACACACACACACACACACACACACACACACACACCTACACACACACACACACACACACACACACACACACACACACACACACACACCTACACACACACACATACCTACACACGCACACACACACACACACCTACACACACACACCTTCACACACACACACACACACCTACACACACACATACCTACACACGCACACACACACACACACCTACACACACACACAAACTGAGGGGAGGTAAAGTACTTTTCACCATGATCTGAGGGAAAAAAGTGTGTACTTTTTATAGGGGTAGGCGTAGGGGGGAAAATTATTTACATTAGGTATGCACTTAATGCTAGTATTTAAACTAATGTAGTTATTTATGTAATCATTTTAAAATTAATTTCCAACTTGAAATTATTTTTATTCAATTACTGAATTCCCACGATGCATACTTTGATACAAAAACCATCATCTATTTGAAACATCTCTTGACATTTGGACTTTTTTTATCTATAACTGCAAGTTATTGTTTTATTTATTTAATTATATATCTCACGTATTTATTTTTGTTTGTCTTCTTCTTGCGGTGCCGTCTCCTTACAGAAGGTTGGCGACCATCATGGCGTATTCCTCTTTATTTTGTGCACACCGGATCAATGTGCCTACGTCTCTGACGTTGAACCATTGTCGGAGATTCCTCGCCCAGGAAAATTTCTTCCTTCCTAAGCCCCGTTTTCCTTCTATCTTGCCTTCAATGATCAACTGCATGAGATTATATTTGGTATTGCGGAATATGTGTCCGAAGTAAGCAGCTTTCCTTCGTTTCACACTGGTCAAGAGTTCGCGTGTTTTCCCAACTCGACGTAGCACCTCGATGTTTGTAACATGATCTACATAAGGTATTCTCATCATTCGACGGTACATCCACATCTCAAATGCTTCCAGCCTGTTCATTAAAGATATTTTTAGTGTCCAGCCCTCAACACCATAAAGCAGCACTGATAGCACGTAGCATTTTATGATACGCCAACGTGTTTCTATTCGGAGACCCCTGCCGCAAGTTAGCTTCTTCAGTTTTAGGAATGTTGCTCTGGCCATCTCTATTCTTGTTCTTATTTCAGTATCGGGATTCCATTCTTCATTCAACCAACACCCAAGATACTTGAACCGCTGCACTCTCTCCACCTCCTGTCCGTCCAGTTTCAGCACAAAATTATCAGCTCTTTGTCTGCTTATAACCATACTTTTTGTTTTCTGAATATTTATCTTTAATCCGAATTCTTGGCTCTGTTCGTTTATGCGGTTCATTAGGAATTGGAGGTCTTCTTGATTATCGGCTAAAACCACGGTATCATCAGCATATCGGATGTTGTTGATTTGTTTGCCATTGATTTTAATTCCTTTGTCAACTTCTTCTAGGGCATTCTGGAAAATAGTTTCGGAATAGAGGTTGAAGAGCGTTGGTGAGAGAATACATCCCTGTCTTACACCTTTCAATATCCTTATATCTTCACTTGTGTAATCCCCGACTTTAATATTAGCTGTTTGATTCCAATAAAGCTTCTTAATTATGTTAATATCTTTACTGTCTAGGCCTATACGCTGGAGTTGTTTAATAAGGATGTCGTGCCTAACGTTGTCAAAGGCCTTTTCATAATCAACAAAGCAGGCAAACACATCTCTTTGTTGATCCATGCATTTCTGCACCAGAACTTGAATGGAGAACAAGGCATCTCTCGTTCCAAGGCCACTTCTGAATCCGAACTGAGTTTCCCCAATATGCTCTTCTATCTTTTTCCACAACCGAGTGTGTAGGATTCTTAAGAATATTTTCAAGGCATGACTCATTAGACTGATTAGTCTGTATTCACTGCAACGACTGGCGTTCGCTTTCTTCGGCAAGCTGATAAAGGTGGATTTCAGCCAATCCATAGGGATATTCCCTGTATTATATATGGTATTAAACATTTTCAAGAGCGTGTCGTTTTTGTCTAGATCAATCAGTTTTAGCATTTCCGCGTTCACTTCATCTGGTCCTGCTGCTTTTCCACTTTTTGATTAATTTAAGGCTTTTCTGAGTTCATCTTTGATAATCTCTGGTCCATCCAGTTCTACACAAACGCTATCCGATATTGAACGGTCATCTTGGAAGAGTTCAGTAATGTAGTTTAGCCATACCTTCAACTGATCTTCACTATCCACAACAAGTTTATTGTCGTTCCCTCTCAATTTCGCGATCTTTCGTTTTCGCACTGTACTTGTTGCTTCTTTGATTTTCTTATGAAGGTTGAAACTGTTGTGTTTCTTTCCCAGTTCTTCTATTTCTTGGCATTTCCCATTCAACCACGATTCCTTTGCGTCTCTAATCTTCCTTCGTATGCATTGGTTGACACTTCTGTATGCGATTTCATCGTTCTTGAGGGTTCTCCGCTGTTCCATTAAGTCCAAGATTTCTTTAGTCATCCATTCTTTCCTTTTCTGTATCTCCGGGAGTCCAAGTTGCTCCTCCGCTGTTTCCGTTAAGATTTTCTTCATCCCACTCCAAGTTTGTTCTACGTCTATTTCGGAGTGTACATGAAGCTTAGAGAGCTTGGAATTAAGTTTTTCTGCCAAAGTGTGTTTGATACTCTCATTTTTCAGCTCATGTATGTCAAACCTTCGTACTTGATGCTTCTTCTTTTGTTTCTTGAGTTTTATGAATATTTTGGCAACAACTGGATTATGATCTGAATCAATATCAGCACCCGGATACGTCTTTACACTCTGGACACAATTGCGGAAACGCTTATTGATCATGAAATAATCGATCTGATTCCTTATGATAGAATTATCTCGACCCGCTTCTAGTGGTGATCGCCAGGTGTATAGACGGCGAGACGGGAGTTGAAACCAAGTGTTCATAATGGCCAACTCGTGATCTTGGCAAAACTGCAGCAGTGTATCTCCACGCTCATTTCTTTGGCCTAAGCCATATGGGCCTACTATCGAATCGACCCGTCCTTGTCCTATTTTGGCGTTGAGATCGCCCATGACGATGTTTATATCATGTCCTTTAAGTGTTTTCATTAACTCTTCTATCTGTTCATAGAATTCATCTACTTCCTCTTGCGATTTGTCAAGGGTTGGTGCATAAATTTGAATTATGTTAATGTTTTTCGGGTGTCCTTTCAGTTGGAGAAGCATGCATCGCTCGGATATTGGTACAAAATTGGCAACATATTTAACCAGTCGCTCCGACACGAGGATTGCCACTCCATGTCTGTGGTTAGGATCATCTTCACGGCTTCCAGAATAGTAAATTGTTGCCTCATCTGTTTTCAGCTGACCATTACCCGACCACCGTATTTCGCACATTCCCATGATGTCCAAGTTCATTCTTTTCATCTCTGTTGTTGCGTTTTTTAATTTTCCGGCTTGAAACAAAGTTCGTACATTCCACGTAGCTATTTTAAGAGGTTTACGTTTATTGCGTGTATTGGCCAGTCGCATACTTTCCAAGTGAGGCCTGGTTCCTACCTCATCAAGGCCGGTAGCCCATTTCACACTTCGAAGCCCGGAAACCCCGAAGCGCCGGTTGCTACCCGGATCGCTCGGCACATCGTTATCTTTCTGTTTAACTATCATGATGGTTTTTCTTGGGGCATACTTTAGTGCAGTGGGGCCCCTGGTCCTTCTGCACTTTTTTCCAGCCGCCCATTCTGGGTCAGACGCTGTCTGCAACCGCCCATTCTGGGTCAGACGTTGCGTGCTAGGTTTTGGTCCGCGCCGGGTATTTCATTTCCCCGGTACCACCCATATCTGGGAGGCCTTCCCCTATCCGCCACCTGGGGACGCGCCCGATGGGGGACTAGCAACCCCGCACGGGTTTTGTTTGTCGAAAGATTTAATTAAACATCAAAATGTTATATTTTTTATTTTTCGGTCTATTAATATCAAAATCTTTAGCTCAGAAAAACTTACCAACTAACTATGAGTAACTATGAATATTTTCCGGTAAGTTAATATTAAATTTTAATTTTACAAATACATTATTTAGAATGGTTTAAATTTTATATTTAAATAGTTTTGTGACACTTTTCCGGTTGCCATTTTGTGATTTAAACAATGCTGGTGGAATTTGGCCTGAGTGGCAGTTAAAGGGAATTTTTTCCTTCCAAAGTTAACCGGGATTAAGATGGCCATCAAACTTAAGATATTTTCGTTGATTCGAAATATTCTGTAACACACACACACAAATGGGTTTAAAGTACCTACTCTGTATATTTTTAAATTATTTTGAATAATGCATCTTGGGATGCCTAACAATTTCGCTTTTATAATTTTTTCGTATCTATTATAATAACGGAACACAAGAAATTTACAGCACAATTGGGACACCCTGTATATTGAACTGTACTATTCGATACTTGAACAAGTGTTTTAGGAATCTAACTTCAGTGGAGTTTTTAGTATGGTTGAAATTTGTAAATATGTATAGGTATTTAATGAAGTATTTTTAAAAATGGTCATTATTAATAACCCTTTATATTTATGATGTGTAACTCTCTTATATGAGTTATAATTTTTTAATTGACTGGTTTAAAAATGTATGTTCTGCCACACCTTAAATTTAAACGTATGTGTGTAGAGATATGTAATATATTTATAGGTGAATAAAAATATTTAATTTAAATTTAATCACCTTTAAAACAGTAGATTTATCAAAAAATGATTAAAACCCTTTTTTGTAGAGCAATTCTTGACAATTTATAAAATTCCCAATTACCAATGTTACTCGAATTAATTAAATGGGAAATACACTGGTGTAGAGCTTGTACAGTTAGGGCGAGTAGAGTTAAAAGCTTGGCTCTACTTTTTGACAGTGCGACCCGCATGGTCTCGTCTTGGCAACATTTTACATGAAAATGTTTTTAATGGGATTTCACTTCTTTTTGTAAGTTGCTTGTGACAATATTTTTTTGGGTGTATGTCTTGCATTTATATAACAAGGAGTCCCTATATTAATTTTCAGACCTCTAGCATCAAAATTTGCGGAAGTCTCATACAAACTTCCATCCCTAGTTTAAGGGGTTAAAGCTCCAAGTTTTACAATTTTTTTGTTATTTGTGTACTAATACTAGCTTGCATACAAAATTTCAGATTTCTAGGACTAAGAATTTCAATGATCAACAGTGAGTTAGTGACGAAGTCGGGGTTTTTTAGATATCAATAAAATCTAAAGTATAATAGCTATGCAATTAAAACTTTGTATGTTTAATAAATCCACTATTAACATCATATCCTAAAAATTTTGTTTATCTGGTATAATCCTAACTCAAGTTATGAGGATTCAAAAAAAAAACGACGAAGTGCTTCAAAAAAAGTTAAGTAGTGCCCTTGCGCTATGCTTGGCTCTTCTTGGCGGCTTGGCTCGCAGATTCAAGTTAAGTGCAACATTCTGTGAGTGTAAATCTACTTTTGGAACAAATATACAGGAAAAAAAATTGTGATAAATATATCTGTATTTTAATTACGTACTTAATAAATACAAAAAAAGAATTTTAATAACTGGTATTGCCTCCACTGGCCTTAATAACTGCCTGACATCGACTTAAAATCAGGTTTCTAATCTCGTCTTACTCAATTTGATCCCACGTGGGTTGTAAAGCTTGAATAAGTCGCCCCATGTTGTCCCATAAATGCTTAATGGGGTTCAAGTCTGGACTTCTTGCAGGCCAATCCTTTGTTAAAATTTGAACCTCCTGGAAGTAATTTTGCACTACTCTAGTAATGTGTGGCCAATAAGACAAAAATTTCACCCAAAAATTGGCAAATTCTTGGAATACAATAGCAATAAATCCCCGGAAACTCTTGAGCGATACAACGAAGCTCGGAAACAGACAGCCAAAGCTATCAGACAAAACAAGAGAAAACACATGAATGAACAACTCGATTCCATAGAAGAAAATTTCCGCAACTACAACGCGAGGGACTTCTATCGGACCTTCGCGGGAGAGATTCAAGGATACTCCCCACAAAACCTATGCTTTAAGAAACAAGACGGAAAATTAGCACTGACCAACCAAGAAAACTGTAGGGAGCTGGCACGGTACTTCTCAGACTTGCTAAACTGCCCTGAACCGAGTACACGCTTCGATAAAGAAAAAAACATCACCACCAACCCTGAATCCCCGCCTCCACAGGCATCCGAAATTTGCGAACACATAAAGAAACTGAAAAACAATAGGGCATGGAGAAGACGGCATTATTGCAGAACTTCTGAAAAACTTGGGACCAAGCTCACTACGAGAATTTACACAGATCATCAGGGATATCTGGGTTACAGAAAAATTACCGGAAGATTGGAGGTGTGCCCTCATTCACCCGGTTTACAAAAAAGGAAACAAAACAGACGTAAACAACTACAGGGGGATCTCCCTTCTACAGGTTGCGTACAAAATCTTGGCAGCGTGCCTCCTGCAAAGGACACAAGAGCAACTCGAGCACAAAATAGGAGAATATCAGGCAGGTTTCCGGCCAGGCCGCTCATGCTCGGAACAGATCTTCAACCTGAAAACAATACTAAAACAGAAGGCTATCAGGAACGCGCCAGTTGTTTGTACCTTCGTGGACTTCAAAAAAGCTTACGACTCCGTCGACCGACAATCCCTTTTCACAATCCTTGAAGAATTAGGACTCGACCCCAAGACCTTACGACTTATCAAATTAACACTTACAAACACGACGTCGAAAGTCAAGTTCATGGGAGAAAACTCAAAACCCTTCCAAATAAAAACAGGCGTACGACAAGGAGACGGGTTATCCCCAATTCTTTTTAACCTAGTTTTGGATAAAGTCATCAGAGAATGGGAGAAGGAGCTGAGAAAGCAAGGACATTGGAAACCTATGCGACTCGGACGGGTCAAGGATAACCTAGAAATCTCTTGTCTTGCCTTTGCAGATGACAGCAATACTAGCAGACAATGGGACAACTGCTACCAAACAAATAGAAGTTCTTAAGGAGTGTGGTGAAAAAGTAGGACTACAAATCTCCTTCCAGAAAACCGAGTTCTTTTGCTCAAAGATAGACATTCAGAGCCTTGACACCAAGTACGGCAGGATCAATAGAGTTACACACTTTAAATATCTAGGAGAGATCCTCGAACCAAACGGAGGAGAAAAGATGGCCCAGCAAATACGACTTCAGAAATTGAAAATGGCTTTCGGAAGAACCTGCAAAATTTACAACAAGAAATGCTTGTCATTACACACCAAAATTAGACACTACAACACAGTTGTTAAACCCCAAATACTGTACGCAAGTGAGACCCTGTCTTTATCCACCAAAAGAGACATGGAGTATATCCTAAAAGAAGAACGGAAAACCATAAGGAAAGTGCTGGGACCCAAACACACAGATAAGGGCTACAGATTACACTCCAGAAAAACCACCGAAAATCTGTCCAACCTAGCGGCCGATTTAAGAAAGAGGCGATTGAGATTCTACGGACATATTAGTAGACTCCCTCCAACTCGCCTCGCAAACAAGATCTTAACTTACATCAAGGGGGTCAAGTCGACGACACCATGGATAGCTCAGGTACAGGCTGATTTACGGAAAGCACAAATAGACCAAGAAGAGATACAGGACAGAAGCACATACAGACGTATGATTTACCAATGGAAGGTTGTACCAGAGAATGAAGTGCCCAGGAAGACCGGAACAAAATGGTCCCAAGAAAGGAAAGAAGACATGGGAGAAAAGATGAGAGAAATCTGGAGGATTAGAAAAACTACCTCCCAAACGAATCGTTTTGCTTTGCGTGATCCTAAGGGGTCTACTCGCAAATAATAATAATAATAATAATAATAATATATATATATATATAATAACGGGCGTACTGTGTTAAGAGGTACATTTGTAAATTCTCCTAAGATTTAAACCCGAAAAATTTTTGTTTATTAATTATTATGCTTTTGTTAAGAGGGAATGCAACAAAAATTAATTATCGGTACAAATAAATGTTTCATGTTATACCTACGGTATTATCAAGCATCAGATTTATAATCATCATAATCGGAATCACTGTCATCGCTATCCTCATTCGGATTGTAAATGATAACAGGATTAACTGCTTTGATGCGGTTTTCACGAACCCACCATTCCTCTATTAAATTTTCACATTTTGTGACACATTTATCCCAAATTTCGGGAGTGGCCAGGTTTTCAAAACAGCCTTATTACTGTAACCATTAGATCCAATGTGATTGTCATAATAAGTTTTGCATATTTCCCAAATATAATCAATAGGATTAAATTGGCAATGATAAGGCGGAAGTCTTAGCACACGATGTCCATAACTGAGTATAATTTTATCCGCTATGTAAATTTTTAGTTTTCGATAATAATTCCAACTTGAAGCAATACTGTGGAAATGAGATATTTTCGTCCGTTAACCATTCTTTTATTTTCTGTACTGTCCAGCAGTTTGTTGGTTGCTTATTTAAAATTTCCGAATGGTACGAAGCATTATCTAATACAATGAGAGATGGTTCATGTAAGGATGGTAATTGTTTTTCTTTTGACCATTTCACAAATATCTCTGTATCCATATTGTCATATTGTCTGTATTGATTTTGACAAAAATAAAAGATCCACCCCATAAACAAAACCATGCTTTCCACCTGCATGCACAATAATGTCTTTTTCCTTCACCGTCGGTGTATTTTATAGACTTAATGTTATCGTCCTGCCAAATTCTTTTTGTTTCACCTTTAGCAAAAATCCAAGTTTCGCCCAGAGAAACAAATGAAGAGCATTTTTGTTTACAGTGAGTATAATTTCTTAAAAATTCAATTCTTCTGTGCACGACTCCAGCTTTTTTACACAAAGCCTTTTGGTTGTCCTCATTTTTAAAATGAAACCTTAAGTGTTTTAAAATTCTCCAAAGACTCGTTCTAAAAATTTCACATACATCTTTTTCTTTTACTTTTTCTTATCTTAAACCTAAAAAAACATGTTCTTTTTTTTCACGCATTTTGTACACAATGTCGCGAATTTCAAATTTATAAGCTTCGGGTAAGTCAAGAGTCTTTGGATGTCGGCGGGGTTTATATTTTTCAACTACATTTTTGCCGCACTTCGAGCAGTGTTGTGTTTGTTTCGAGTTAAAAACGTCATCCACCATCTCCTTTTTTTCAAGTATTAGTATTTAGTATTTTTTTGTGTAGTAAGTTGTAATATGTATATGCATAGAGAGCTAAAGCAGCAGCTATTTCAACGACATCCATGTTGAAGATCAACGTATTACTGAGTTTTTTGCGAGTAGACACGAGTTCCTCGCACGAGAGTGTAGAGGTAGCGTTACAATGGTTACCGTTACCCCCTTACGTCGATAATCAAAAGCGATAACTTTAAAAAACTAATTTGTAATCTAGAACCACTTATTATTAATTATGAATTAAATTTTAAATATCAATTAATTATACTTACATAATATTTTATCAAAAACATCCAAACCCAATACATTTGAACATTGTTTTGATAACAAAAAATACACGAATATAAATTACTTTAAAAGATAAGATAAAAATATTAATTTATTGGTAAAAAAAATGAAAAAAAAAAGTTACTTTGGGAATAATTTTTATTTTTTAATGAAGCATGATACAAAAAGTACTCGCTTGTTTTTTAATTTTTTTTTTTTTTTATGTTCTGGTTCCCACGAAAAGGGATATCCTGTAATGTTCAGAGAACATCGTGGGAATCAAGGGAAAGAAGGTAGGAGTTGGTGTTCTTCTTAAATTTCTGGAGGTTGTATGCCTCGGGGAACACCTCCCTAGGCAATGAGAGTTCCAAAGCCTCGCAATTCGTTGGATGAATGAGTCTTTGGAAAGTGATGTTCTGCAGGTCTCCAAAGTGACCACGAAGGGGTGTGAAGACTGAACTTGACGGGTTAATCTCGAAGAAACTGCCAATGGAGGAACGATTGTTGATATTTCAGAAGAGCATCGCCCATGAAAATATCTATAAAATAGAGACAAATCGCCAACTTTTCTACGGTGTTCCAGACAAGTGAGCGAGTTTGTAAGCGAGGCATCACCGACGAGACGAATTGCCCTTTTTTGGACAGAATCCAGTAGCTTCAGGATATGTTTAGGTGCTGCACTCCAAATATGGGAACAGTACTCCAGTACAGGTCGGATCTGTGCCTTATAGATCATAAGCAGCTGACTGGAGGTGAAATAGCTCTTGGCACGAAACAAAAAACCAAGTTTTTGGGATGCACTTTTGGCAATGGACCTCACGTGATTTTCTCAGGAAAGGTTATTGCTGATAGTAATACCAAGCATCGATATGGATGACTTCAGTGGTATGGTTACTCCTGACAAAGTTATGTTAGGCACAGTGAGATCGGCTTTTCTAGAGAAAAGACATGCTTGTGTTTTGTTTTTTCTCTTACGTTTCCTCCGAGTGAAACTAGTGTTTTTGGATTCAGCACGTCAAGCGCTATCAAATGATAACAACCTCCATGACCCTGTTGTCGATTTCCGCTAAACCCACGGTATGCCTTTTTTTTATTTTGTCACTAACGAAAAGAGCAACCCTCAATTATTTTAAGGGTAGGTATGCATTTTTTATTTCTAATTGATTTTATACGCCATTGGTAACCATTCAGTAATCGGCACTCGAAGTGGCGCTGCTGTCGTTATGAAGTAAAAATGATACAAGTATTCTCCTCATTAGTAATTTATCTTTTCACATACTTTTTGATTATTATCAGTTTTTTTGTTGTTGGATAAAGGGGTGGCAGTGGTTCAAAACCTTTTGCCACAGTTTGTTTCTTTTCATTTTAAATTGTTTGTGTATACTTATTTTTATTTTAGCATCAAATGTAAAATTGATCAGGCTAATCTGTCGAGTGACAATGTAGGAATATATACAGGCAGTTGTAAATTAGTTTTATTTATTATTTCGCTATGTAAGAAGGAGATACGATCAATGTTTTTAATGTTTTTGTTACACTCCAAGTATAATTATTATCGGTTATTAATTAAAACATACTCAACACATAATTCGTTTAGAAAAAAATACATCTTAAAGATATTAATGATGACGCATGCAGAAAAAACAAATAATAAGTAATCTTATAAAAAATTTTATTGAAGATAAATTTATTTTATTATATCACTGCGCCTATATATATTGGCTCTGCCGAAAAATTGTTGCCATTTCTTATACTAACCTGTAACATTTTTTGTAAAAGTAAATTCAAAAAATGACAAACTTGCCCACGTTGTACGAATACTACACAGGAAATGGCATCACTCAAGGGCTGTCAGTCGACCAACCATATTTTACATTAAATAACAAAAACATCTCTTTGTACAGTGGATCCTTGCACTACTTTCGCGTCCCTAGCGGACATTGGAGGGACAGATTGAGAAAAATGAGGGCGGCAGGTTTGAACGCAGTACAAACTTACGTACCTTGGAATCTGCACGAACCCGAACCAGGTGAGCTCATATCTTAATCAGTGTTTTTCTAATGTGACCTAAAATATTTTTGTGGGCGATTCATTATACAATTTTAATACTAAATACCAGTGAAAAGAATAAAAAAATTCCATATGTTTTGTTGTTATAATTATTATTAAATTTATTGTAAAAAACGAATTTAAATTGTTTATAACAAATTATAATTGTCATTAACAATATGCAAATATGCCCCTCCCCCCCACCAAAACGTATACAACCTGCGATCGCGACATACAAATGTCATAGGCTGTCAGCCTATTATATCAAACAATTATATCTCCAGAAGGTGCCATTCACTAGAGATGACGAAACGTCGAGTAGAAACTCGGACTTACGACTGCCAAAATACCCGAAAAACCATTAACGAACAATATTCTGTTTAAGTCAACCGCATTCTTTCAAACTTTTTCTTATCATTTCAAAAGCGGGAGCTATTTTATATAACAATTGAAATTTTTCTTTAATCATTATAATCAATTGTAAGTAACAATATTCAATTGTTATAAACTATGCTTGATTATTACTAACAATAATTTTTCACTATTATAGCGTCTTCGATGCTATTCTCTCAATACTGAAACAAGTTTAAAATTCTCCAATTCCTATTCTGTTTTTAAGAAATATTGTCATCATATTTTTCATACAAATATTCCTAACATGCAACAATCATATTATTCAAGAGATCTTAAAATTTTGTATTAAAAATAGTTTAATTTATAATTTGTAAAATTCAAGTAATTTATCATTTTTTTCAGTTTTTTTATTCTCCATAAAAAACAGCTTGACCGATTTTGCTGAAAATGTAATCAGTTTTAAGTTGCGTAATTATGCGTCGAATGTAATTGGTCCCACGTCGATATCATTTTTTGTTCTCGAGATAATCGAGACGAAAAATAGTTCCGAACGCTCACACGTACATATACAGAGTTGACCAAAAGTCTGGAAACGGACAAGTATCTCGTAAATTGCTAGTCCGAAATGTACAAAATTTGGTATCCCAAAATAGGCATATCAGCCTATTTTGAGATACGAAAATTCCAGATTTGACATTTGCAATGTTGTCAGATTTGCTGTTTCTCTGATATTATTAGTCACTTTGGTTTTTTAAATACATCACCCTGTATATTTAGTCATAATTGGAATGTCCTCTTTAATACGAGTTCAGTCATATGCAGACTAGAAAAGGTCTGTGGTAGACGCATTCTACCATCGATTAGAGTACTGTTAACTTACAAATGGAGCACATTTTGAACACCCGATTAAGTAATCATTATGTTAAAAATGTTATCTTTTAATTGTAGGTGAAAATATTTTGTATTGAGAAAAATATTGAGACAATTAGGCGTTGCCACAATTGTTTTTATTTATTTAAGACCTTGTAGACTACATAGAATCATAAGTGTTACATATGACTGAACTCGTATTGAAGAGAAGATTCCAATTATGACTGAATAAACAGGGTGATGTAATTAAAAAACCAAAGTGACTAATAATATCATAGAAACGGCAAATCTGACAACATTGCAAATGTCAAATCTGGAATCTCCGTATTTCAAAATAGGCTTATCCCATTACTGTACAATTCGGACTAGCAATTTACGAGATGTTTCCAGACTTTTGGTCCACTCTGTACACACACACTTCATGATCTGAGGGACAAAAGTGTGTACTTTCTATAGGGGTAGGAGTAAATGGGAAAATTATTTACATCACGTACATCACGTTAATGCTATTATTTAAACTAATTTACTTATTTATATAATCATTTAAAATATTTGTATGATTCATTTAAAAATTAATTTCCAACTTGAAATGATTTTAATTCAATTACTGAACTTCCACGATGCATACTTCGACACAAAAAACATCTCTTGACATTTGGACTTATTCTTATCTTTAACTGCAAGATATTATTTTATTTATTTGATTATATATCTCACGTATTCATTTTTGATTGCCGAAAGATTAAAACATTAAAATGTTGTTATGTTTTTTAACTTTCTGTCTATTAATATCAACATCTTTAGCTCAGAAAAACTTAACAACTAACTATGAGTATTTTACAAAAACGGGAATATTTTCCGATAAGTTAATATTTAATTTTAATATTAGAAATACATTATTTAGAATGGTTTAAATTTTACACACACACACACACACACACACACACACACACACACACACACACACACACACACACACACACACAATTCGGGATTCGCAAAATCGGACCTATTACTACAGTTCCACTGAGAAGTTAATGAATTTAAAGTTAAATATTCCTAAAAAATATATCTAAGACAAGTTTTGTCGTTATTTAGATACTGGGTGTTGAATTAAAATTATCAATTGCTTTTAAATTGTCTGGAATTCTTATACGCATGTATTTTGTATTTTTTCTATTATTGATAAAGAATTTTTTGTTTAGAGATGTTTTTTAACTAGAGTGGAATTGAATGAAAATCCGAGGTGGCTTTTATCCCTTTATTATAAAAACGTGGTATTTGCAGGTCTTTTCTAATACGTCCCCGCTTTTTAAATTTCTTTTTTATAGCCAACGGCTGTGCTAATCTTTAGATGAGCCCGGCAAATGATCGAGTAAAGTTTGGTAGCAACTCCTCATATGCAATATTTGCTGTCTTCGCACTACAAAATGTGTTGATTAGTTTTGGAAACAATTTTTACCAACAGTCATAGCTCGTTTATTCCAAAAAAAAATCAGCACTCTGTGTCTCATTAACGACAAAACTTATCACACATGTTTGTACGAACTTTTTGGTTTAAACCTTAATGATGAATCGACCACAATAATAATTTAAATTTCTATGAAAACACACACTGTACGGGCTTCGTTTTTATTATTTTATCACCGAGGTACATTATATTCAAAAGATGTATCGGGATTTTGTTGTTATTTGTACGATTTTGGTTTGTTGTCAGGAAAATATGACTTTGGTCAGGGTGGTACTGACATGCAGGAGTTCCTCAACATTGAAAAATTCCTCAAGACCGCCCAAGAGGAAGATCTGTTAGTTATCATGAGACCGGGGCCCTTTATTTGCGCTGAATTCGAGTTTGGCGGTTTACCTAGTTGGTTATTAAGAGAAACCGATCTTAAAGTTCGAACTTCCAGCGAAACTTTCATGAAACACGTTAGAAGATACTTTGCTGTGCTGCTTACATTGTTGGCATCATTTCAATTTACTAATGGGGGACCAATTATTTCATTTCAGGTTAGTAATGATACGTTGTACGATATCTGTTTTTTTGTTGTATTCAAAAAGTGATAATGGAGTGTTCGTAGCAATTGAAAGCTGCCATTTTATGCTGACGTGGGTGGTTAAAACATTTATGTCTGAATTGGCTTTCTGTAATACCGAACTCTAAATTACTGTTATTTTTGTTTATTGTGATATCTAAAAAGTTAAGTTTTTTCTTCAATGTGAATGTGATGTTCGGGTGTATTTTATTGAAACACCATGAACACCAAACAATTGCATTAATTAATTTTTTCCTTTTTTAATTTTCATTTAGCCGTTGGAAATGTATAAAATTTAAAATCACTATTTCTGCCAGTATTTTTGCAGTTGACTACACAACAACTGAGGAGCAGACTTGCAAATTGTATTATGTCCATTGTCACAATTTTCCAGGGAAATCACATAACTATTACAGAAAAACTAATTGAGAGAAAAAAAGTGCTAGAATGGAGCAGAAATGACCTGCGTATTCTAACAGGATTGCTTACAGGACACTGTCGTATAAGATACCACCTCAGAAAGATTGGTCTGAACCAACAAACGGACTGTCGGTTTTGCTGCGTGGAAGACGAAACTGCTGAACATATACTATGTTCATGCCCTGGCCTGGGAAGAATAAGGTTCAACATATTTGGTTATACCAACCTAGAACCTACCGATTTTAAGAAAATCTCACCCCATAGAACCATGAACTTCGTGAGAAGGGCTGGATTGTACGGTGAACTATCACCTCTAGGGGTGAGCCACAATAGACCTGCTAAGGGTCGCGGTGGAGGGGCGACCACGCCCCACTCACATGATACCTAACCTAACCCAGTGGACAAAATGTGATTTGAATATCATATAAACGCAAACTATGATATTTTCTCGAAATTTAATATGGAAATATTATATATGCTACTTACAAAATAATTTACAAAAAAGTTATGAGATTTTCCATCTTGTTTGCGACTTCGTTTGCGTTTTGATTCTTTAATTTCCATGTAACTTGCAAGTATGTTGTCTTGAGTAATGTAATAGGGATATCGAAAAAAATGTTGACGAAGTTTCACCATATCTTTCTTTGACATATCTTGGCAATCCATATTAGTATTTTTGTGATTGCAAACTAGAGTCAAAATATCCAAATTATTGTCCAAATTCGTATATCTATAAAATTAAAAGCAAAACATTGATAACACTTTTTTCTAACCTCAACAGTACCTTATTTGTTTTTTTCTTTCACGTGATGATGTATTCCTTACCTCTGTCTATGTTATCACCAACAATATGTTCACCTTCTAGATCTTCCATTTTAAACGAAAGACAACTTCTATTGTTAATAAATTCACCACAACACACTAAGGCATCACCACACTAGCAGGTTTTCTAGTAAAATGATCAAAAACACCAACAAAATGCATTGGGTCCCTGTTTTTGGACAAAATTTACTTTGAAAGTAAAGACAATATGGATCAAATTCAGTTTGTTTGGCTATGTATTTTTTCCCATTTAATATCACGAGGACCTAATACTTATTGACCCCAGGTATGCTCTGCCTATCGTAAAAAGCGACTAAAAGACTCCCAATCCAAAGTGTTATGCGACCCATGCAGATGGATGCATGGCGGTGGGGAAGCACCGTCGCTAACGGATCCTACAGGAAACCGGGCATAATCCTGTAGTAGACAGCCTTAGTCCTGTGCAGGGGGCACCTCAGGGCCGGACCACCCCTTTCCCCATACTCGTTGACTGCGAACTGCGAATTGAAAACGCTGGTAGACCGTAATCATGTCTAACTGATACGGGTTCCAGGACGCCAGGAAGTTGCAGGTAATGAGGAAGTAGACGAACTTGCAAGAAGAGGTTCGGAACTACTGAAAACGTATACAAGGAAAAAAAACACGGGAAATTATACATCAAAGGACCGTGCCATAAAAGGACGGCAGAACTGTTACCGATGAACAGAAATCAGCTAAGACTGTATTATGGAGGCCTGGCCTGCGGGTTGTGCGGCGGGGATCTGGGGGCGGTGGAGCGCTTGCTGTGCTGCTGCGGTGCGCTGGGAGGAAGGGGCGGTTCTTGGGTGACTACATTGTTCCCACCCAGTACAGAACTTGTACAAACTTGTACAAGATGCGAAGGTACTGGATTGGGTGCAGCGTGGTTCGAGGTCCCGGGAACTGCCTGTCTTTTTCGAACCAGTGCCTCACGGCGGCGCAGTGTGTGTTTTGCTGTTTTTGGATCCTTGTCGGGTCTCCATTTTACAACAGGACTAAGTGTCACAGTCAGTGGAGTCTCACAGTAGACCTTGAGCTTTTGGACTCATAACCTCTCCATAAAGGATTTTCTTCACCTCTGAAAAAAAAACTCATGTCTCCTCCCCAACTGTTTTGAACCATTTTTAATATAAGTATGTACTCTTTTCACTCATAAATTCTAATTTCTAATTTTACGAAATTTCGTCCGCATCGAGCGCCAGGACCGATTCATATGGTCCGCTCCCTGCCAATAACAACCATTTTAAACCTCTGCCATTTCCAAATAGACTATTATTTCCCCGGTATTTTGCATTAATAGTTTTTTTTTATATTTTGTAGGTTGAAAACGAATACGGCAGTATCGAAGATGCGAGCAAAAATTTACCCGACAAACTTTATCTGCAAGAACTGCGTCAACTTATGCTGGATAACAACATCAAAGAGCTACTATTTACTTCGGACGACATCGTGTATCACGGCAGCAAAGGATCTTTACCGTCATTGTTCAAAACGGCAAATTTCTTTGATGATGCCGCCGTCAATTTTGAAGCGCTGAAGAAGATACAGCCCAACAAGCCGTTAATGACGTCGGAATTTTGGGTGGGTTGGTTCAACCATTGGTCGGAGGAAACATACGTCGGGAATATCACGACGATCGCCGAATTAATCGAGCAAATATTAGAATATCCCGCCTCCGTGAATATGTACATGTTTCACGGCGGTACAAATTGGGGATTCTTGAACGGCGCCAACATGGATAATATCCAACAAAATACCTACCAACCGGGTATTACCAGTTACGATTACGAAGCATCTCTCAACGAATACGGCGACTATACGCAAAAATATTTCATTTTAAAAGACCTTGTAGAAAAGTACAATCCAGTCAAAACTAGGATACCAGAGTTACCGAATCGCCCGGTGGTTGTCAACTACGAACCGGTAATAATCACAAGATACTTAAGTAAGTCCTTTTTAACACGCTTATATTAGGTTAGGTTAGGTTTTATGTGAGTGGGGCGTGGTCGCCCCTCCACCGCGACCCTTAGTAGGTCTATTGTGGCTCACCCCTGGAGGCTACAGTTCACCGCACAATCCAGCTCTTCTTACGAAGTTCATGGTTGTATAGGGTGAGATTTTTTTAAAATCGGTAGGTTCTAGGTTAGTGTAACCAAATATGTTGAACCTTATTCTTCCCAGGCCGGGGCATGAACATAGTATATGTTCAGCAGTTTCGTCTTCCACGCAGCAGAACCGACAGTCCGTTTGTTGGTTCAGATCTATCTTTCTGAGGTGGTATCTCAGACGACAGTGTCCCGTAAGCAGTCCCGTTAGAATACGCAGGTGATTTCTGCTCCATTCTAGGATCTGCTTAGTTGTGTTTCTCGAGGGTTGTAACGGTAAAAACGCCTTCGAGTGGGTTAGCCCTGGTAAGTCGGACCAGTACGTGAGTATTTTCCTCTCCGCCCAGTCAGAAATAATTGTTTTGGCGGCACTTGTGGTGACTCCAAAAACCGGTTCTGGTCCAGTGAACGCAGATTCGGCCCCCTGTTTTGCAAGGGTGTCGGCTTTTTCGTTTCCTTCCACCCCCTGGTGCCCAGGTACCCACAGTAGGGTCACCCTGTTGTTCGCACCAAGGTACTCTAAGGATTCGATGCAATTCCATACAAGTTTAGAATTTATCTTGTTGGAGCTCAGTGCTTTTAAAGCGGCCTGGCTGTCTGATATTATATTTATGTTTTTGTTTGCTAGAGGTCTGTTGGTCAACTCTCTTGCACACAATTCGATAGCGAATATTTCAGCCTGAAAGATTGTGGCATACCTGCCAAGACTGGTAGATATTTCAATCTTTGGGTTAGGTTTCAATCTTGGGTTAGGTTAGGTTTCATGTGAGTGGGGCGTGGTCGCCCCTCCAATGCGACCCTTAGTAGGTCTATTGTGGCTCACCCCTGGAGGCTACAGTTCACCGCACAATCCAGCCCTTCTTACGAAGTTCATGGTTGTATAGGGTGAGATTTTTTTAAAATCGGTAGGTTCTAGGTTAGTGTAACCAAATATGTTGAACCTTATTCTTCCCAGGCCGGGGCATGAACATAGTATATGTTCAGCAGTTTCGTCTTCCACGCAGCAGAACCGACAGTCCGTTTGTTGGTTCAGATCTATCTTTCTGAGGTGGTATCTCAGACGACAGTGTCCCGTAAGCAGTCCCGTTAGAATACGCAGGTGATTTCTGCTCCATTCTAGGATCTGCTTAGTTGTGTTTCTCGAGGGTTGTAACGGTAAAAACGCCTTCGAGTGGGTTAGCCCTGGTATGTCGGACCAGTACGTGAGTATTTTCCTCTCCGCCCAGTCCGAAATAATTGTTTTGGCGGCACTTGTGGTGACTCCAAAAACCGGTTCTGGTCCAGTGAACGCAGATTCGGCCCCCTGTTTTGCAAGGGTGTCGGCTTTTTCGTTTCCTTCCACCCCCTGGTGCCCAGGTACCCACAGTAGGGTCACCCTGTTGTTCGCACCAAGGTACTCTAAGGATTCGATGCAATTCCATACAAGTTTAGAATTTATCTTGTTGGAGCTCAGTGCTTTTAAAGCGGCCTGGCTGTCTCATATTATATTTATGTTTTTGTTTGCTAGAGGTCTGTTGGTCAACTCTCTTGCACACAATTCGATAGCGAATATTTCAGCCTGAAAGATTGTGGCATACCTGCCAAGACTGGTAGATATTTCAATCTTTGGTTTCCTGCTGAAAACACCGGCCCCAACTCCATCTGGGGTTCTTGAGCCGTCTGTGTACATTACGTATTCAGTCTCTGGGAAGAGGATTTGTCCCCTCATCCATTCGTCTCTCTCCGGAAAGAGGACTTTGAACGACTTTCCTACGTGTATTTTTGTGGCTAGCAAGTCAGGAACCATCCCGAGAATTTGGTGGTTTTTAACACGCTTATATTAGTTTCACCTGTATCTTGCTTGCTTGTATGTACGTTTGTAACAACATTCTAAAATTGTTTGGGTATCAAAACGGAGACAGATAGCAAATCGAACTAAAAAGTAAAAAAAAATTGTAGTTTAAAACCTTTCCCTGTAAGATAAGCTGCAACAGACCGTATCTTTCGCTGTTTCTCATGATTTGTCCTAAGTATTCCAGTTTCCGACTTTTGACTATTTTCATGATCTCCATTTTCTTGTTTAAAATGTCGAGTACTCTTTTGTTTGTAACATGGGCTCTGTCCAAAGGATTCTTGGTATCTTAGTGGCATTTAAACAATTTCGACATTTTAAGGAATGCAGTATGAGCTCTCTCTATTAGACAACGTATTTCGGGAGAATGATCCCAACTCTCGTTGATTGTAGTTCCCAAACATGTTGTAGTCTCTACCTTTTCAATGACTGTATTATTTATAATAAGCTGCCCGAAATGGAATGTGCACACGTGAAGCCTTATTCGCGGTAAATGTAATCATACAAAAATGTTTGGATATGAACAAAGAAATGTATATGGGATTTATTGACTACGAGAAGGCGTTTGACAGGGTGAGGCACGAAAAGATGATAAACCTCTATTGGAATCAAGTCGCTGTGATTAGCTCTGAAGGAAAAACATCAGAAAATATCAAAATACAACGAGGGGTAAGACAGGGATGTGTCTTGTCACCACTTTCGTTTAATTATTATTCAGAGGCTATATTTAAAGAAGCTAACAGGAACGAGGGGATAAATATAAATGGAAAGATTATCAACAACATACGTTATGCTGATGACGCCTTGATCATAACCGACAACATACATGATCTTCAAGTATTACTACAAGAGATCGATCGGCTCAGCAGGGAGTACGGTTTAAAAATGAACTATTAAAAAACTAAATACATGGTCATAAGTAAAACCCCAATAGACCATCCTAATACCAACATCAATATCAATTCAGTGTTGGTCGAGAGAGTAAAGCAATATCAGTATCTCGGCACGTGGATCAACGATAGGCATGATCAGTCTCAAGATATCAAAGTCAGAATCGAAAAGGCTAGAAATGTTTTCTTTAAAATGAAACTACTATTTACTAACCCACACTTAAACCTTCAACTACGTCTGAGAATGGTTAAATGTTATGTAATCCCAGTGCTTTTATATGGACTAGAATCATGGACGATCAACAAAGCCACAATGAAAAAGCTCCAGGCATTTGAAACGTGGATCTTCCGGCGTGTACTAAAAATATCGTGGATAAAAATATTACCAATGAAGAGGTTCTACGCCGAGTAAAAAGAGAAAGAGAATTGGAGAACTTGATTAAAGCCAGAAAACTGGAATATCTCGGTCACATTATGCGTGGAGAGAGATACAGTATACTAAGACTGATAACGGAGGGCAATATTGCAGGAAAGAGATCGGTGGGAAGAAGACGTATATCCTGACTAAAGAATCTAAGAGAGTGGTTTGGATGCACATCCCTCCAGCTTTTCAAAGTCGCAGCGTCGAAAGTAAAAATAGCCATAATGATAGCCAACCTCCGTGTAGAGACGGCACCATAAGAAGAAGCTACCCGGGTGGTGGTGGATTTTTGCTTATCACCATGTATTTGGTTTTATTCACATTTATATACATTCCATATTCCTGACTGTGCATTGAAAGCTGGCTCATCATATTTTGTAGGTCCTCTAGTTTGTCAGCGAATATTACTGTTTCATTCCCGAATCGGATGTTGTTGATTCGTTTACCATTTATAAGAATTCCTGCTGTTGAATCACACAGCGCATTATAAAATATTTCTTGTGAATATATGTTAAATAAAAGTGGTGACAACAGACACCCTTGTCGCACGTCCACCGTTGGACTTTTATTTCATCAGTCATCTGACCTTTGTTTTTAACTGATGCTGTTTGATTCCAGTAGAGATTTTTTATTATCCGGAGGTCATTGTTGTCAATACCTATCTTCTTCAACACTTGCCACGCCTTTTTTTTTGGTTCTCTAAAGAGTACTCTGCTAGTGGTCTCTCTACTGGCAAATTATGCCCGAGCTCAGCCGTAGAGGGTAGAAGAAAAAATCTAAAAGTGAGCCGCGCCACCGACTTAAGACGGTACAAGCCGGAAATCCCTAGGTCTTGTAGGCACCAGCAGAGCCACGCGAAATACAACAAACAATTATGGTGAACTAGATAAATAAAACTATATTTACAATTACTGCAATATATTAATTAAGTAAAAATGATGTTCTGATTTTTTTTTACAATAATTTCTGTATTTTCGTAAAGTGGTTTAAACGAATTTAATACACTTTCTTAAAATACTATTTAAATTAATTATAACAATCTTCCAGACAGTAATAAAAACCTAATGAGGTACAAAAGAGCATTAAAATAAAAAAACAAAAATAAACAACAAAAAGAAAATGTTCACAATATTTAAAATTTCGAAAATAATTGGTTTTATATAGAATTCCTGATAGCAAAAGATTAACACAAAAAAAAAGAATACAGAATAAATGGACTTGCAACAAAAATAATATTTTAAAACCACCACAATAACCACATAAATTATATTCAGTAATATATAAATTCAGATTCAACTTGGAGCCGGTACAAATTTAACGAAAAATAATTTGGTTACTTTTAAACTATTGAAAACTTCATTGGGACGTCACTGGGAGCAGGTATAAATTTAATGAAAATAACTTGTTACTTTTAAATTATTGAAAACACTTAGACCAAGCACATAATAACTGATAAGTTGATAAAATTAAATTCGATACCATGTAACCAATTGAAAACTCCACTGAGACGTCACGGTAACATCGTTGATCCAAGAACCGAAACACCAAGTAGTATTATCATAATAATTTCTGCTAAAATTACCAGGCAAGTCTTTATAACGCTGAAATTTATCGTCGATGTGGATGGAACGGCACGTGGTACTTCACGATGGCTTCACTTCATCAAATCCCACACGTGGTGATCTTAACTCGACCCCAATAACCGAAAATATTCACCACATAGGCACGACAGAATGGTCAAGTTAAGAATTAAATGGTTTATCTTCCTAATCCAATAAAGATGGCCCCAAATACAGCCAGATATGAAAGAAAAAAACCGTAGAAGTTCCGCTCACGTGTTAATATCAAATCCTTCCAAAGACTCTCAACCGACTTCCACCACTGACACCAAACGACTCATGATCACTCCTCGCTCCCAGACCGGATATCAGAAAATCACCCGGGACACGCGTCAGCCAACCTTTTCACGTCTAAATTCCTAGCTCACAATCGCGTTCGTCCGCATTAATTGCCAGCCCAAGCAAACCAACAATAATATATCTGACAACACACGACAATCGAGGCCAGTAATCAAGGCGAAGTCTAATAAGAGAGACAAAAATGTCACAGCTATTAATAATCGAATTCTATCACTACTATATAGGCAACACTATATACAACGAACCCAAATGCAGTATGCAAAGCTAATTACGAACGCCAGACTATCATAATAATAAAACGGCAGATGGGAGAAAAAAAAATAGGCACGTGACACACTTCTATTAACTTGTTATGTTTAACTCTATCAAAAGCTTTCTGATAGTCCACGAAGCATGCATGAATGTCACAGTCCATATCTCTGCATCTCTGAAATAGAACTTGTATGCAAAACAATGCCTTTCTTGTTCCTGTTGCCTTTCGGAATCCAAATTGAGTGCTACCCATATACTTTTCACATTTATTTAACCCTATTGTTACATACATATTTTATTCACTCTTAAATCTCTGTATAGGACCTCTGTATGCGATAATTGTTTATAATTAAATATATGTTTTTAGATTACGAAGATATAACCTCAAAATTGGTTGGAATCGAAAATCGTGACATCGTACCCATGGAACTGTTACCGATAAATAATAACACCGGCCAGAAATATGGTTACATCATATACAGAAAGAAAAATGTCGACATTTATGACGGTAGCATTTTAAAAATCAACGGATACGTCTACGATACTGTTAATATTTATATAAACAACGAACTGATGAGCAAAAACGTAAACAATTTAGACGGTTTTGGGTATTGGAGGCAAAAAGACGGTCAGGTACATTTTAAAAGAAACTTCGTTAACGCGACGATAGATTTGGTAGTGTGTAACATGGGCAGGAATAATTACGGTACTTTGGATCAATTTAAACAATTCAAAGGATTAAGAAACTCCGTAGAATTAAATGAAAAGGAAATAGTAGATTGGGAAATTATACCTTTGGAATTTAAATCGTCCTGGTTAAAGGATCTTAGCGGTTGGAAGGATTATCGCCGAGAAGAAGTCGTCCAAGGGGCAGCTCTTTACGAAGCTGATTTGGAGTTGACTAACACAGCCGATACTTTTGTTGACATGTCCAAATGGAATAAGGGGATTGTAATTGTGAACAACTTCGTTTTGGGAAGATATTGGAAAATCGGATCTCAGCAATCTTTGTATCTTCCTGCGCCGTTCTTGAAAAACGGGATCAATAAAATTGTTGTTTTCGAAGAGTTTGATTCTAATAATAGCGTGGTGGAATTTTCCAACAAACCCATTTATTTTATTGATTAGTGTTACTTTTAGTGAAAATTTCTGACGACTACTTTCTTTTTTTATCAACATATGCAAAGTATAAAATAGTGAATAATCAAACAACTAGCCTTCCTATGCAAAAATTATTCATATTTTTTGTAACAATCTAGTAAATAAGATTAATTTATATTCTTATATTTTATATGTATTTGTATTTAACGTGCAGATGTAAAGAGAGTACTATTCTACATAACTAAAGAACGCAAAATCAGCATTTTTGGTCACATCGTGACAGGGTCAAAATACAAAATTCCACCATTAATTCTGCAAGAAAAGATCGATGATAGAAGAAGGGTTGATCGCTAACAAATGTCCTAGCTGCGCAATATTAAGCAGTGGACAAGAATATCAAACACAGGCGAATTATGTCATGCCGCCAAAGAAAGAACACTAACAATATGATAGTCGCCGACGCACGTGAGGTGCGTAAAAATGTGTTCACTTTTACCATACATACATACATAATAGTTTCTCCTTTTTCCCGTAGGGATAGGCAAAGACCACTTTTTTCCACTTTCTACGGTTCCTACACAAATATTTTGTTTCTTTACTTTCCTTTGTGCTCTCATACATGCTCTTCGGTTGTTAGTAATCTTGATCTGGCCTTTCTTTAAAAACAATGTTGATCGTAATATGTTCGCCGAGGTCGACCTCTACTGACTTGTTCATACACACTCGCCTTATAAATTTGTTTCGTCAATCTTCCTTCATCCATTCTTTTTACGTGTCGAAACCATCTAAGCATTCACCATCACAGCGTTCTCTTATCTCACTATTCTTCGCTTTATCCAACCGAGTGCCTCCGAAAAATTTATGCATGTGAGATGTGGTGCTGGAGGCGAATACTACGTGTCCCATGGACAGCTCAAAGAACTAACATATCCATAATAAAGAAATAAATGAACCCCAGCGACTGTCACAGATTGTCTCTACTAGAATCCTAAATTTTTTCGGCCACATCAATAGAAGAGATGATAACAAACTAGAAAAACTGGTGATACAGGGGAAAATGGAAGGAAAAAGACCAAGAGGAAGATCGCCGATGAGGTGGACCGACACTATAAACGCAACAACTAACAGCACGATAACACAAGCAAAAAGGGAATCCTGTAACAGGAAAAGATGGCGGGATATTGTACGAAGAGCGACAGCAAAAGATTAAACCATAATCCTGACCTCTCTGAAAAGAGTGAAAACGAAGAAGAAGAAGCCTCCGGCTATACTTCTTGGACTACTCATCTTCGCAGCATTAATGTTATTTTCATGCTTCTGTCAAAATTAAAATTCACTACTTATGTCACGGTCATATTTCCGTCTCTCGTAGAATTTGAACACAAGTATATAAACTCATTCGCTTGTTCCACTTTTTCTTCCTTAAACATTACCTTGCAGTTTGTCATGCTTTCTTCTCTTTCAAAAACCATTATTTTTGTCTTGCTTACATTTATTTTCATCCCTTTGATTTTTGGGGCATCATGCATAATAGTATCATCCATCGCTTACAATGGCAAGTTTTTTTGTTCATTTCAACGTTGTTAAAATCTTTAATATCAATGTCTTAATGTCTAGAATATTTTTAGAAATTACTATTAGTAGTGTAATTTATTTCAGTTATCGACCTTTCTATTTCTATTTTCTTGAATTTTTTCACTGGATTTTTTCCTTAGTTGACTGTCCAAGATTTTTTTTTTGGTTACGGATGTTTTGAATCGTCGCCGATTTTTTGGACATACTTTTTTCGCCGTACCTTGGATTTTTTTGTAACTCAAATATCTGAGTTTTCACTGTTTTGAATTTTCGATACTCAGAACGTTTGGAATTTTCGCCAGGATTTCGCCATCTGGAATTTTCGCCATGGAGTTGTTAGATTATCGCTATCTGGAATTTTTGCCATGGAGTTGTTGGATTTTCGCTATTTGGAATTTTTGCCATGGCTGTGCATAGCGGAGTGTTGGTTCCTACACTTATGTATGGTAGTGAATGTTGGGTTTGGCAGAAGAAGCATAAAAATAGGATTAATACTGCGGGGATGAGTAGTCTAAGAAGTATAGCCGGAGTGACTCAGTTGGATAAAGTAAAGAATAGTGAGATAAGAGAACGATGTGGTGTAAAAGATGTAGTTACAAAGATAGATAAAGGAATGCTTAGATGGTTTGGACACGTAGAAAGAAAGGATGAAGGAAGATTGACGAAACACATTTATAAGGCGAGTGTGAATGGACAAGTCAGTAGAGGCCGACCTCGGCGAATGGATTTTCGCCATCTGGAATTTTCGCCATGGAGTTGTAGGATTTTCGCCATCTGTAATTTTCGCCATGAAGTTGTTGGATTTTTGCGTTTGGAATTTTCGCCATAGAGTTGTTGGATGTTCGCCATGAAGTTGTTGGATTTTCGCGTTTGGAATTTTCGCCATGAAGTTATTGGATTTTCGCGTTTGGAATTTTCGCCATGGAGGTTTTGAATTTTTGCCATGGAGTGCCACCTTCACTTTATTATAATAAATTTTTTTTGCGCAGGCAATGTTAACAATTTTTTATTGTAATAAACCTGGATTTATACTTCTCGTTTTTTTTTGTTTCTGGAAGAAAAAGAAGGTAGTATTGGCTTTAAAAGCCGAAAGACGTTGCTCGTTTTGCTCGTTTCAAAGTATTTAATTAAATAGTACGGTGAATTTTTTTTTGAGGAATTTTAGTGACTTGGCATCCTAAAGTGGTTTAGCTTTTCAGTTTTTAGTTAGTTTGGTCACGAAACCCTAAGTAAGAGTTATTAGTTTTTTTGAAAAATAAAATTTTATCTTTTTCGTAACATGCACCATCTCCTTCTGGAGAAAGTTCCGGATATGGTCGGTTCCAGGCTTTCTTCTTTTCTGACACTGCCTTTTGAACCTCTACGCACATTTTCTGTAACTTGCATTCTGTCCTTCTTTTACTTACACCGCATACCTCAATAGCAATATGCACGATTCCTTCCTTGAATGGCTTCCACAATTCTTCAACCTCATATGCTTTATCTAAACTGTCAAATTTCTCGGTCAATTTACTAACGAACTCCTCTTTTAAACCTTCTTGCAAATTCTCAACCGTTACCTCTTCCGTAGATAATCAAAAGCGATAACTTTAGAAATCAATTTCCACTCTAGAACCACTTTAAACATAAAACAATTGATCAAGATTATTAATTTCAATTTTAAAGTTTAATTTATTATGTTTATGGGTATTTATGTTTTTTTATCAATGAAACGCAAAACACAGTACACATTTTTATTGCACAACGTCCATTAATAAATTACTTTGCAAGATTAGATAAAAACATGAATATAACAAATAAATACTTACATATAATCGCGCCGTTTTCCCATATGGGTAGGCCACTTGATGCAGTGTATTGAGCAACTTCCAAACAGTTGTTTGTGAAAAATACTTTTTTTTATTATTATCAATAATTAACTAAAACATATTATTTTTTTGCAAAAAATGCATCCCAAAGATAATAATCTTGATTTAAACGATAGTTAATTGATATGATATGCTCACAAATTAGTAAATAACATTAAAAAAATATTATTGAAGATAAATTAATCTTATTATTACAGCGCCTATATATTGGCTCTGCAAAAAAATTGTTTTCATTACTTATAATTGTTTGAAATATAATTTTTCTAAAGTAAATTTAAAAAATGGCGAACCTGCCCACATTGTACGAATACTATACAGCAAATGGTATCACTCAAGGGCTGTCAGTCGACCAACCATATTTTACGTTAAATAACAGAAACATCTCTTTGTACAGTGGATCCTTGCACTACTTTCGCGTCCCCAGTGAATATTGGAGGGACAGATTGAGAAAAATGAGGGCTGCAGGTTTGAACGCAGTTCAAACTTACGTACCTTGGAATCTGCACGAACCCGAACCTGGTGAGTTTATGAACAGTGTTTATGTAGGCTTTATTTATATTATTTTATCACCAAGGTATAATACTACAGGTAATCGGCCTTTTCTTTGAAGTCTTATTTCTTTAAATTGGCTAGGATCATTAGATAAATTTAAGTGGGTGGACACGTTATTTAAAAATGTATTTAATAATGTTAATACGCACCCTAATAATCCGTCTACTTAGAATGGGCTATTCGATCAGCACGACACGTGTTCGTTTTGTTTTTATCAGTTTAAAGTGAGTCATACAATGGTCAGTTGTTCAGTTCCGTAGCTGGAATATTTATTGAGTGGAAAAATTGTTGACAGTTCTAACGACCATTCAAATTTTGTTATTTTGTGTCATGTGAAACATTTTCACCCAATCATGTCAACATTACACTGAAAATTTTTTGCTCAAGTTGATATCCAATAAAATCAGTCAATTTGTGGTCATCTGATCGAACACAACCAATCAAAACAAAATTATACTGAAAAGAGCCCATGCGTTCTTTTCACTAAATCATGTCATGTTGCTATGGATACATACCTACATTTCCTTTCAATTCGATTTTGAAAATTCAAATATTTCAATATGTCACGATTTGGTTGTGATACTCAAGATAATATTGATGAAATTATAGCATCGAATATACCGAAGAATACTGTTCACAATAAAAATTTTGTGTGGAAAGCGTTCATGGACTTTTGTGATGTAAGAAAATATTTTATTTCCATAATCAGCAAAAAATTTTCTATCCGAATAACCCTCGAACATTGATGAATGCTCAAAAATTTTATAACATCTATCTCAAGCTTGTTGCTTATAGGCAACAGACCTCCGCCTACGGCGTCGGTCTGTTTCCAAGCAACAAGCTTTCGAAATCTGTTATAAAATTGTTTCGACAATTATCAATGTCCTTGGGTTATTACTACTGATAATTGCATGCAGTGCAATTATCAATCACTATGAGAGCACGATTGAGTTTCGGGAATTAATGGTAAGGATATAAGACTAATTTCAAACCTATATCTCCAACAAAAAGGCAACAGTGCGCCTGGAAAACGAATTGTCTGATATGTTTGCAGTCGGAAAGGAAGTTCGGCAGGGATGCATACTATCACCGGCCTTGGATGAATCAGCAGACGGTATTACAATAATTGGTCAACTTATCAATAATATTAGATATGCAGATGACACCGTACTGCTGGCAGATTGTGCGGAGGGTCTCCAGATATTGATAGATAATATTGTAGAAGCAAGCAACAAATATGTACTAAACTAAACCTTACAAAGACTAAAGTAATGATTATCAGTAAGAACATCAACATAAACGCTCAATTTACGGTTATCGATACACCATTGAAAAGAGTTGAGAAAATATGCTACCTGGGCTGCAATATCAGTGATACATGGGATCATAGTTATGAAATAAGAACATACATACATACATAAAGTCACGCCTTTTTCCCATAGGGGTAGGCAGAGGCCACTTCCGCTACGGTTCTTACACACATCTTTTGCTTCCTCTACTTTCATCAGTGCTCTCATACATGCTCGTCGGTTGTTGGTACTTTTAACCTGGCCTTTCTTCAAAACAATGTTGATCTTATTGAGATATGTTCGCCGAGGTCGACCTCTACCGACTTCCGTCCATTCACACTCGCCTTATAAATTTGTTTCGTCAATCTTCCTTTATCCATCCTTTCTACGTGTCCAAACCATCTAAGCATTTCTTTATCTATCTTTGTAACCACGTCTTCTTTTACACCACAGCGTTCTCTTATCTCACCATTCTTTACTTTATCCAACCGAGTCACTCCGACTATACTTCTCAGACTACTCATCTCCGCAGCATTAATCCTATTTTCATGCTTCTGCCAAACCCATGTTCACATGTTCCGACTTCGATCTCAAATTAAGACTAAGATTTGTAAAATGCTATATATGGTCGGTGTTGCTATATGGCGTGGAAGGCTGGACACTTAAAACTAATGACATCAACAGGTTGGAAGCTTTCGAGATGTGGCTGTACCGTCGAATCCTGAAAATACCATGGACGTAAAAAGATGTCCTGGCTTCGAAACATTAGGCAGTGGACAGGGGTACGGGACATACAATCTCTGATACACACGGCCAGAAACAGAGACGTAATGGAAAATGTGATCGCTAACATCCAGTGATGGATCTGCATCAGAAGAAGAAGAAGCCAAACCCAACATTCACTACCATAAATAAGTGTAGAAACCAACACACCTCTATGCACTGCCAGACGTAAAATAAGAACTCGAATTGAAAAACGCTGACCAATCTCCATCAAGAATCTTTTATAGGGCTGCTACAGAATGGAACAAGCTTCCAAAATCAGTTTTTCCAGAAAACTATGACCTGCAACTTTTCAAAAAGCGGGTTCACAATCATTTCCTTTCTATAATCCCTCCCCCTTCTAATAGTCGCAGTGCGGGCCGTCCGCGGCCCACACGATAGGTCTACCCTTTTAGCGACTTTTTTCAGTAAAAAAAAATTTAGACCAACCCTTGTTTATTCAGCTGCTCAAAAAAACGCTTAAGATTTTAATTTGTTTTCAGGAAAATACGACTTTGGTCAGGGTGGTACTGACATGCAGGAGTTCCTTAATATTGAAAAATTCCTTAAGACCGCCCAAGAGGAAGATCTGTTGGTTATTATAAGACCGGGGCCTTTTATTTGTGCTGAATTCGAGTTTGGCGGTTTGCCTAGTTGGTTATTAAGAGAAACCGATCTTAAAGTTCGAACTTCCAGCGAAACTTTCATGAAACACGTTAGAAGATACTTTGCTGTGCTGCTTACATTGTTGGCATCGTTTCAATTTACCAATGGGGGACCAATTGTTTCATTTCAGGTTAATAATGATACTGTTACGGATTGTGATTTGAGGGCCGCCCCTGTCTTATTGTTTCGCTAGTACGGCTTTCCGGGTCGTCAAAAGAGCGAATGATTTATGGCCGCGGGCGGTAATAGGGGGCCGCGATATATCTAAAAAAGCGTTCACTAATCGGATATAAATATTGTTTAGATATATTTAAAAAGTCGTAGTTTATCAAGTAAAAATTTATCGTATAGAAATATTAGATTAAATTGTTTAGTTTTTGTACTGAGCGTTTATAAATTATCGAACAGAAGAATAAATATCGTAAAAATACGGTATGTGATATTGGTAATAATGTCTGAACATATTTTTACCACTTCGTGGAATTTTATACTTTCTTGGAAATGGTCGAGAAAAACAAGACGTTTGTGTTATCTTCTGGTGCATATAAGTGCAGTAGATTACCCGATTACTTACTTTTTGATAACAAACAAACAATACAAACTTGAATGGTATATTTATGAACACTTAAATTTGTTTACATAGATATCATATCATAAATAACTGCTTATGAACACTTAAATGTGTTTACATAGATATCATATCATAAATAACTGCTTATGAACACTTAAATGTGTTTACATAGATATCATATCCTAAATAACTGCGGAGGTAAATAACTTTCTAAAGAAGTGGTAAAATGCCTTGATTTCGAGGGGGAAGCATTTTACCATACGTAACCCTACACAGTCACCACCTTAAAAAAATTAAATTGCAAGGGGGTTCGAGTGATACCTCTTTTAAAAGATCTTTGAATTCTCTTTACAATCGTCTAATTTTTTATGAAATTTATCGATGCTTTTGTTGGCTACTTTCCTCATTGACTGGGTATTTTATTTTATTTTTCGTGTGGCAAGATCGCCAAGATTTTAAAAGTGTAAAGTAAATGTAAATGACAAACATACATAAAAGAAATAAACGTACAAACATCACAAACACAAAAGTTTATATAAATGTAGAGTGACCTATTCTTCATATATGGATATCAAGTATTGAGTTCTTCCGTGGTTAGTTCTTATACGGTTGAATGTTGTCCTTTCCTTTCTGGGGAGGTTAAATCCTGGGGGGCGCTCTCTTGGATCTATCTATTAAAAGGGGGAGGGATTATAGAAAGGACAATATTGTGGACCCGCTTTTTGAAAAGTTGCAGGTCATAGTTCAATGGAAAAACTGATTTTAGAAGCTTGTTTCATTTTATAACAGCCCTGTAAAAGAAGTATTCTTGATGGAGATTGGTCCTTATAGTGTCAATTTTGAGAGTAAATGGGTGAGACTGATCAGCGTGCCGAGTTCCTCGGCCGAATGTGGCCAGTGATGGTACAAGAGTTTTTATTTCTCTAGAGCATTTGCCATGAAAATGTCTGTACAGTAATGCCTGGTCTGCAACTCTTCTTCTATGTTCTAGAGGGTGAAGGGTATATGTGAGAGTTGAGCTGTTTATCAATCGAATGGCCCTTTTCTGAATGGAATCTAGCAGACGAAGAGAATGCCTTGGTGCTGAACCCCAAATGTGCGAGCAATACTCAAGTAGAGGTCGTATTTGAGCCTTGTACGTCATCAACAGTTGATCAGGAGTAACAAACTTTCTAACTTTCCACAAAAAACCAGCCTCTGGCTTGCTGACTGCGATGTTAGCTACATGGTCATGCCAACACATATTATTAGACTCCCAAAATCGAGATGGAGGGACTTAATTCAAGAATATTTACGGACATTGTGATGGAATGATTTGAGGAATTCACTTTCTTGGAAAACGTGGCGCTTTGTGTTTTCTGGGCGTTGAACTGAACAAGATTGTTGGTTCCCCACTTAACGATTGCTTCAAGATCTCTATTGATGGAATCAACCTGTTCGTGTCTGAGTCTATTTGTATCATTTACCGAAAGTGATCGATAGGATGTAAAAGTTAAGACAAGTGTGCTGTCGTCTGCGAAACTGTAAATGGGGCTCGTGGCGGTTTTCAAGAGGTCGTTGCTGTGTAAAAGAAATAGGGTGGGGGACAGTATGAAACCCAGGGGGACCCCATCATTGGTTTTTAACGTATCAGAAGAAATACCGTCAACTACCACATGTAAGGAGCGATCTTGCATGAAGCTTATGAGCCATTGGCGCTGTTTGGTTGGGAGACCGTAGGCAGATAACTTGCATAACAATGCCTGGTGCCAATCGCGGTCAAAGGATTTAGATATAATAATCTGATATAAGGTGCAGGTTGTGTGGGTTTGTGGCTGCCCACTCTTCTCTCCATGCATCGGTCGGATTGAAGTCATCACCGATGCGTTCTTGGCCAAACTTTCAGGAGGGTTTCGCGATTTTAGTCTAGCAACTTTATCTGAGCAATCCTGCTGGATAGGGAGTTGGTTGTTACCACGGCATTTTTTCCATTCCTTCATGAGCGGCCGATTTACGTCGTATTGGGGCAGGTGGAATATTAGCCTCCTTTACGCCGATGATCAAGTCATATTAGCGTTATCTGAAGAGGAGTTTCAGGCGATGGTTAATGTTATGCATGATTCCCTGAAAATCAAAGGGATGAAAATAAATGTGAGCAAAACGAAAGTAATGGTTTTTGAAAGAGAAGAAAGCATGACAAACTGTGGGGTTTCGATTGAGGGAGAAAGAGTGGAACAAGTTAATGAATTTGTGTACTTGGGTTCAAAATTTACTAGAGATGGAAAGTATGACAGTGACATTGAGCGAAGGGTGTTGGCAGGAAAACAAATGAATGGGGCACAGCATAGCTTTATGAATAGCCAGAAAGTGTCAAAAAAGGCACGTCTGGCGGTGCATAGAGGTGTGTTGGTTCCTACACTTATCAGTATGGTAGTGAATGTTGGGTTTGGCAGAAGAAGCATGAAAATAGGATTAATGCTGCGGAGATGAGTAGTCTGAGAAGTATAGCCGGAGTGACTCGGTTGGATAAAGTTAAGAATAGTGAGATAAGAAAACGCTGTGGTGTAAAAGAATATGTGGTCACAAAGATAGATAAAGGAATGCTTAGATGGTTTGGACACGTAGAAAGGATGGATGAAGGAAGATTGACGAAACAAATTTATAAGGCGAGTGTGAATGGGCAAATCGGTAGAGGTCGACCTCGGAGAAAATATCTCGATCAGATCAACATTGTTTTGAAGAAAGGCCAGGTCAAGAGTACCAACAACCGAAGAGCATGTATGAGAGCACTGATGAAAGTAGAGGAAGCAAAAGATGTGTGTACGAACCGTAGCAAGTGGAAGGAAGTGGTTTCTGCCTACCCCTATGGGAAAAAGGCGTGACTTTATGTATGTATGTATGGAATATTAGCTAGTACTGGCAACCATTGTAGTGGGGTGACTTTTATAGTGCCAGGTACAATTCTCATTGTCTTTTTGAGCTGCGTGTCGACGACAAATTACAAAGAATTATTGTTTGTTATGAAAAATCATTTCAAATAATACCTGACCCATTTTTTTAAAATATAATTTTAAAATTGCTTGTTATCAAGGTGAGATGTCAAATGTTACACATCATATGCGACTTCTGTAAGTCTCGCTCGTTTTTTTTTATTTATCGACAACCAAACGAAAAAAAAAAGTTTTCTGTTAAAGTACCACAGAATATACCAGCCTAAAATTGAGTTGGTGTATACTGTGCTAGAACTTTAACATGATAACAATTAGTTGGTGTTCTATTCAGTGTCGTGTAATTGGGTAATTCCAACAATAATTTGCTGACGAAATAGACGATCATTTTAATTTCGTTATTTCCACAAACCCATTGATAAATTTTATAAAAAATTAGACGATTGTAAAGAGAATTCAAAGATCTGTTAAAAGAGGTATCACTCGACCCCCCTTGCAAATTAAATTTTTTTAAGGTGGTGACTGTGTAGGGTGGAGGGGTGACGTTACGTATGGTAAAATATGTCCCCCTTGAAATCAAGGTTGACGTACTATTTAGGTTGTTGGAAACGACTGATTCCAACAATTATTTTTTATCCCATTTAGGGAGTGAATTGTGGTCGACATTGTTTATGTATGGGGTGAGCGGTAGTTTAATAAGAGAACTGAAATCACCTTACGAGGATTCCACTGCTTGTGTCAGTATAAACGGAGCTTTGCTTGTGTCAGTATAAACGGAGCTTGCACGGACTGGTTTAACATAGAAAAAGGTGTGAGACAGGTATGTGTGGCTTCGCCATGGCTTATTAACTTGGACGAATATTTAAAAGATTTGAAAGAGAGTGAGTATGGATTGAAAATTAATGATTTGTTCGTCAAATGCCTTCTTTACGCCGATGATCAAGTCATATTAGCGTCATCTGAAGAGGAGTTGCAGGCGATGGTTATTGTTATGCATGATGCCCTAAAATCAAAGGGATGTAAATAAATGTAAGCAACACGAAAGTAATGGTTTTTTGAAAGATAAGAAAGCATGACAAACTGTGAAGTTCTAATTAAGTGAGAAAGTTGTATACTTGGGTTCAAATTTTACGAGAGATGGAAAGTATGACAGTGATATTGAGCAAAGGGTGTTGACAGGAAAACAAATGAATGGGGCACTGCTTAGCTTTATGAACAGTAACAGTATGTATGTATTTAATGACTTCGGCGGACCTGTACCAAATATCACCCAAAATCGATTGTCTCAACTGACTAATCTTATCACCGTGAATCCACAAGTTCTTCGAAGCTACGATTAAACTGAGGTGGTGTTTACGCCAAATATTGTAAAACAACCAGAAAACTTTTCTTTGAAATTACACTCTATGCACTGCAAAAACAATAACCCATGCTTATGCCCTATGATAGAGAAAGTAACATCAATAAAATACCTCGGAGTTATCATAGACCAACATATAAGATGGACAGACCACATAATGCATGTCAACAAACGCCTAAGAGCCCTGATTCATAATTTCTATACCCTGAGAGACATTTTGACAACTAAAAACCTCCTGATGTTATACACCTCTTTAGCTGAATCAATCTTATCCTACTGCATCACAATATGGGGCGGGGCTTTCAATACCACTCTTAATATCTTACAAACAACACAAAACACAATCCTAAAAATTATCTTGAAAAAAAACAAACGTTACTCTACTGATATCATCTACCAGGAAACAAAAATATTGAATATCAAACTACTTTTCGCCCACCAATGTTCAAAAAAAATGTACACAAATCATAAAAATTTCCACCAAATAAAAAATAGAATAACCAGATCAAATGCAAATATGAATCTCAACACACAATTGTTCAAAAAAACCTTAACACAAAGATCTTATTTCTTCTTCGGACCTAAATTTTTCAATGCCATCCCAACCGCTCTAAGAAAAATTTCAAACCAGAAAAAATATAATATTGAAACAAAACAGTATATTTTAAAAAACCCAAAGATATTCTACAATATATTGAAATCAACATCTACTTGACAAAAAAGAAAAAAAAAAAAAAAAAAAAAAAAAAAAAAAAAAAAAAAAAAAATTATACCTGCCTACCTTCCTGCACCATCTGCTTGACACTGTAAAACCTCTACAAAAAGTATTTTTCGAATTATGAAAACTTCAACAAATATATTTTAAATCTATAATCTACTTACAGACTTAACATGATAAATACAAAATGTACGTTGAACTTATAAAGTCCTCAGATCGAGCATAGAGCAAGACAGGCAAAATTTGCCTAGGCTCATAATGTTCCAACTGGGATCTTATTTTAGATACAATTTATAACACCTGTAATGTACTTTATCGAAAGCAATAAAATTTGATTTGATTTGATTTGGTTGTTTTGATCTCGGTTAAATTCAGAGAGAAGAAATTTAACTCGAAACCAACCACTCAGACCAAATTCACCGGTATTTTGCATTTATAGTTTTTTTTATATTTTGTAGGTTGAAAACGAATACGGCAGTATCGAAGATGCGAGCAAAAATTTACCCGACAAACTTTATCTGCAGAAATTGCGTCAACTGATGCTGGATAACAACATCAAAGAGCTACTATTTACTTCGGATGACCCCGTGTCCCACGGCAGCAAAGGATCTTTACCGTCACTTTTCCAAACGGCAAATTTCTATTCGGATCCCGACGCCAATTTCGAGGCGCTGAAGAAGTTACAGCCCAACAAGCCGTCCATGTCGTCGGAATTTTGGGCGGGTTGGTTCAACCATTGGTCGGAGAACAGATACGTCGGCAACGTCACGGAATTCGCCGAAGTGTTCGAGCGAATTTTAAAATACCCCGCCTCCGTGAATCTGTACATGTTCCACGGCGGGACGAGTTGGGGATTCTTGAACGGCGCCAACATGGATAATATCCCTGAAAACACCTACCAACCGGATATTACCAGTTACGACTACGAAGCACCTCTCAACGAATACGGCGACTATAGGACAAAATATTTCGTTGTGAAAGAACTAGTGGAGAAATACAATCCGGTCAAAACAAGGGTACCAGAGTTACCGACACGGCCAGTGGTTGTCAATTATGAACCGGTGATAATCAAAAGATACATAAGTAAGTAAATTGGAATCCTTATGTAAACAGATTAAGGAAATACGAAAACAATTACGCAGCTGAAAATCTCTGCGAATTTCAATGTTTTCAAGTGCACAGTTTACGAATATATTCATGAAAGTACTGAATGTGCTCTAGTTTTTAACAAGCTTATATTAGTTTCACCTGTATGTTTGTTTGTAACTGACTCTTTGGCCTCGATTTTGCCCTACTTTAAGCGATCATATTTAATTCAAACTTCGCACACTTGTCAAAGCCGACGACAATGCAATAATTCGATCAAAATATCCGATTATCCAGATTAGTTTCGCCAGGATTCATAAATTTCTCCAGGGATCCTTTGCATGAGAGTAAGAGAGATAGAACTAGTGCGAAACAAAAATACGCGACATTTTTCTAATTTCCAAAATAAGTAGTTTGTCTATTATCTAGTAGATGGCGCCACTAGCAATTTGCAGTAATACAAATGTTATTTTGTGTTGCATAAAAGTATGGTGTTAATTTTTTAAAAACTCTTATGATAAAACTCTAAATAAAATTTGTTTTATTATATTAACAATGTATTCAATGTAGCAGGTATATTCGATTATCCTGATTAGTTTCACCAGGATTCATAAATTTCTTCAGGGTTCCTTCGCATAAGAGTAACCGAGTCTTTGGTCTCGATTTTGCCCTACTTTAAGCGATCAGATTTAATCTAAACTTCGCAGACTTTTTAAAGACCGACGACAACGCAATAATTCGATCAAAATATCCGATTATCCACATTAATTTCGCCAGGATTCATAAATTTCTTCAGGGATCCTTTGCATGAGAGTAAGAGAGATAGAACTAGTGCGAAACAAAAATACGCGACAGTTTTCTAATTTCCAAAATAAGTAGTTTGTCTGTTATCTAGTAGATGGCGCCACTAGCAATTTGCAGTAATACAAATGGTATTTTGTGTTGCATAAAAGTATGGTGTTAATTTTTTAAAAACTCTTATGATAAAACTTTAAATAAAATTTGTTTTATTATATTAACAATGTATTCAATGTAGCAGGTATATTCGATTATCCTGATTAGTTTCACCAGGATTCATAAATTTCTTCAGGGTTCCTTCGCATAAGAGTAACCGAGTCTTTGGTCTCGATTTTGCCCTACTTTAAGCGATCAGATTTAATTTAAACTTCGCAGACTTTTTAAAGACCGACGACAACGCAATAATTCGATCAAATATCCGATTATACCGATTAGCGTCGCCAGGATTTATAAATTTCAGGGATCCTTTGGCATAAGAGTGAGAGAGATAGAACTAGTGCGTGAACTACGCATGCGCGCAGTTTCAACGTCATATTATAATTCACCCAATCCAATATACTGGTGAGAAACGTGCCGAGTGATGAATGGTAAGAGGGTGAGTAAAACAAATCGAACTGAAGAGTAAAAAATAATTCTTAACATAAGAATAAAATTACTGACGAGAAAATAAATGTCATTTCTAAAAACGTGGGGTTTATTAAGAGCTGATGCACTAGATTTTCCCTTTTCGGGTTGTGCTTGTACGATTTTACGTTTAACATTACGTGCAGCTCGTGATGAATTAAACTGAAAGGGTTAAATACAATATTGAATTCGTTATAATATTTACTTTGTAGCATTTTAGCGGTGGTGTTCCGAATTGTTTTAACTACCGCTTCTTTGTAGTTTTCTTCGTTATCTTTTTGCATATTAAATGCCTAATCTTGCAATATAATTATATTTAATTTATCTGGCTTAAATTTAAATCTTTTTGCATCGCAGACTCACAGAATCGACTCATTGTTAGTGCTTAGAAATTCAATAAGTTATTAACAAACATGTCAAACTATTTATTTTGGCAACTAACACCGCGATAATTGATAAACAAATGAATAAGTTGAAAAACCACTAGTGCATTTGTCTGTAGTAAAAATTAATTGAAAATAATTTGACAGATTTTAAAAAACTTGTTGCCAGGCGACAGACACGAGAGCCCGAAGGGCTCGAGTATTGCCAAATGCAACAAGTTTGAAAAAAGGCCTGGAGAGTTATTATCTAATTTATCGAACTCTCGTGTGGTATTCGATAGATTATTTTTTGACGTTACAATAAAAATCACTTAAGATTTTATATTTTTATTTCAACAAATTTATATCATTCGACTCGATATAAACTGAATAAGTTTTTTAAATTAGATTGCATTGAAGTTTTGAACATGAAAAATACAATTATTATAATTGTTGTGCCCTTGGGTGGAGGCTTTTTCAACATTGTTTTGTTCTGATGTGTTAATTATACTTCCCCACTCTCTCTCTCAGGTTATTAATTAAATTTGAATGATGTTCATTATCCAATTGCAGGTAAGGTTTTAATGCATGATTCACCAAAACGTTTGGGATTCATTTTAGGAATTTTTTGAAAAATTATGACAGACGCGTCAGATCAATAAAATACTTTAAGTAGATTATTCCCACTATAATAATGTTTTTATTGAAAATTGAAAATTTCCATTGGTTTCGAGAAACGTCAAAAAATAATCGCTGTAAAAGTTGCAGCTAACTTTTGCCGCTGTCAAAGTGACAATTGCACTGTGGCATATGCGATTTTTTGTACATGAGTTGAATTGTCAATTATAATATATTGTTAAGACTCTTAGTTCTATCTTGGCTTCGGCGTTTAAAACTCTCGATCCAATAACAAAAACAATGTTTATTTCAATACAATAACTTCTATTTTTGTTAACCACTTAGATATTCACTTAGCAATACAGCTTTTACGACTCTATATAACTATTTACATTTAATAATTCGTAAACACATAAGCTAATACTAATACTACTCATGTGTCCCTGTGCAAAGTGCACCTGAGACCCCAAGCTTGGATCACTTGGCAAGCGAGCACTTTGTTCGTCTGCCAAGCTGCCAAAGCCCCAGGAGCAACTTGAAGAGTTGGACCTGCCACCACCCCCAGTACTCATTGTACCAGGCTTACTCTCGAACCGAAACCCTGAGGTCCAAGGTGGCCGATGAAGTCAGCGCACAAGTACCTAACGCAGTGCAGGGCACTATAAAGTTAAAGTCTTAAGTAGACTAGAAGTTACATGAATTCTATTTCGAATTCTGTTTCAAGTGAATTTACTATGACTGAAGGTCCGCGCGCCAGTTTCAATTTGTCAAGACAAATATCCACCTTTTGCTGAAAGAAAGTTTTTTATTAGTCTTCTTTTTTCTTTGTCCGGTGTGTTTGTGGATCCGGCTTCCTGTTCTTCTTTCCTCACTTGGTTCTTGCTTTTGTTGTAGTTTTCTATCTGAAAAGTAATTTGTTAAATCTGAAAAGAAAGGTTAGTGTCCTCTTCTTAGTTGTTTAGCAGCTGGTGCTTTGGTCTCAGATATTTCCAATGGACATCTCCCGGGTCGTAGTCTGTCAGTTCTTGTAGCTCTCTATTTGGGTGCGCTCTTAGCTTGTCAAATGTTTTTTCTGCGTGCGTCTTCATCCGTTCTAGGATCGTTGTAATTTTTAGATCTTTTTGCAGTTGGGCGTTGGAGACGTACCACGGTGCGTCCGCTGCTTGTCTGATGCATATGTTCTGCTGCGCTTGGATCCTTGTCCTGTGTGATTTTCTTCTTGTCACTTGTCCCCAGGCTAGAGAGGCATAAGTAATCATCGGGAGAATGATGCTATTTATTAATAGGAGTTTTGTCTTTAGGAGAAGGTTGCTTCTCCTTCCTATTAAGCATTGCAGCTGTCCTCTTGTGAATCTTGCTTTGTCTATTGCTGCATCCATTTGTTTCTTGAACTACTCATGTTATAATCGTTTCCCCTTTTATATCTCCCTATCACGATTCTAGATCATTCCACCTGTTTCTCCAAAGTTCGACGCGGTTCCCCCTTTTTTTTATACCTGAACGAATAACCACGAGAAGGGTCCGGTTATCTCTCGAATTTCTATGCTCATTAAATATGCACCCTTGATTCGGGTGTAGCCGCCAGAGACGGATTCAGTAAATTCGTAACAATATTTACGTTTAGTTATCCTGTCCGAACGTTGGTTTGCCTGCTTTGAAAATATAGCCATCAAGCTCAGCAACCCAGAAAACTATAAATTCGACACTAATATTGGCGTTTTTAATAGTGTTTATATTTCATTCCCATCACTCCCCTTTTGTATATGTGATTACATAATTAAAAATGTCATCATTAAACTCAGCGATCCCAAAAACTAAAAGTTCGACACTTATATCGTCATATCTATCAGCAATAACCTTTCCTGAGAAAATCACGTGAGGTCCATTGCCAAAAGTGCATCCCAAAAACTTGGTTTTTTGTTTCGTGCCAAGAGCTATTTCACCTCCAGTCAGCTGCTTATGATCTATAAGGCACAGATCCGACCTGTACTGGAATACTGTTCCCATATTTGGAGTGCGGCACCTAAACATATCCTGAAGCTATTGGATTCTGTCCAAAAAAGGACAATTCGTCTCGTCGGTGATGCCTCGCTTACAAACTCGCTCACTTGTCTGGAACACCGTAGAAAAGTTGGCGATTTGTCTCTATTTTATAGATATTTTCATGGGCGATGCTCTTCTGAAATATCAACAATCGTTCCTCCTTTGGCAGTCTCTTCGAGATTAACCCGTCAAGTTCAGTCTTCACACCCCTTCGTGGTCACTTTGGAGACCTGCAGAACATCACTTTCCAAAGACTCATTCATCCAACGAATTGCGAGGCTTTGGAACTCATTGCCTAGGGAGGTGTTCCCCGAGGCATACAACCTCCAGAAATTTAAGAAGAACACCAACTCCTACCTTCTTTCCCTTGGTTCCCACGATGTTCTCTGAACATTACAGGATATCCTTTTTCGTGGGAACCAGAACATAAAAAAAAAAAAAAAAATTATCATGGCTATTTTTTTAGACTACGAAGATATAACCTCAAAATTGGTTGGAATCGAAAATCGTGACATCGTACCCATGGAGCTGTTACCGATAAATAATAACACCGGCCAGAAATACGGTTACATCATATACAGAAAGAAAAATATCGACATTTATGACGGTAGCATATTAAAAATCAATGGATACGTCTACGATACTGTTAATATTTATATAAACAACGAACTGATGAGCAAAAACGTAAACAATTTAGACGGTTTTGGGTATTGGAGGCAAAAAGACGGTCAGGTACATTTTACAAGAAACTTCGTCAATGCGACTATAGATTTGGTGGTGTGTAATATGGGCAGAAATAATTTCGGTAGTTTGGATCAATTTAAACAGTTTAAAGGACTTAGAAACGCCGTCAAATTAAATGAAAAGAAAATCGTAGATTGGGAAATTATACCTTTGGAATTTAAATCGTCCTGGTTAAAGGATCTTAGCGGTTGGAAGGATTATCGCCGAGAAGAAGTCGTCCAAGGGGCAGCTCTTTACGAAGCTGATTTGGAGTTGACTAACACAGCCGATACTTTTGTTGATATGTCCAAATGGAATAAAGGGATTGTAATTGTGAACAACTTCGTTTTGGGAAGATATTGGAAAATCGGATCTCAGCAATCTTTGTATCTTCCTGCGCCGTTCTTGAAAAACGGGATCAATAAAATTGTTGTTTTCGAAGAGTTTGATTCTAATAATACCGTGGTGGAATTTTCCAACAAACCCATTTATTTTAATGATTAGTAGTCCTATCCAATATTCGACTAATATTTTTTGTAACAATCTTGTTGATAAGATTAATTTATATTGTGATATTTTATAATTTTAAATAAAAAAATAAATAAGTTTAACCACATGCATGTATTTATTATTTTAATAAATTACTAGTATATATTTACAGGGTGTTTCTAAATTCAGTAGACCAAAAGTCTGGAAACGGCCAATTATCTCGTAAATTGTTAGTCCGTTAGTTAGAAAAAGTATCCAACCTGGTAATACTCCCACGACTGAATAAATCCACCGAAATTTTTACCACGATCAAAAACTGCAATATTTCGGGCATGTTATAAGAGGCGAAAAATACCGATTACTGCAGAACATCATGCAGTGAAAAATTTATAGTAAAAGAAAGCCAGGTCGCAGAAAAGCATCATGGCTCAGGCTCAAGAATCTACGTGACTAGTATAAACTCAACTCAAGCTCTCTGGTCAGTGTGGCTCACCGCTAGAGTATACAGTTCACCGCACAATCCAGCCCTTCTCATGGTTGTATGGGGTGAGAAATTTTTTTGAAATCGGTAGGTTCCAGGTTGGTGTAACCAAATATGCTGAACCTTATTCTTCCCAGGCCGAGGCATGAACATAGTACATGTTCAGCAGTTTCGTCTTCCACACAGCAGAACCGACAGTCCGTTTGTTGGTTCAGATCTATCTTTCTGAGGTGGTATCTTAGACGACAGTGTCCCGTAAGCAGTCCTTTTAGAATACGCAGGTCATTTCTGCTCCATTCTAGGATCTGCTTAGTTGTGTTTCTCGAGGGTTGTAACGGTAGAAACGCCTTCGAGTGGGTTAGCCCTGGTATGTCGGACCAGTACGTAAGTATTTTACTCTCCGCCCAGTCCGAAATAATTGTTTTGGCGGCACTTGTGGTGACTCCAAAAACCGGTTCTTGTCCAGTGAACGCAGATTCGGCCCCCTGTTTTGCAAGGGTGTCGGCTTTTTCGTTTCCTTCCACCGCTGGTGTCCAGGTACCCACAGTAGGGTCACCCTGTTGTTCGCACCAAGGTACTCTAAGGATTCGATGCAATTCCATACAAGTTTAGAATTTATCTTGTTGGAGCTCAGTGCTGTTAAAGCAGCCTGGCTGTCTGATATTATATTTATGTTTTTGTTTGCTAGTGGTCTGTTGGTCAACTCTCTTGCACACAACTCGATAGCGAATACTCCAGCCTGAAAGATTGTGGCATACCTGCCAAGACTGGTAGATATTTCAATCTTTGGTTTCCTGCTGAAAACACCGGCCCCAACTCCATCTGGGGTTTTTGAGCCGTCTGTGTACATTACGTATTCAGTCTCTGGGAAGAGGATTTGTCCCCTCATCCATTCGTCTCTCTTCGGAAAGAGGACTTTGAACGACTTTTCTACGTGTATTTTTGTGGCTAGCAAGTCGGGAACCATCCCGAGAATTTGGTGGTTTTTTGTTTCACTCAGTATCCCGGAGTGATCCCCGAGTTGCTCTCCATTTATTTGCTTGTCCAAAGACAGGAATCTATTGGAAACTATCCTGGCCTCCCTCTCTAAGAGAATATCTAGGGGAGGGAGATGTAGGAGGTGTTCCATCGCTGCCGTTGGTGTGCTGGACATAGCTCCAGTTATGGCCAGGCATGCCAGCCGCTGAAGGCCAGCAAGCTTTGCTCTAGCTGTCTGTTGTAACCCTTTGGTCCACCAGACTACTGAACCATACGTGATCATAGATATTATCATTGTTTGATAAATCCAGTAAATCTCTTTGGAGTTCATTCCCCAAGATTTGCCACATACTCTTCTGAGATTCCAGAGAGAAAACCTGGCTTTGTTTATTGTTTTTTCCAAGTGGGCGTTTCAGGTGAGTCTTTTATCCAGAACTACACCCAGGTATTTCACTTCCGTCGCAAATGGAATGCTCTCTCCGTATAGGACAGGCTGCCGAAGCTTATCTAGCTTTATCCTTTTTGTAAAAGGAATAATTACAGTTTTTCGGGGGTTTACAGACATCTGTTCCCTCTCGCACCATCTGTATACTGTGTTAAGGGCTTCTTGGAGGACGTTTGAGATCGTCGCTTCAAATTTACCTCTAACTATTATAACCAGATCATACGCATAGCATTGAAAATCTACTTCCTGCATGGAAAGCTCGCTCAGCAGAGAGTCGACTAGAAGTGACCACATTAGGGGGGAAAGTACCCCGCCTTGTGGACACCCCTTCGCCGCCCTGAACCTAACCGACTCTCCATGCAGTGATGATATTATATATCTGTTTTCAATCATGTTTTTGATCCAGTTACAGATTTTACTGTCTATCCCTCTATCCCTAATTGATGTATAGAGTGACTGTGGTAAGGCGTTATTAAACGCTCCTTCTATATCTAGAAAAGCTGCCAGCGCAATTTCCTTATGTTTAAGGGAATGGCCGATCTTTCCTACTAGATTGTTTAGAGCTAAATCCGTAGATTTGCCTGTTTGGTAGGCATATTGGTGGGGGTTTAAGGGATGTTCCCTAAGATTCCCCTCTCTAATATGTCTATCAATAATTCTTTCCAGAGTTTTCATTAAGAATGAGGTAAGGCTGATCGGCCGGAAGGATTTGGATAGGGAATGATTCACCGTACCCGTTTTATGTATGTATACAACTCTCGCCGTTGACCAGCCCAGCGAAATATAACTCCACGCCAAACTCGCTCTGAATAGTTTAACCAGAAAAGATAGTAATATTTCGCTGCCCTTCTGAATGAGGGCAGGGAAAACACCATCCTCCCCTGGAGAATTGAATGGGGAGAAATAATTCACCGCCCATTGTACCGATGTTGGGGTGACCACTTTTGAAACATTTCTCCAGTCCTCCCTTTTGGGTCGCGATGTCGATCCCATTGAGAGTGGAATTTGCTCCTGGTCCCTCAGAAGCAGACTGCCGGGAAAGTGGGTCTGCAAGAGAGTCTCTAACGTTTGCCTACCAGAGTCCGTAAAAGAGCCATCTGGTCGTTTTATCGATCCAATCTCTTGCGTCGGATCTCTGGCGAGGGCCTTGTGGATTCTTGTGCTGGCAGGTAGATCTGATATACTCTGACAGAACCTCCTCCGGGTTTCTCTTTTGGCTTTCCTTATTTCTTTGTTATAAGTCGTTAGAGCTGTACGATAGATTTCCCAGCAACCTGTTTCTTTAGCTCGATTGAAGAGACGTCGAACTTCTTTTCTTTGCTTGTCTAAGCTTCTGCTCCACCAGGGTGTACCTCTATGGTCCCTCTTCTCCTTTAATGGGCAGTTTTCCTTATAGGCCGTTAGAAGGGCGGATGCGATATGCTCATTCGCCGCTTCTATTTCGGCTCTATTTTGTATAGTGCTATTACCGTTACCTAGGTGCTGTTGGAGGGATTCACAGTACCCTTTCCAATCTGTGCATTTTGGATCTCGAAATTGCACTATCGGACATCAAATCGTATGTGTCTATGATCTGAGCATGAGGGCTCGGTAGATACCTGCCAGTTAACTATTTTGGTACTCATAAACTGTGTACTAATAGTTATGTCTAGAACTTCTCCGCGAATTCTGTTCACGAAGGTTGGTTCCGAGCCTACGTTGTTTACTGCTAGCACTTCCCCTATTATATAATTATATAAGTACTCACCTCTTTCATTGATGTCGCTGCTGCCCCAATCCAAATGGTGGGAATTTGCGTCGCATCCAATGATCAGTTGCCTGTTGTTCCTCTTGCAGAAGGCGACTAGATCTCGCACTGCTGCTGGAGGAGGGTGTTCTTTTCGGTCTCCAGGGAAGTAAGCAGAGCAGACGACTACATCTACACTACTGTCTCCTCCCGAGATCGAAAGCTGTGCTGCAACCACATCAGGGGTGCAAAACTCTGTTAACATAAAATAGTTCATGTTTTTCCTGATGAGTATGCATGCTCTTGGCTTACCACCTAGAGTACATGCTATTAACTTACCGGAGCAGTTTCCTAGGCCGCTTATTCTGCCTGTATTGGAAGTCCAGGGTTCCTGGATTAGTGCCACATCGAGTTGCTCCTTGGCGAACCTCCTGCTGAAGACATATGAAGCCGCTCTAGCATGTTGGATGTTTGCCTGGAGAAATTGGATGTGGTTAGCCATTTCTACTTAAAGGTAGAGTGGGGAGGTTTACTTTCCTTCCCCGCATTGTTTCCTGGTGTAGGCCGTTTTGTCGGCGCTTTACCATGAAGGGGTTTTTTCCCTTTTCCGGCTTTTTTGCTGGTTTTGGCCGGCCTCTTCAGTCCCGCTATCGCCGCCGAGGTAGATTTACCTCCCTCTTTGGTTCTAACGGTTACCTCCGAAGACTTTGGAATTTCCACCGATGTTGGTTCTTTCTTGACTTCCTTGGACCGGAATTGCACCTGTCCAAAGCCAAAATATGGGCGGAAATTTAGCCGCTCCAAATCTTTAATGGATACCTCATCCATTGAGAACGTCCACGTTTGACCAGGTCCTGCGTTTTCCCTGTGTAGAATGGTCCGCTCCTGGGTATGCAGGGCACGGTTCATCTTCCGCAGACGGTTAGTTACCCGTTCTCCCGTCAGTCTGGGTAGTCCCTCATCGTCTGGGATGAAAGCCACACAGATGTGGGGTTTCGGTATGTCTTCCTTCTGAACTAACTTCAGCTGGGCGTTTTCCCAGGGTTGAAGGTAGCATATCACTTCCTCCATCCACTTGACCGTCTCAGCGTCCGTACAGGACAGAAGGAGGATTCCAGGTCGAATGGTGCAGCTCTGGAATCGCACTTGTGGACCATCGTCCGGTAGTTTGTCTACAGTGTCCATAATGGATCGCTGTAGCAGCCGTAGCTGTTCGTTTGACAGCTGAGCATTTGGGTGTTCTGGGTGGATTATGCCCACCTTGATGCCCTGAGCTACAGTTGCAAAGGAGCGTTTTTGCTCGTTTGAGTCCTCCATAGTGCGTGGCTTTTTCGCCGCCGCTTCTAGAGTGCTACCATCCGAGCGTATTCGCTTGCTGGTGAGAGCGGGGGGGGATTGATCCCCGCTTCTTTTCTCATCCCGTTCTTTTAGTATTTGATCTAAGGCGGTTTTGTAAGGTACCCCGCTCTTGATCAATCGGCTAAGACGTTTTCTCGTCGCGCCGGCAAGTTTGACCTTCTTGTCCAGGTTTATGCTGGCCGTTTGCTTAGCCTCGCCCCCTGTTGTCAGGTCCGTTTTCTCGGGAGTGGGGGATTTTAAAAGTACCCTCTCAGCTTCCTGCGAGATTTGGTTGCTAGGAGGGTCTGCGAGAAGATTGCCTTCGTCGCAGATGGTTTTAATGTTTTTTGTTACTCACATAGTTCCCACGAGTAGCTAAAGAAAAAATGGTCGACTACGGCAGAGCTCTGCATTACCGTAGCAAGGCAAAAATACTACCGGGAGGTTGCCTGGTATCCCAGAGGCTCCGTTTGCGATATCTGTTTGGGGCAGGCACAGATATCATACATATAGTACGCCCCTTGGCACGGGTCGCATGACACCTTGAGTAAAGCCTGATGATCGCGGTAAGCTTGGCTGGCTTAAAACAAACCAACCGCACCTGTCTAGTTTGAATACAAGGAAGTGAACTCCCTTGTACTCAAAGGTAGTAATGATATAGCCGCTGCCCTATATCATGTCCTTAGTTGATCCGCGGGTGTTTATTCTTTAATATTAGACACCTTTCCTGTAAGCCAGGAAGTTCCCTATCAGCCATTGGGACGCGTCGTGTTGGGGTTAAGGACATCCCCGCACAGAACGTTAAAGTAACATTCATGTTTAATTTTTACCAGAATAAAGGATAAACAAGATGTTCTAGAAATTACGGAAACAATTTGAATTTAATAGATCCAAAAGTTTGATCAATTACAACATATTCAAACTGAGGGGGAGGTAAAGTACTTTCCTCCTTAGAGTGGAAAGTATGAGTTTTCTCCATGATCTGAGGGACAAAAGTGTGTACTTTCTATAGGGGTAGGAGTAAGTGGGAAAATTATTTACATCACGTACATCACGTTAATGCTATTATTTAAACTAATGTACTTATTTATATAATAATTTAAAATATTTGTATAATTCATTTAAAAATTAATTTCCAACTTGAAATGATTTTAATTCAATTACTGAACTTCCACGATGCATACTTCGACACAAAAAACACCTCTTGACATTTGGACTTATTCTTATCTTTAACTGCAAGATATTGTTTTATTTATTTGATTATATATCTCACGTATTTATTTTTGATTTCCGAAAGATTTAATTAAACATTAAAATGTTGTTATGTTTTTTAACTTTCTGTCTATTAATATCAACATCTTTAGCTCAGAAAAACTTACCAACTAACTATGAGTATTTTACAAAAACGGGAATATTTTCCGGTAAGTTAATATTTAATTTTAATATTAGAAATACATTGTTTAGAATGGTTTAAATTTTACACACGCACACACACACACCTATACACACACACACACACACCTATACACACACACCTACACACACACACACCTACACACACACACACCTACACACACACCTACACACACACACACACACACACACACACACACACACACACAAATTAAAGCAAAACTGGCATTAGTTGACTATATTTTTATTTAGGCATAACTACAAATCAAACAAGTTTTTTCCTTAATGGAAAACCGTTTTTCATCTACAGCGGTTCCATCCATTATTTTCGAAATCCAAGAGCCTATTGGAGGACCAGGTTAACCCAGTTTCGTGCAGCAGGCCTCAACACCGTCGAAACGTACATTCCGTGGAATCTACACGAACCCAGATCGGGTTTTTACGATTTCGGAGGAAATGGTTCGGAAATGGAAGATTTTCTGTACATCGAAGAATTTCTTAAATTAGCGCAAGAAGAAGATCTATTCGTAATATTACGCCCCGGGCCGTTTATAAGCGCTGAATACAATTTCGGAGGATTTCCCAGTTGGTTGTTGAGAGAAAAACCTATGGGATTCAGAACAGACGAAGAAAATTATATTAAATATGTTTCGAGGTAAAATTGTAAGATATACAATACAAAAATAAATAAAAAGAGAAAAAGAGATTTATTAATTATTAATTATTAATTATTAATTATTAATTATTAATTATTAATTATTAATTATTAATTATTAATTATTAATTATTAATTATTAATTATTAATTATTAATTATTAATTATTAATTATTAATTATTAATTATTAATTATTAATTATTAATTATTAATTATTAATTATTAATTATTAATTATTAATTATTAATTATTAATTATTAATTATTAATTATTAATTATTAATTATTAATTATTAATTATTAATTATTAATTATTAATTATTAATTATTAATTATTAATTATTAATTATTAATTATTAATTATTAATTATTAATTATTAATTATTAATTATTAATTATTAATTATTAATTATTAATTAGTAATTATTAAAATATTAAATTATTAAATTATTAAATTATTAAATTATTAATTTATTAAATTATTAAATTATTAAATTATTAAATTATTAAATTATTAAATTATTAAATTATTAAATTATTAAATTATTAAATTATTAAATTATTAAATTATTAAATTATTAAATTATTAAATTATTAAATTATTAAATTATTAAATTATTAAATTATTAAATTATTAAATTATTAAATTATTAAATTATTAAATTATTAAATTATTAAATTATTAAATTATTAAATTATTAAATTATTAAATTATTAAATTATTAAATTATTAAATTATTAAATTATTAAATTATTAAATTATTAAATTATTAAATTATTAAATTATTAAATTATTAAATTATTAAATTATTAAATTATTAAATTATTAAATTATTAAATTATTAAATTATTAAATTATTAAATTATTAAATTATTAAATTATTAAATTATTAAATTATTAAATTATTAAATTATTAAATTATTAAATTATTAAATTATTAAATTATTAAATTATTAAATTATTAAATTATTAAATTATTAAATTATTAAATTATTAAATTATTAAATTATTAAATTATTAAATTATTAAATTATTAAATTATTAAATTATTAAATTATTAAATTATTAAATTATTAAATTATTAAATTATTAAATTATTAAATTATTAAATTATTAAATTATTAAATTATTAAATTATTAAATTATTAAATTATTAAATTATTAAATTATTAAATTATTAAATTATTAAATTATTAAATTATTAAATTATTAAATTATTAAATTATTAAATTATTAAATTATTAAATTATTAAATTATTAAATTATTAAATTATTAAATTATTAAATTATTAAATTATTAAATTATTAAATTATTAAATTATTAAATTATTAAATTATTAATTAGTAATTATTAAATTATTAATTATTAATTATTAAATTAATAAATCATTTTTTTATTTTTAGGTACTATGACGTTCTTCTGCCGATTTTAGAAAAATATCAATTTACTCAAGGTGGACCTGTTATTGCTTTTCAAATAGAAAATGAGTACGGTTATACAGGTTACCAAAACTTTGTGCCTTCTAAAAATTATTTAAACCTTCTCAGACAAAGGTATCTCGATAACGGAATTGTCGAGCTATTGGTAACTTCTGATAATCCAATTGCGCGTGGAGATTCCGGTACTCTACCAGGCGTTTTGTTTCAAACTACCAATTTCGGAGATTCGCCTGAATCTTATTTTAGCAAATTATCCGAGCTTCAACCAAATAAGTAAGTAGAATTATTAATTTTAATAAAATTGCTTCTTTATTTCGATAAAAACAGTACTAAGTAATTTTTGGTAACTGAATGACCCCGACTTTTTTCGTAACATTAACTTTTTAAGATACATGATACCCAAAAAACAAATTGATGTTATGTCGGCACAAAATTGGATAATTTTCTTCCATAATGCATTAAAATTTTTATCTTTCTTAAATTCGTGTCGATAAGCGGGGGTTCATTCAGATATCTCCAAAGAAAAAAATCATTTGGAGATCTGGAAGGTCACGTGATCGTATTACGTGTAGATATTAAACGATCAAGAACGTCGTTTAAAGAAATTGTGTCACTACTCGTACATGAACAACCATCCGGTTGAAACCAATTTGTTATTGCAGAAGCTGTAGATATTTGACAACGTTTAGGTTACCATCGATAAAGCAGTAACTCATAAATAGTGTTTTTAAATTCCTGTTGGACGATACTTGTTGCACTTCGTGCCCACTCAAGAGAATATTACCACTCATCACCAGATTTGTCATATATTGTGTTTTTGAAGAATTGATCTTTAATCCGGCTTTTTTACGCTTTTTCTAGATCGTATATCTGAAATCAGAACAATATCATCGGCAAACCTAAAGTGGTTTAAGTCTTCTCCATCTATATTAACTCCCAAGTTATTCCAATTTATCTCCTTCAGCAAAGTTATTCACCTCTCCAAAATTCAGGGAGGTTAACTTCAGTCAATAATTATAAATTTTGTTACAGACCTTTGATGGTAATGGAATTTTGGATAGGTTGGTTCGACCATTGGACAGATAAACATCAGACGAGATCGGCTAGCGAAATGAAAAACTTATACGAAAGAATCCTTAAATATCCTGCTTCGGCTAACATATATATGTTTCAAGGTGGATGTAACTTTGCTTTTGGGAATGGAGCTCATTTAAGTATGATTTTTTCTTCTGTGGGAACCTAAACACAGTTCAAAGCGAATAATAAATTAGTAATAAAAATATTTGATTGATATTTTTTTGTTTAAGATAACGAAAAACTTGATAACTCGGCTTTTCTTCCAACCACAACGAGTTACGATTATGATTCGCCTCTCAGCGAATCCGGAGACTATACGCAAAAATATTTCGATGTTAAAGAACTCCTTTCGAAATACAATCCTATCAAAACCCGTTTGCCGGATCCGCCGAAAATTCCTCCAAAAGTAGCTTATGCTTCAGTAACGGTTACCCAACAACTTCGATTAGGTGATATTATTTCCAACCAACCACCGAATGTATTGCTGAGTGAGAATGTAATTGCCATGGAAATGTTGGATATAAACAGCGAATCGGGACAAAGTTATGGGTATATCGTTTATCGTAAAGAGAATGTGGATTTGGAAGCAGAAAGTGTTCTCAAGATTGAAGGACGCGTATGTGATACTGTTATGGTTTTAGTTAATGGTGTTTTGGTTTCTCCAGTTCTTGATACGGTTGCCGATTTGAATGGTTTCGGATATTGGAGATTGCAAGATTCCACTTTGGTATTAAATAAAGAAGAAATTAAAAATGCTACCGTGGATATAGTCGTCGAAGAATGGGGTAGAATGCACGGAGGCACCATTTTGCAGTATAATCAGACGTTTAAGGGACTGTGGCAAGGTAAGAGCAATAGATAAAATTAACTTTGGAATAACCCAGGTAGGAATTAGTGCTTCGCTTGAACTTTTAGGAATTGTCACGTGCCTATTTTTTCCTTCTACAGTTCTCTGATAGTTTCGTATTCCTTAGTTACTCGTAAGTAGGGTTGCATACCTTGTAGGGATAGGATTCGATTGTTTGGTTTGCATTTCTGTGTGGATGGGGCTGGCTAACAGCACGGACGAGGCGATTGTGGAGCACTGACTTGAGAAGATTGTGGGTTGACGTTTATTCCGTGTCATTTCTTGATTTCCGGCCTAGGAGTGTCAGTCGTGTGTTGAGAGAGGTGAGGGTGAGATTTTTTGGGACGTTGTGATATTAGCACGTGTGCAGAACCTCTATGGGATTTCTTTCATAACTGGCTGTATTTGGGCCATCTTAATTGGATTTTGAAGAAAAACCATTTAATTTTTAACTTGACCATTTTGTCTTGCCTTTGTTGTGGATATTTTGGATTATTGGTGTCGAGTTAAAATAGCCGCTAGCGGGATTTATTTGAGGGAAGCCATTGTTAATTAGCAGGTGCCGTCTCATAATCAACCCGGCCACAGGAGTAGGCCACAGAAGTAGTGAAGTCGTATACCCAAAGGTTACAAGTGTTTTATTTTTAAATATATAACGCCGTGACTTATTTTGACACCACGATTAAGTTTTGTTTTAGTTTATTAATATAGCACATGTGAATTCGTATACCCAAAGGTTATCAGTGAATTATTTTTAAATATATAACGCAGTGACTCATTCTGACACCACGATTACGTTTTGTTTTAGTTTATTAATATAGTACATTGTTGGAAACTATTTATTGCATTAGATAATATGCCAAAACTAAACTTGGATTAAAATAACCTTCTCAATAATTCTTTATGTCCAAGTAAAAATATATTTTCTTCCTACTTATTTGTAAATATCCTACAATCTTGATATTTTAAAGGACAACCATTGTAAAAATATTTTTAAATAAACTAGATTGTTTTGGCAGTGGAAATCTTTATGTAAATGGTTAAAACACGAGTTGGTTAGCAGCCTTATGTAAACGTTTGAATTAGTGTTATTAATGAGTTAATTTATATATGTTTTACTTTTTTTTTGTAACTTGGTAAAGTATGTTACTCTTACTTCTGTTCTGGTTATTTTATAAAGTTGTAAATTTTAAATTTTTGGTTTGTTTTAGCAAGAAAATTTTACCATAGCTGTTAATTTTGACTATATTTGTTATAATGTTGCTATTGAGCTGTGTACCTTAATTATTTATTGTGTGAGTAAAGTATCCAACATATTTTTGCTATTATTTTGTTTATTTGGTTCACCATAATCTTAGTTGTTTATCGTGTGGCTCTGCTAGTGCCTATAAGACCTAGGGGTTTCCGGCTTGAACCGTCTAAGTCGGTGGCGCGGCTCACTTTTATATTTTTTTCTTCTACCCTCTACGGCTGAGCTCGGGCATAATTTTCCAGTAGAGAAACCGCTAGCAGAGTACTCTTCAGAGAACGAAAAGACGTGGCAGAATCTCGGGGAAAACTTCCGCTGGCAAAGCTTGGCAGTTCATTGAAAGAAAGAGACCTGGAAGACAGATGATCGGCAAGTCTCCAAGGTAAAGTTAAAAGGGTGCGGATGATTGAACCATTTGGGTCAATCTCGAATAAACGACCAAGCCATAAAAATATTTGTTAAAGAGACATATCGCCACCCTTTCTGCGATGTTGCAGAGAAGTAAAGGAGTTTGTAAGAGAGACATCACTGACAAGACGAACTACTTTTTTTTGGACGGAATCCAAAAGCTTTATTGTATGTTTAGGAGCTGCACTCTCTGCGTTAAAGATCATAAGCAGCTGATGGGAAGAGAAATGGTTCTTAGCTCTTAGCGTGCTTCCTCCTTTTTTTATTAATTCTGCAGGTATATTGTCACTCCCTGGTTATTTGTTGTTTGCCAGGTTTTGTATAGCTTGTTCCACCGCTGTTCTTGTGGGTGGCTTCTGTTCTTCATTATTTTCCATTACGTGCTCTTCACTTGCGTTTTCTCGGTCTATCGTTTCCTGATTTTTGTTTAAGAGTTGACCAAAGTACTCTACCCTTCTTTCCGAGACACCCTATTTGTGGATATCAGTTCTTCTTACTCATTCTTACATTGAGTTGTCCGGGGTTTGAAACTGCTCCTATTGACATTGAATTTTTTGTACTGTTCTCTGTTCAGTTGTTCTATTTTTCCCATTTCTTAGCTTATCCATTTTCTTTTTTTCTGTCTATGCATTCGTTTTTCTGCTCTTCGTTTATTTTGATATTCTTCAATTGACGCTCGATTTTTTCGGGCCTGCATTTTTTTCCAAGCTTCGTTCCTTTCTCGATTTGCTCTTTCACAATCTTCATCAAACCACTGGTTTCTTGGTCTTGCACGATCTGTCCCCACTATTTCATCTGCTGTGCTTTTAATGCTTTCCCTAAGTTTCTTCCACAGTGTGTTTACTTGTTGCTGTTCATCTTCATTTCTTCCATTTATTTTATCTCTCAGATGATTTTCATGATCAGTTCTGTTAGCTGGATTTTGGTAGTTTATCCACTTCATATCTATCGTCCTTGAAATTGTCTTTTTTTGGTAGCTTTGATATTCGCGCTCTTATAGTGGTTTTGACCAGGAAATGGTCCGAACCTTTGTTTGCACATTGGATTTATTTCCCCGTTGTTAGGAATTTTGGTATTTTCCGGATGACATAAAAGTTCATATGAAGCTGATAGAGCCGTTGTTTGTTTCGTTTTCGCTCCGGCTAAGTGCAGTCCACGAGCAGGACTGATTGTCATGGCCGCTAAAAATCGTTAACTTGTGGCGACACTTGAATTATTTATCCCCAAATGAAAAAATAATTGTCCTATTAAACCATAAATATCTTAAATTGATAGAAGTGACACTTTCTCTGATGATTTAATGTCAATTACTCTCGTTTTGTGTTTCAGGAAATGCTTATTTAAACGAACAACAACTTCTTAATTGGAAAATTGTTCCTTTGGAGTTTAAAAGACGATGGAATGACAACCTAACCTCCTGGCAACCTAAAACTTCCGATGCTGGTCCGTCTTTATATTTAGCAAAACTTATACTCGACACCGAAATCAGCGACACCTACATCGACATGAGAAACTGGTCGAAAGGATTGGTAATCGTAAACGGCTTCCCAATCGGAAAATATTTCAAATTGGGTCCCCAACAAGCTTTATATCTACCAGCACCACTACTTAGAACCGGAATAAATAACATTATGATCTTTGAACATTTCAAGGCTGGTGACGAAGTACATTTTTCAACCGATCAAATTTATTTAACACCATAAAATTAATTCGTTCGTGCATAACTTGTAATAATTATGAATAATAAAATATTGAAAATGTTCGTTGTTGTGTCCATTTCTTTTATTGGGGTTTACTGCACGAAGATGTTTTTGCTTTAAATGTTTATGGGCTTTAAATATTATTTGTAACATGTATTTCAAATTTATCTAGAAATCATAGTCAGCTCTTTATTTTTCCTGCCCAAGGAGATTTGCGATTATGACCAACTTATTCCTGCTGAATTTCAGTAACCTTAAAAAAAGTGATGATTGCTTGATGAACCAACTAGTAAAGTTGCTGAATGGAGCAAATTTAGTCAAATTTACATGAATCTAGAGGCCCTGATCACAAACAATCGTTTCAGTTGTGAAGTCCTTTGTTTTAATGGTCGAAGGAGATTCTTACTAGAAAATAAATAAATCTGATTTTTAAAAAACAGCTAATGTCGCTGCATGATACCTATACATATAAGCATACGTGGGTTGACTATATATCATAAAACAACTACTTTTCTGACAATATGCCTCGACGAACATTTAATCTGATAGATAATCGTGCATAATCCCATTTCGGGTGATATGCAGATGCCGATGGTCACTTCGAGCAGATAAATTTAATTATTCTTTCTTTTACTTAACAACAAAAGAAGTCGCACGTAGCTGTTTCGCGTTGCTCGTATTATTTATCAGTATTTTTTTTTTATATAACCAGGTGTGCTTCTAAAGAAAAACGGTGTCATGTTAACGGTCGTCGACTGATGTCGCTGTACCTGTTGAGTCAGCGTTCAGACGTTGGTCAAGTTCAACATAATTGTAAATAATGAACGAGAAGTAAAATTCAATTAAATTAATCTAGTATTTAGGAAAACGTTCCTCTTTTATTTCAACAAGGGTTTCACGTAACCTTAAGGACTACATGGCATCCAGATATATCACAATTTTGATTTAAAAATTATGAAGTAATAACCAAATTTTTTTTCTTCGACGCCCTTTATCTTGAATACGGATGGCGTTACGAATATTTTTTAGTAAGCAAACCTGGGAAAAATAAGGTTCAGCATATTTGGTTACACCAACCGATTTCAAAATAAATCTCACCCTAAACAACCATGAACTTCGTGAGAAGGGCTGGATTGTGCGGTGAACTGTAACCTCAAGGGGTGAGCCACAATAGACCTACTAAAGGTCGCAGTGGAGGGGCGACCACGCCCCACTTACATGATACCTAACCTACTAAGCAAACCCCAATTATTTTTCAGTTTTCTACCTATCCTAGAGACTGGGTCACCTTTTTTGAAACACCCTGTATAATAACGTTGGATTTTGTAACGTGCCTATTTTCTCCCTTCTACAGTTCCATTATAATTGTGTCTGATAGTTTTGTATTCCTCAGGTACTCGTAAATAGTGTTGTAACTTAAATATATCATTCGTTGTAAATAGTGTTGCATACCTTGTTGTGATAGGATTCGATTGTTAATGGCTGTGGTCGCTGGAGATTGAGTGGGGGTTTTCGTTATTAGATTTTGCTTTGGTTTTTGGCCTCGTTTGTTGTGTGTTGTCGGTTATATTATTGTTTGGTTTGCATTTCTGTGTGGGTGGAGCATGGACTTGCGAAGATTGTTGGTTGACGTCGGTTCCGTGTCATTTTTCTTGATATCCGGGAGTCGTGTGGTGACAGTCTTGCCAGTCGTTTGGTGAAAGTCTTGGGAGTGGTGTGGTGAGAACGTGGGCGAGTTTTTGATATTAACAAGTGTGCAGAACCTCTACGGTTTTCTTTTCATATCTGGCTGTATTTGGGCCATCTTAATTGGATTTTGAAGAAAAACCATTTAATTTTTAACTTGACCATTCATCTTACCTTCGTTGTTGATATTTTGGATTTTGGTGTCGAGTTAAAATAACCGCATGCGGGATTTATTTGAGGGAAGCCATTGTTAATTAGCAGGTGCCGTTCCATAATCAAACCGGCCTCAGGAGTAGTGAATTCGTATATCCAAAGGTTACAAGTGATTTATTTTAGAATATTTAACGACGTGACTTATTTTTGACACCACGATTAAGTTTTGTTTTAATTTATTAATATGGTACATTGTTGAAAACTATTTATTGCATTGGATAATATGCCAAAACTGAGTACTTTGATTTATTGTTAGCTGTTGATTTTGATTATATTCGTTATAAGTTTATTATTGAACTGAGTACTTTGATTTATTGTTGGCTGTTGATTTTGACTATATTTGTTATAAGTTTATTATTGAACTGAGTACTTTTATTTATTGTTGGCTGTTGATTTTGACTATATTTGTTATAATGTTATTATTGAACTGAGTACTTTGATTTATTGTTAGCTGTTGATTTTGACTATATTTGTTATAATTTTGCTATTGAGCTGTGTACTTTGATTTATTGTAGGAGTAAAGTATCCAATATATTTTTGCTATAGTTTCATTTATTTAGTTCACCATAATCTCAGTTGTTTACCGTGTGGCTCTGCTAGTGCCTATAAGACCTGGGGGTTTCCGGCTTGAACCGTCCAAGTCGGTGGCGCGGCTCACTTTTATATATATATATATATATATTTTTTTTTCTTCTACCCTCTACGGCTGAGCTCGGGCATAATTTGCCAGTAGAGAGACCACTGGCAGAGTACTCTATAGAGAACGAAAAAAAAAACGTGGCAATTTTATCTGAAAAAATGTTAATTTGGAATAATTATTTCATAAATCATTTCTTCCTGAATAATCTCCTAGCCAAATGATAACATATAGTTTAAAACAGCAGTTACATGAAATACGTAACTTTATTGGCAACAGTGCACACCGACCAGTTCGCCAGATTCGTTCGTAGTAAAAGATAGTTTTGACTATAATTACTCATTTGCACGGTTGCAAACTTGGATAAAATAAAATCCGCGGTGGCTTCTCCATCGAAATAGTTTTACAAAAGTAAAAGTGTATACTTACCATACTTTCTGGAAATTAATCATCCAAAATTTCTTCCAAATAGATTTTATTTGTTAGATTAACAAGAAATAATGTTTGTACGGCAAAATTAAATTTATATGTATCCTTTTATCCTACCGTTAATTTTCTATAAATTAATAACATATTTGATGCAGGGAAAATTTCTGTTACCAATCCAACCTTTTTTTGGTTTATTTTTGAAGGAGAAGTGTTCGAAGCAGCTTTTGAACAAAATTAAATCCTGAAGTTTAAAACATTAAAAATTTTAAAAAAGGTTTTAAAAAGTTAAAAAATGGATTTATTTTAAATTTAATACTAACAATCACACAATAAAATTTTTGTTTTGAACGCCTGATCCGCTAGGCAACATCAACGACATCCTTTGTGACATGCGGCGTACATATTCGGGCAGATTTTGCTGAGCTTTCGCTGCCAAAATGTCCAATAAATGTTTCTGGTAAAGTTGTCGAGACTTCTTTTTTTCATCTTCAGTAACAGGCTTGTCATCGAGATGCCGTAAATGTGGAAACATTGAGAGAATAAATAACCTAAAGAATAACGATAAATAAATGAATTACAATTAAAAAAACCTTACCCGGTAAACAATGTACTATTTTAAACGTCATGGCGTCATAGTTGAAATGTCACTATCTGTCATTTGTCTTGACTATAGTTTGACATTTCATCAAGGTAAAATACAATCTTCAACAGAATTTGGTTATTATTTTTGTGTGTTTGCTGATTGGGCTCTACAGCAACTTAAAGTTGATCCTGATTTTTCAAAAAAGTTCATCTTTGCGCATAAAGGTCATTTCTGGTTAAACGGCTTTATCGACAAACAAAATTGTCAATTTTAATGCGAAAATAATTCACGACAGAATCGTGGGAAGCCTTTGCGACCAGAAAAAGTAACTATTTGGTGTAGTTTATGAAATGGTAGCATCATCGAACCTTATTTTTTCGAAAATATAAATAAAGATGCGGTAGCAGCGAATGGTATCGGTTTTCGATAAATGTTAACAGATTTTTGGTGGCCAAAATTGGATAAAACTGATTTGAAAGGCATGTATGGATCAGGTCTTTTCATTACGAGGCATAGTAAAAAATTTCTTGGCTAGAAATCCAAAGATCTACTGCGCTAAAGTAGACTTGAAAAAGGCCTATGATAGATTGGTGAGGAATGAATTAGATTCGACATTGTCTATGTATGGGGTGAGCACTGAAATCACTTTACGAGGATTCCACTGCTTGTGTTCGGATAAACTGACCTTACAAGAATTGATTTAACATCTTAAAAGAGATATGCGGCTTCGTCAAGGCTGTTGAACTTATACATGGACGGTTGCTTAAAATATTTAAAAGAGAATGCATATGGATTGAGAATGATTTGATCGACAAATGCATTCTTTACGCTGCATGATGACCTAAAAATCAAAGGTATGAAAGTATGTGAATGTAAGTAAAAAGAAAGTTATCGTTTTTGAAAGTGAAGAAAGCATGACAAACTGCTGATTGAAGGAGAATGAGTGGGACAAGTGAATGAGTTTGTATGATTGGGTTCAAAGTTTACGAGAGACGAAAAGTATGACTGTGACTATGAGCGAAGGGTGTTGGAGGGAAACAAATTAATGGGCCTGCATAAATTTACGAGCAACCACAATGTGTCAAAAACGACTGTCTGCATGCAGTAGTGCCGGAATATAACCGGAGTGACTCTGATGGATAAAGTGAAATATAGTGAGATAAGAAAACGCTATGGTGTAAAAAAAGATGTGGTTACAAAGATAGATAAACGAATGCTTAGATGATTTGGAAACGTAAAGAGCATGGATGAATGGATGGCGAGTGTGAATATGTAAGTCGGTAGAGGTCGACCTCGACATTGTTTAAAAGATATGCCAGGTCAAGAGTACCAACAACCGATGAGCATGAATAAGAGCGCTGATAAAGTAGGAGAAGCGAAAGATGTGTGTAAGAACCGTAGCGGAAGTGGAAGGAAGTGGTCTCTGTCTACCCCCACGGGAAAAAGGCGTATATATGTATGTATATTTTTCCAATGCCAGATTCACCGAAAATTGGGTCCATCGAATTCGATCCTGCAAACGAAGTCCAATTCATTCCCCGCACTCATTAGCATTTCAAATGCCGTTCGAGACAGTACGTCTTATATATTTTGTTTTTGACAGTTTTCAAACAAACTTTTATTGTTATATTATTGTTTAGTGAAATTTTAGCCAAATTTTGTACCAATCGGCCCGGATTTTCATACTGAACGTCCACTTAATCGATTGAAGAGATCTAGAGTGAAAAATTCCTACAAGGTGTTCATCAGAATCTTCAAGGCTCCCCCCTACGATAAGTATATTTTCTGATTACAGTTGGCTTTTTGAATCGTTTCTTTGTTAACTGCAAGCCTCGTGTCAATTACCGGATACAGTCCACTTTTTAAAGAATTAATTGAAGTTGAGCAAACTCACAATTTGTTCAAATTAACCAATGTATTGCTTCGACTTATTGGGAAAAATGGAAACATAATTAGAATTAACGAATTTTTTATTACCTATAACGTATTTCTTCTTTGGAGTCTTCGTTATAATGCAATGGGGTTCCAGGGTTGCCCATTAACGACAAATATTTTAGGTTAGGACAAGAATTGCTTAGTTTATAAGACCAGCTGTATAAATCCAGTATCTAAAATAAAGTGAAAAAAATAATTTTAACAAAATTATCGAAATCTAAAAAAAACATAAAATAAATTATTAGAATGAGTCCAAAACCAAACACCTTTCTAAAAAGAAGACATATTGTAATAACTGTCTAGCACCCTGGCGAATTTAAATGCGGTATTATTTCTTTCTCACCTCTCCAGTTAAGGATTAATCAGTTTCGAAAAATTTCATAGCATTTAGATTTTTCAGCAAATTCTTTATAATTTTTTTTTAATAAAATTGGATTGGGTGATTGCACCATTGGGGAAAAGGAATGAAGGAACAGCCGTCCAGAAAAATATCGGTGATCGACGTAAATGATGGTCTATGGACAAGATAAGTAGTTATTTTGTCATTGTCGAATATTAAACTGCATTTGACTCTTAGAAATACAGTTTATTATTATATCAATTATATTGTTGCAAAACCCTATCTGTCCGACATAAGTCAAACAATTGTTAAGATAAAGAACCGAGTCGGCTTACCGTAGGGGTAGGTAGAGACCACTTCCTTCCACTTGCTATGGTTCTTACACACATCTTTTGCTTCCTCTACTTTCATCAGGGCTCTCATGCATGCTCGTCAGTAGTTGGTACTCTTGACCTGGCCTTTCTTCAAAACAATGTAGATCTGATCGAGATATGTTCGCCGAGGTCGACCTCTATCGACTTGTCCATTCACACAAATATTTAAATTTATTATCTTTCTCTCAACTTCCGTTCGCCTCGCCCGATCACACTTTTCCTAACGCTCTCGTCACTCATTTACCAGCTTACTCCCCAAGTCAAATGATGTGTCACTCGACTACACTTGCTATTAAAAAAAAAATGTGGGGTTGATGCGGGGCTACATGAGGTTGCATTTTTGGGTACGAATTTTGTATGAAAATTCTCCTCCGCCTCCCAATAAAATTTGACATGTTTTTTTAAATTTTGAAAAAACTCTTGGTTTCTAAGTTTCTGGGGGGGTCAAGATTTCGTTGGAACACCCTGTATAATTTGCAATGCAATAAAATTATTAACGACTTAGGTAAACTATGCATTATTAATTTATTGCATGAGCTCCTATTTTTATTTAAATAATTATTAAACACATTTTTCGATCGATATTATAAAAAAACTGTAAAATTCAACAAATTTTTTTTTGGACAATAAATTATACATAAATCGTTTTAATACTTACTTTGCAGTGATTCATCCATAACAGCTCCAGTTTGGGTAAATACGGTAAGGATAGATCATCTTTGATGTTATTGTGATCGCAAATTAAAGATGTAACTTCATGGAATTCTTTGAGGAAATCCAATTTGCTGAAAAATTTTTATTACAAAACCCAAGAAGTTAATTTTTTTTTTTTTATGTTCTGGTTCCCACGAAAAGGGATATCCTGTAATGTTCAGAGAACATCGTGGGAACCAAGGGAAAGAAGGTAGGAGTTGGTGTTCTTAAATTTCTGGAGGTTGTATGCCTCGGGGAACACCTCCCTAGGCAATGAGTTCCAAAGCCTCGCAATTCGTTAGACAAATGAGTCTTTGGAAAGTGATGTTCTGCAGGTCTCCAAAGTGACCACGAAGGGGTGTGAAGACTGAACTTGACGGGTTAATCTCGAAGAGACTGCCAAAGGAGGAACGATTGTTGATATTTCAGAAGAGCATCATATCATGTCAGACTTACTCTTTCGATGAGCAAGCTATTAAAATTTTTTATTTTTTCGTACACACGGTATGCGAATAATAACTTGAATATTTAAATTTACTTGAACTAAAAATCTTTTGTTGCCACTCCAATCTCTTATTTTTTGTCAACTTTTGGGGGGAGGAAAGATAAAAAGGGCTCGATTAAATAAATTTACTCACTCAAATTCATTGTTACTTATGTCTAAAATTTTCACTGACGGAGCAAGTTCTTCGAGAAGAATTTTCGGTATTGAATGTAGTCTTTCGTGAGCCAACGATAAACGTTGCAAACTCTGATCATTATCGTCCATACTATTCGATTGTTGCCACGGTAATAATTGATCCAAGGAATGTTCTAAATAAAAAACAACAGTTATTTGTATCTACAATTACCTTTATTTAATTTTTAACAGTCATAATATTAATTGGGTTAGAAAAATGAATATTTTAGTGAGATAGGAAATTTTTTTTGTTACCATTCCAATCCTCATTTTTTGGTATTTTTTGAGGGAAAAAAATTTAAAAAGCCTTGGAATCAAGGGTTAAATAAAAAATAATATGAATTTCAAAATTTATCTTCTGTACGACAAAATCAAATTTTGTATTTGTTTTCTTTTATCATATAAGGAATATTTTAGTTAGACACAGAGAAGTTTTTTGTAATCACATCGACCCTCATTTTTGATTATTTTATAAAAAAAAAGCTAAAAAGCCTTGGAATTAAGGGTAAAAATAAACAAGTTTTAATAAATAATAATATGGATTTTAAAATGTATATTTTGTACAACAAAATCAAATTTTGTAATTGTTTTCTTTTATCATTTAATGAATATTTTAATTAGACACAGGAAAGTTTTTTTGTTACCCTCATATTTGGTTATTTTATGAGAAAAAAAAATGGAAAAGCCTTGGAATACAGGGTAAAAATAAACAAATTTTAATAAATAATAATTTTAATTTTAAAATTTATCTTTTGTACGACAAAATCAGATTTTGTATTTGTTTTCTTTGATCATTTAATGAATATTTTAGTTAGACACAAGAAAGTTTTTTTGTAACCACTTTAACCCTCATTTATGGTTATTTTATGAGGAAAAAAATATGTAAAAATAGCCTTGGAATTATGGGAAAAAATAAACAAATTTTAATAAATAATAAGATGGATTTTAAAATTTATATTTTGTACTGGTTGTCTTATTAATATATGCGAATTTGTAATTCAGATTTTTGTTCTTATGTTGTACGATAAATAGTTTCTGAAATACAGCGGGTTACCTCTATTAATCAGACACCCGGTACCACAAACCATTTTTGTTGTTTTCCTTTACCACTTAATAAATATTTTAGTGAGACACAACAAAGAGTTTTTTTTTTATACCATTCCAACCCTCATTTATGGATATTTTTTAAAGGAATAAAAAATGAAAAAGGCTTGTGAATCAAGGGTAAAATAAAATATTGTCGTTCAAAGACATTAGGTATTATTTTTCTTAACTAAGATTATTTAGAAGCCTATCGATAATTCGAGATTTTCGAGATTATGAAAAATGTTGAAGTTACGTTTCTCCTTAAAAGCTCTTTTAAAAAATATGTTTTCATTTAAAAATATTGTTGACTTTTTCTTTTGTTTTTGGATAAAACACACTTTAGTTAAGTTAATTTGTCAAATATTGATTAAACTTTGGTAATTATTTTGTTTGTTTATTAATTTTGACCGAAAACTTTGATCGATAATTTTAGGGAAAATTTTTTCAATAAAATTTAAAAACTTACCCAGCAAAACGAGGGTTCCAATCGAGGTCATATTTAAATCGACGTCAATTTCATTTTTAAAATATCGTTGTCTCAACTGTTTCAAATCGACCGCTCGCACTGCAGGACGTTCTTCTTCAATATATCTGCAAAAGCAACATTTTTAATAAAATAAAGAAAATTAATGCCTTATCACCCACGTATTTATATGCTGTTTCGTTGCATTCTTCATAATCGAAATTTGGGAGATAAAATAGCATTAAAATTGAACGCCGAAATTGTGTATGTACAGTAATTTATTCTGTCTGACTTTTTTTGTTGAAAACCGATAAACTTTGAACCTTTGGTATTGCTTTCGATACTTACTGATTTTAACTCGAAAAAACTGGAGTTTTTATTTCTCAACCGGAAAAAAAGTAGCGATAACTTTTTTAAAGAAAAATAATATTCCTATTTGCGTTACAAAACACTATTATTGCACTATGTCACACACACAATAAATACATTTCTGACTGATAGTAACAAAATTTGTAAGGAAATTTTATAAGGCAGTGTTTATTTACAGATAACAGTGGGATCCACGATGATAACGTCGGAACTAGTAGATATGCAACACTGTATGCAGGGTGGCTGTACTTTGAATATAAAACACCAAGAAGGAGCTTAGTCTCAACATTGTATAAGGAGTAATTTTTACTTAAGCAATGGTCTCAGACAGAGAAGAGAAAGAATATAGCTTATTTCGCCAATATACGACGTAATCGGATTAGTCACCAAGACATCGACTTAACGGGCGCACTGTTTTTAGTAAATCCCCCGAAGATTTAAACCCGAAATTTTTTTTTTTTTATTATGCTTTTGTTAAGAGGTTTTATTTTTATTTTTTGCTTTATTGTGGACAGAAATCGTTAATGTGGCTTTCGATATTTGGTTAGAAATAGGCACATATTTAATTATGTTAAAAGGGAATGCAACAAAAATAAATTATCGGCACAAATTAAATAAATGTTTAATCGTGTAGTACTTACGGTATTGCAAAGCATCAGATTTATAGTCATCATAATCGGAATCACTCTATTAAATTTTCACATTTTTTCCAAATTTCAGGAGTGGCAGTATGAAGTGCTCGTTGCCAGGTTTCCAAAACAGCCTCATCACTGTAACCATTGGATCCAATGTGATTGTAATAATAAGTCTTGCATATTCCCCTAATATACTCGATGGGATTAAATTGGCAAATGATAATGCTGAAGTCTTAGCACACGATGCCCATAACTGAGTATAATTTGATATAATATATATATATATATATATATATATATATATATATATATATACATCGGCTTTAGAACGTTCTTCGACGTCTTCCGATTCCCAGCCTCCATTGATCCCTGTCCTCCCAGAGATCCTCTCCCAGACCTCTCTCTCTCATTTCTCTGTCTATTCCTTCTCTCCAACTCTTCCTTTTTTTCTTCTTCCTTGGGGGTTCCAGTCGATGACTTTCTTTGACAAACGTTCTTCGTCCATTCTCTGCACATGTCCATACCATTTAAGTTGTTTTATTCTAATATCCTCTACAATGCTATGACCAATTCCCATAATCTCTCTGATCCTGTCATTTCTAATTCGTTCCAGTCTAGATATTCCTGCCGCACGCCTCCAGAAGTCCATCTCTGTTGCTTCTAAAGCTTTTTCTGACCTTTGTTTTAGTTGCCATATGTAACTATGCTTTTGACAATACTATTGTATATTTGGTGTTTGTTAGGTTTTGAAATATGTTTATCCCACAATACTCTGTTTAGTAAACCGATGGCTCTTCTTCTTTGTATATTTCTTTCCCTTATGGCTTCATCCGTAGTTCCGTCTGTCATGATATACATACCGAGGTATTTGTATTTTTCGCATAGTTTAATTATACTCTGGTTGTCTTCCAAGACCAGATTTTGTTGTGTTCCCCCGATGCACATATATTCCGTTTTTGTAATTTGATCCACTTTGCAAAATTTTTCTCTTTCGTGCCTTTTAGCTATCGATAATTTCGGCTTGAAGCAATACTGTGGAAATGAGATATTTTCATCCGTTAACCATTCTTTTATTTTCTGTACCGTCCAGGAGTTTGTTGGTTGCTTATTTAAAATTTACAAATAGTACAAAGCATTATCTAATACGATGACAGATGGTTCATGTAACGATGGTAATAGTTTCTCTTTTAACCATTTCACAAACATCTCTGCATCCATATTGTCATGATAATCGGCCGATTTTGATTTTGACGAAAATAAAAGATCCGCCCCATCAACAAAACCATGATTTCCTTCTGCATGCACAATGTGTCATTTTCCTTCACCGTCGGTGTGTTTTAAAGACTTTACGTTATCGTCCTGTCAATTTTTTTTTTAATTTTAGCAAAAATCCAAGTTTCGTCTAGATAAACAAATGAAGAGTATCCTTGTTCACACAAAGCCTTTTGGTTGTCTTTATTTTTAAACTTAAATCCTCTATATTTCAAAATTCTCCAAAGACTCGTTCCAGATATTTCAAATACCTCTTTCTCTTTTACTTTTTCTAATATTAAATCTAAAGAGACATGTTCTTTTTTATCACGCATTTTGTATACAATGTCGCGAATTTCAAATTTGTACGTTTCGGGAAAGTCAACAGTCTTTGGATGTCGGCGGGGTTTATATTTTTCAGAGGACAGTGTATAGTGTGGATTCCCGTCACCAGTTTCAAGTCTTTCTTGTCAAACTCGATAAGCTGTTTAGCTTTCCTTGGCGAAAGGCTTAATAGCCTTTTCGCTTGTCTTTGTCCTGGCACTTTATTCCAGTGAGATTTCATTTCATCTGTTTCCCAGCGTCGAACCTTTTCATTCAATTGGGCCTTAGAGAAAAGGGTTCTGAGCCGCTTGCCCCTTCCTTGGCAAGGCAGTCTGCTTCCTCGTTGCCTCTGACTTCCTTGTGACCTGGAACCCACATCAGAGTGACCTGGTTGTTTGCTGCCAGTTGTCTAAGGGATTGTTTCATCCATTTTGGATCCATCAGTGTACCACACTAAAGTAGTTGAGGTCCGTTTTCTGAGCAAATTTGGTGGTTGTTTATGACCACTTCAAACTGCATTTCGAAGTCGTACCTAATTGGCAAAACAAACGTAGGCGTAGCAGAGAGATTAGTCTTGGAAGAAGGGTTAAATTTGAAATTAATTTTTCTTTAACAAAATAATTGCATTGTTGAAAAAATAAAATACTAATTATTTTAAATTTTTTTTTATGATCGGTAAAATGTTTTTAATTTTTTAAGAAAAAAGTCCCTTTAAAATCATAGTTTAAATGAGTTTTGAAATTTTCGTTGTGTGATTCAGTGGCAATGTTCCAGCCTACGAGCACAGATTAACTACACACAAATGCGAAACCAGACGAAAGATCAAAGGATTTTCTGATTTATGTATGGACATTTAAATGGGTTTGATTGCATTGTTGCCACTATCGTTGCTCAAATTATATAATAACGTTTCTGTGTGATCGAGGCTTACGTCCGAACATCCCGAACGCACACGAAAGCTCTTTAAATTTCTCTCTCGCCGTGAGACTTTCGCAACTGTTCATAATCTGTGCTCTAGCGATCACAAATTCTACTATGATTTCGTGAAACTTTCAACTTGTTTATGAATAATCTTGCGCTGTTGTCAACTTTTTTTTTATGTTCTGGTTCCCACGAAAAGGGATATCCTGTAATGCTCAGAGAACAACGTGAGAACCAAGTGAAAAAAGGTAGGAATTGGCGTTCTTAAATTTCTGGAGGTACACCTCGGGGAACACCTTCCTATACAATGTGTTTCAAAGCCTCGCTGTAAGTTGGATGAACGAGTCTTTGGACTCTGTATTTTCCTAGCCTTTTACCACAGCGGCGAGCATCAGAGTGTGAAAACACGTCAAATGTATGTCAATATTTCACATATGGATAACAGATGTGACGTTATCGAAGTGAAATTGAAAGTAATACTGATGTAAACTATACTTAAACGTTTATGACTCCACTAATATCCTTAATAATTGCTCCAAATCGTCAATCGATTGCTGTCCGGATATTTTTGATTTCTCGGTCTAGTTGATGCCAAAAAGAGAACTATTCGAAAGCGAAAAGTGAGATTTTTTCCTTCTTTTTTTAAGTTTTATGTATTACCAAATATTGAGCAGAACAACAAATTTAGACATTACGTCTGTCAATTCGCCTCGTGGGGACATGGAACGTGTTGATGATTGTTTAGTTGTGTGTACTTTGTCAAACCTCAGAAATGCTGTGCATATCAGAGGTAGTTTATTAATTTTTTTTATATTGGACGATTCGCTGGAAAAAATAAAGCAAATGAGCTCTGGAAACCAGATTGGTCCTATCAAAAGTGGATAAGCGGGACTGGTCGGACGTCATTTAAACAAAAACATAACGTCGAATACTTTTATTTACGAAACGATTAAAAATTTCTACTGATCGGATGTTTTACAAAATATTCCTTAAATTTAAAGATTCTCTTTGAAATTAATCTGTAATTTTCGTCGTTCGTATTGTGATAACCACCCAAGATCTTCGATACGTTCTTCTTTACCCTATCATAAGCGACGTTGGTGAAGGCGGTAGCTAATGCCAATTCGTCGCTACCGTGTTGCAAACCGATGCAATAGGATCTCGAAGATCTACCTGAAAAATATTTACGTTAAACACTCATTTATAATCCATCCGCTGTTCAAAACGTGTTGTGACAAGTGACCTACTATTTTAATTCGTAATTAAGCACAGTCGTGGCAATTTATACTTAGCTTTTTCGAAAATCGTTATGGATTTCAAACAGGCGTATGACAGTGTAATCCGAATACGCCTGTGGGAAGCCATGGAGGGGTCAGAAAATAGCGTAAAAGTGGAGAGGCAAAATAGCGAAATGTTCCCTGTAGAAAATGGACTTAACAAGGAGACGCGCTGTCCCCAGTTCTATTCAACTTGGCCCTTGAGAAAGTCGTGAGAGTAACCCAAACAAAATCACAAATTTTTGGAGCCAATAGACCTAGGATGCTCCTAGCATATGCTGATGACATCGATGTTGTAGGAAAGAGCACAGTTAACGTCACGGAAATGTTTGTACAAATGGAGAAAGAAGCTGAAAGGATGGGTCTGACAGTAAACGAGACGAAGACGAAGACATAGTAACAACAATGGCTTATAAAGAACATTTGGGATGAAGCCCCAATAGGAAAGAGACCCATGGGAAGACCTAAGCTGAGATTTAGAGACATCCGCAAAGACTTGCAAATAATGGGAATTGATAACTGGGAAAATGTTACCCTAGACCGCACTCGATGAAGAGAGGTGGTTTAAGCAGCCAAGACCCACCCAGGGTTGTAGTGCTACAGTGTTGTTGAAAATTGTCGCGTGTAGAGCCAAATTATTTAAAATCTTTAATTGTTAGGTATCAGTTAAACTAATTTTCGCTATCAGCACGGAGTCAGGCGACCTGGCACTTCGCAGTGTCAGGAGTAACGTCGAGGTAAAAGGCTTCCATCCCACCATCTTTTTATTTTCATTATTTTCCTAGCCTTTTACTTCGCGGCGAGCATAAGAGTGTGAGACGAAGACAGACGGAAATGTAGAGTCTTTAGCGACGAATCAAAATTTGATGTAAACCTAGGTGATTGTATACAAAGGATGATTCGTACAAAAGCTTTTCACAAACATTTTCTTAAGCATATGGTAACATTTTCCAGGGGGTTATAATATAGGGATGGATTTCATTTAAAAATAAATACCCGTATTTTTTGAGCTAATTGTGACATTTTTATTGCGTTGTAAAGTAGACATGGAATAAAATATCTAGCAAATGGCCCCCACAAGGGATCTCGGCCTTGAGCTTATGAACTATTTCTGGTTTATTCAAATAAACCCGAAATTTCACAAAACTCCAAAGAAAGAAACCACATGGCGTTAACTTGCATGATCTTGGTGGACAGTTGACATCAGAATTTCGTGAGATGATTTGGTCTGGAAAATGTTGCAGAGATAAATCGATTGTTTCATATGCGGTGCGGCAGGTGGCGCCGTTCAGATCCATGCCGTCCAGTTGATGCCAAAAGAACTCCATTATCAATTAATTCATTAATATATAAATATATATATATATATATATATATATATATATATATATATATATATATATTATATGATAAAATATCGATCCGGGATTGCATCCGTTCGTTGGTAAGAATCCGATTGGATTTTTGCATCCGTTCGTTGGTAAGAATCCGATTGGATTTTTGCAGACGTTTCGCCAAGGTCTCACTTGGCATTTTCAATGCGTAGCTTTCGCTGGTCGGCTAAGACCAGCGAAGACGTAATCTACGACTTGTCTGTGTTTATCGTGAGTAATCCGTCCATTTGTCAGCGGTTTTCCTGATATTAGGTGTAGAATTACTGGCAGTATACATAATTCTACATCAGCTAACGGATAGGGATGGGTCGTTACTCATAGTACGTAATTTTGGAACGGTATTTTTTGATAACGCTACAACGCGTTACCGATTTCCGAAATAACACACTCCAGAATACCGACAATAGCGCTGATCGTTCATTGGCTGTTTGGAGTTACTGTCGCTGTGGAACATAGACCGAAAATATGTTATTGTGTACTTTGTGATTGTTCCATGCTATTTGATAGATTGTTGGGATCCTTGATCAATAAAAGGCAATCATCAAATTTTTTTCCGACATGTATACCGAGTTTATTTTTAAAAAAAGTATCAATGTCACTTTGTTTCATATCTGGCCTATTTGTAGAACTTGAAGGTGTTCCATAGTTGCTGCATGACGGTTTCGATTCAACACAACTTATGGTTTGAACATTGTTAACATTTACAAATGTTGTTGGTCCATTTTTTGAAGTTGCAGGTTCTTTTTCATCGTCTTGTAATTTAACCAGTGCGTGCTTCCTACTCAAATGTTTTTTTAAATCATTTGAGATGGATCGATACCAGAATTCTCTTTTACATATATTGCAAATAGCAACTTTATCTGACCGGGGATGTTTTTCAGTGAAATGATTTCATATTAAGGAAGTTTGTATAGTTTTTTTTATAGTACCCATTATCTGAAAAATATCTCGAATCTGCTGAACGATTCCTAATAAAAAAGTAGTGTTATTTCACTCACCATTAAATATGAAGGAATTTCAAGAAAAATAGTGAAATATTAATATCCAACATTAATTTGTAGCATAGTTTCCCTTAACTCAACTGCAGTACAGTAAAGTACCTGAGATCTGGGTAATTCATAACTAGACCCCAATAGTGCGCCTAATTACAGTCATAATTATTGTGAATTATTGAGGCACTCATTATTTACAGGTTTGCCTCGTAACAATGTAAAAGATCCATCAAGTAGACTTGAAAGTCATTATTGTTTAACAATGGTAATTTATCATGAGTCAAAAAAAATATTAGAATAAATAATAATTACGAAAAAAAAAGGATTCGCCGTTGTCGTCTATTCGCCATAATGCTCGCCGCGGGGTAAAAGACTAGGGAAATACTGAAAATAAAAGGAATGGTGGAAGTGAAGCCTCTTACCCTGATGTTACTCCTATGTAATGTTACTTTATGGCATCAGATGAAAAAGTATTTGCGTAACGATCCTCAGTTCCAGCATTATAGGAAAACAAACGCAAATTTTTCTAAAGACGCATGATACATTTGCTTATTTTACCATTCACACTTAAAAAAAGTTTTAAGAGAATCCTGACGCCCAAATTTGTGTTCAATAACTTTTCCATTGCGCGTCACTTACTTAAGCAAGCCGCTATGGCATAAGTGTCTATTATGCATTCGGATAATCTTCTTACATCCATATGATAGTTCAAAATTTCAGGTCCATATCTTATGAGCAACATTTCTGCTGCAAATTCTATTCTCTTCACGCAATACCTGAAAAAAGGTTAAAATATTCATCTATTATTACAAAACGCACTAAAAGTATTTTTATTGCGACATGGAAGGTAAAATATCCATAAGTTGACATATTAAAAAAGATATTTTAAAAAAAGTAATATTTTTAATTACCTCGATGATTTATGACCAAGTTTTTTTAAAAACCTTAAGTCTGAAGCCTTTCAAACGTAAAAGAGTTAAAATTAAATAAATAATAGTTTAAAAAAAACCAAGACAACATGTTTTATAAAAAAACCGAACTAAAAAATAATAATTATTAATAAAAAATAATTTTACAATCTTTTTACTTTAATGCTTTTTATGATGTTTACGTTTTCTTCTTGGAGACTTTACTTTTACCAATATCTGTTTATTATTATAAAATATATTAATTGATATAGCGCACCTCACGCTTTTGATCGTAAAGTAATTTTTTATTAATTATTATTTTTTAGGTCGTTTTTCTTAGTTTTTTTAAACTATTATTTATTTTTCATTTTTAGTTCGGGTTTTTTTAATATCCAGATAATCCTGGCCAGGATCTTTGAAAAAATTTATGAAATTATTATATTGTCATCGGTCCTTTGCAAGTATACAAATTTTCAAGTCGATCCGATGTTTTAAAGTGTGTGAAAATCGTGTCCAAAGATTCCGTTACATAGATAGATAGATAGATACAAGTCAAGCTAATATAAAGCGTATAAAAATAAACTTACTCTAATTTCTGTGAAGAATCATACAACGACGGATGCAGAAAATCGCCCAAATTTAAATTTAATTTAGGATTATCTTTGACGTTTCTTCTATTTTTCCACATTCTTTCGAATCCGACTCCGATGTGAAAAAGCGGATTCCTAATTTTGGTTACTATATCACCGATGGATTTCTAAAAACAAATTGAATCATTCAAGCACACTGACAAATTTTATTGTTTGCGCACGCGCACGCGGAATATGTTTTTTTTTTACTGAAAATAGTCGCAAAAAGGGTAGACCTATCGTGTGGGCCGCGGACGGCACGCACTGCGAAATATAAGAGCGGGAGGGATTATAGAAAGGAGATGATTGTGGACCTGCTGAAAAGTTGCAGGTCATAGTTCTCTGGAAAAACTGATTTTGGAATCTTATTCCATTCCGTAGCAGCCCTGTAAAAAAATGATTCTTGATGGAGATTGGTGATCTTGAGAGTAAATGGGTGAGACTGATCAGCTTGCCGAGTTTTTCGACCAAATGTGGCCAGTGGTGGTATGAGAGTTTTTATTTCTCTGGAGCATCTGCCATGGAAATATCTGTAGAGTAATGTCTGGTCTGCAACTCTTCTTCTATGTTCTAGTGGATGAAGGGTATCTGTAAAAGTTGAGCTGTTTATCAACCGAATGGGCCTTTTCCGAATGGAATCTAGAAGACGAAGAGAATGCCCAACTGTGCGAGCAATACTCCAGTAGAGGTCGGATTTGAGCCTTGTACGTCGCCAACAGTTGATCAGGAGTAAAAAAACTTCCTAGTACAGGGTTATTCAGTATAAATTACCCACCCCTTATCCTTATTACTGTCTATAGAAAAAAAAGTGTTTCGTTGTGACTGAATTTTGTTAAAATGCTATCAAAAAAGCAGTGAATAACCCCGTACGTTCAATTTTCACGTTCCGCGAGTCTGCATTGAAAACAAAACGATTTATTTTCTACAAAAATCTCGGGAAACCCAAAGCGTTTACATAATGTTTCTACTTACTCCTACATGTTGTAAACATAATAGGGACAAAATTATTTTTAAATTATCATCAGATTCGTTTATGGTTTTGAAACAGATCGCTTCTTGTAACAACGGGTATAACCAATGAGAATTTGATAGCAGTCCCATTCCTGATAATTCTACAGCCGTCATAGCAAATTTCATAGTTTGATTTGACGAGAATGCCTACAAAATTAAAACGTATTAGATGTATCTGTTTCAACAAATGAAAAACGTACGAAGAGTATTTTGTACAGGTCTACTACTTTGAACAAAAAGTAATGTATTTTTAAAAATTCGCTATGAAATCGATGAGTATATTTGGTAGGTTGGTGTGGCAGCTGGGTCAGCTAGAAATTGCAGGGCTTTTTTTGTATACAAAAAATTGTCAGCGATTTTTAAAATGGAAAAATTTGTGAAACAAAGGATTTGCATTAAATTTCTTGTTCTGTTGTGTGGTATGACTATTGTGAACAGCTGACATACATTTCATGACATTTGTCTTAGTTTAGCCAAACTGATTAATTAAAAACCTGCGTTTTCTATCGACATTACTTTTTGCCTGAATTTTGGGACTCCCTTGAATAGGTAAAACCAAGGTCGTATCCATGAATAGCACTTTACCTTTACTATTGCTGACTCCACCTCGATATCCTGACCTTCGTAGTTGTCTGTTAATCCAGAAGTTAAATACAGCATACTTTCCATTGCATAAAGTAACATTACCATCTAAAACATATTTATAAAGTATAAATAAATCGAAAGTTTATTTGAGAGATGATGCACAAGTGCAGGCCACATTCGGGAACATGAGTGAAAGTTTGCAATGAAAGTGAAATTAGTACGATTAGTAATAAAATACATAAAATAAGCAAAAACTATTTGGGAGGTACAAAATAAACTTTTTTTTTAAATAAGATTTTTCACATCTGGTTTTGGTAACACTTTAGAAAAATTCACGAATGCTCACGACTGCTTACTAAGTAATTTGACATGATAACAATTAGTAAAAAAATAAGAGAGTCGTAATATAAAAATTTTAAGTTAAAAATAAATAGTCAACGTATTTGTCAAAATGACAATTGCAAAATAGCGCGCATGCGCGTGCTGTTGTAGAGGAGAGGAGACCCGTAGCATAGAAATACTTAGCAAGAGTCATCCATGCTATTGACTGTGCACAGTCATAGGTGTGCGCTTATTGGTTCAAGGCAGCCAATAAGTTCGCACCGGCTGCGCAGGTATAGTTGGTCAGCGTTTCGTGATTCGTGACGGAAAATTTTTTTTTTTGCCTAGCCCCCATTCGCCAAGCCCGTACCGTGCGATAAGGAACTTTGTTTCAATAAAAAACAAATCCCAATTTAATATAGAATAATATCTTAAAGTTGCCATTTTAAATATATCACCTTTTTATGAAAACTTTGAGAGTCACTAATTGTTATATTTACTATTAATTTTAATTACGTACTCATTTAGTCCAGTCGGTACTGTTATGTACCTACCCACTGGCATGACACTGTTTTGTTTTGTTAATATATATATATATATATATATATATATATATATATATATATATATATATATATATATATATATATATATATATATATATATATATATATATATATATATATATATATATTCGCCTATCCCCCCCCGTACCATGCGATAAAGAATAAGCTAAAAACATACTGTGGAAATATTATTCAACGAACCTTCCTAAACAATTTATGTAATGTAAATCAAACATACCTCTCCCATTTTTTCCTGTACACTGTCCACTTCATGCAAAATGTTTTTGTCATTGGAATTACTCCTTACATCTGTAACCAAGTTGTTTAGAATTTGTTTCGAAACAGCTATGCACATAGGACTAACGCTTAGCCTACATTCGGCCAATATAGATGAAAAGTATTTTTGTGCCTTATTTACTTCTCCGATAACATTCGCTAAAAATTAATTTTATAATAGTAATAAAGTATTTATTGACCATCTTTATACATAAAAATTCAGTTTCCGTATGTTTGTATCTGCTTAACTCGAAAAGTAGTCCGTGGATTGAAATTTTTGTCAATTTGTTTAAATAATTTAGCAATCAACAGGGGTACTATTTTACTATTTTTTTGTTACAGCTACGATTTGCATAGTTAGTTTGAACCTATTTGCAATAGCGTTTGCTTGGTCCAGAACGACTTAGAAGTCAACTATGCAATACAAAAAGTGCTAAGATATAGTATTTCGATAGTAGACTGTGTATCCACTTCGAGTTTGTGGGTACATAATTTTTTTTACCCTTATAATCGGAGAATGAGCGTGATCCCACTAGAAATTCTTTATCCAGAAGCTCATAATTTGAAGAGTTTGGGTTCTGGCTGTTCATAAAGCTATACAGTTCGTTTGTTTTCCTGCCAACACCCTTCGCTCAATGTCACTGTCATACTTTCCATCTCTTGTAAACTTTGAACCCAATTACACAAATTAATTTACTTGTTCCACTCTTTCTCCCTTAATCAGAACTTCACAATGTTTCATGCTTTCTTCTCTTTCAAATACCATTACTTTCGTTTTGCTTACATTTATTTTCATCCTATTGATTTTCAGGCCATAATGCATAACATTAACCATCGCTTGCAACTTTTCTTCAGATAACGCTAATATGACTTGATCATCGGCTTAAAGAAGGTATTTGACGATCAAATCATTTATTTTTAATCCATATGAACTCTCTTTAAAATCTTTCAAACAAACGTCTATGTATAAGTTAAACAGCCATGGCGAAGCCACACATCCCTGTCTCACACCTTTTTCAATGTTATACCAGTCAGTGGAAGCTTCATTTATCCCGACACAAGCAGTGAAATCCTCGTAAAGTGATTTCAGTGCTCTTATTAAACTACCGCTCACCTCATACATAGACAATGTTGAACCACAATTCACTCCTCACCACTCTGTCATCGGCCTTTTTCAAATCTATAAAAGCACAATAGATCTTTTGACTTTAACCCTTATAATCGAGAAATATGCATTATCTCTCTAAATAGTCTTTTTAATTGTCTTATTCTCGTGCAAATACCTTTTTTTAAAAGATTATGATTTAAAAATAAACAGTAATTATTTTTAATGAAGCAGGACCTCATGTGATGGCCAAATGAAATTAGTAATTCAATAAAATACAAAAAAAATAAATAAGTTTGAATGAAAATCAAGCATTCATTTTATAATATTTTTGTATTGACTTAACCAATTGCTTAACAACTCACCTGCTGGAACTAACGTCTCATCAAAATTTATTGTTATCATTTCAGTGCCTTTGCTATCAATCTCTTGAATACTTATTCCTGGGAAATCTCTTTCTACGACAAAAGCAGTCAAATATGTATTTACCAAAATATCTTTTTTATCTCTATTCGTTACAGCAAAAACTATAAAAATGTCCGCCAATTGTCCATTTACTACAAAATTTTTAAAGCCATTCAAGACCTGAAAAAACAATTTAAAACAATCATAGAAACATTTATGAGCTAAGATATACTTAAAATAAACTTTTGATGTAATAATATTGGAAAAATATGAACTTAAATCAGAAAAATATTAAATAATGGATACTTACCCAATTTTTTTTATCTGATGATAATTCTGCTTTAGTTTTAAAATCATTTAAATCAATGGCTGTAGATTCATAAAAACATGTTGCAGATAAAAGTTCACCATTCATAAGCCCTTTCAGATACTTCAATTTTAACTGATCATTTGCAAATTTGTTTAAAATTTGTATTCCCAACTGTTCATTATTAACTATCCTATTTCGCAACTTATGTTCAGATAATACCTCTAAAAAAAACTAGTTAACTTAACTTTATAATCATCCTTAAACAAATGTAATGACAGTAAGAAAGAATAGTAAACTATCTAAAAATGAGACAGTTATAAACAATGTAGTAATATTTTATCTATTACAATAAAATTGTTAAAAAACCTTTCTTATAAAAATTGAGCCAAAGAGATCTTCTAATGCAAGGACAAGCTTATCATGGTTTCAATCAACATAAAAATAATTGTCAATATGTATACCTAAAAATGCAGAGCTTTCAGTTACATTAAATTCCCTTCCATCCATTAACTGAGCTGCCTGTAATCCTATTGCTTTGTAATCAGAAAGATTTTGTCTGAACTCTTTCGACAGTGCACAGCTATCTTTCATGTGATTAAGTTTAATTAAATTTTTAAGTTGTTTAAGGCTGTCTTCCAAATTTTTAGTGTCTTCTTTATTTAACTCAGGATATGTTAACATATCTGTGTCAAACTTTCCTAATAATAAATTTTTCACAAAGGGAGGTTTTTGTGGCTTCTTTATGCGAATTTTTTTAGTTACATTAGTGATAGTTTGAAAATCTTTAAGTTGTTTCTCACTGTTATCACTTTTAATTGCAGGTACTTGTTGAGTCCGTAAATGAGAAGTACTAAAAACGGCGAATGATTTCGGATTTATATTTCTTTTTGTTAAAAGATTTATTTTCATGCTTGAAATCATTATTCTTATTTTACAATTAGTGTATTCAAATAATTAAAATAAATTAGGTTAATGTTGACAATTGGCACACTTAAATATTTTCTTCTCACATTATTGGTGGCAAAGAAGAGAGAGAATCTGTCTTCCCTGTTGGTGGTGGTGGTATCAACATAGGGTATTGAAATTTTTCATCAACTTTCCTTTCCTCGGCGGGAACCGTTTTTATAACTTTTTGATAATGAGTGTGTGAATATAGTCCAAGATGTCTTTTTTTTTGGTAAAACACCATATTCGTTGGGAGAGAATCTCTTTTTTTTGTTGGTGGTGGTGGTGGTGGTATCAACCTAGGGTATCGAAATTTTCTAAATATTCTATGAGCTGTAATCCTTTCCTCGGCGGGAATCATTTTAATTTCTTTTTGATAATGAGTCTCTGAAGAATATAGTCCAAGATGTCCATTTATTTGGTAAAACACCATAAACGTTAGCGCAGATAAACCAATCGTTAAAAAACCTATTAAAACACAAACAAATACAAAAGTGTTAGATTTTTTATAATAATGCCTAACTTCCATATCCAAACGCCTGTTCGAAACGAAACCTAATCGACTACGATATACTGATCGTCGAAGGTCGAACGAACGTGAATGAGTAGGTAAATTATGCATTTTCACAAAATTTTATATTAATGACAAACAAATTTAATGCCGACAAAATACGATTCAAGCCAACTGGATAATTACATCGAAGATAGACTTCTCATTTGTCTATAGATAGACTTATCATAATATTTTGTTTTTCACATGTAAACCACGAAAATGACAAGTTTAAATAGAGAAATAACTTTAACTTTGACGTAATTGACAATATGTGTCCAAATTCTGGAAGAACATAAATAACATTGCCTCTCAAAGTTGAAATCATTATCTCTGACCCATAAATAAGTTGCTTTTTATTATTATTTTCTCTAAATGATAAAAGACGCGTCAATTAGTTAATCACGATTATTGTCTTGTTTGGTATATTTAATTTCTCGTCACATCAAACATGCTGTAAGATTAAAATAAAATGGTAGAAACACAAACTTGTTTTTATATAGCTTATAAATCTATTAACATAGATCTAGTAGATGCAGTGTACAAGATAAGTAAAAACCACAGAAATATAAAGAACGCCAATCAGTGATGTATGATTTGGCACCCCATAGGGCGATTGACCTATCTGTTTGCGCAATAAATAGTATATTGAGCGGGATATTCAAACGTGTCACCAGGGCAGGACTTGGGAATTTTGAATTCTCATTCGTAAATATGACTAAAGTAAAATCTTAACGAAATACACAAAAACGAAGCAAGCGATTTTCCGAAAGCAAACAGGAAAACGGATATCAACAACTCATTAAATCCGAATACGACACTGTTCTTTTCTTTGATTTTTTATAGTCACGTACGCTTCTGCGGCGGTGTTACCAAATTTCCTCGATTTTTCCTAATTACTTGCCCTAATAGAAAATATTCTATTTCTAACTTCATCTGAAAAATACCAAGAAAAAAGTACTTGGTAACGATGTGGCAAGAAATGGTTCTGCGCATGTGCAGGTGGGGTCATTTTAACTCGATATCGGATATTTCTATTGGCATTCTAGTATTTATTATATTTCTGTGGTAAAAACTAACGATACTTTTTTGATGAAATTATTTCACAAAATAGGAAAAGATTTTAAATAGCTTGTATGTACCATCAAAACATTTCAAGATGTTCGAAATTAATTTTTGTTCATATTTTGTCACAAGTGGTGGATTTCAAGGGCTGAAATATAATAATAGGTTAAATTAGGTATATCATATGCACCATCAAAACATTTTCGTCATCAAAGGTAGTTTCTAAGGGTTGCGAGGTTGTCATAAATCATAAATACATGCATACATATAGTCACGCCTTTTTCCCGTAGGAGTAGGCAGAGACCACTTTCTTCCATTTGCTACGGTTCTTACACACATCTTTCGTTTTTTCTACTTTCATCAGTACCTACTCTCATACATGCTTGTCGGTAGCTGGTACTCTTTGCCTGGCCTTTTTTTAAAACAATGTCGATTTATCCATCAGGGTCACTCTGACTATACTTCTCAGACTACTCATCTCCGCAGTATTTATCTTATTTGCATGCTGGGCCATCCTTTGTAATGTATAATCGTTGACCTGTTCCCGCCAGTTTTATGACAGCATCACCACGTGTGCGGATCACTTTATGAACCGATTCTAAAGAGATCCTGAACCAGTTCAGGATTGTTAACCATGTCCATGTCCAGATATTTCCCAGTTCGGGAATTTGATTTACCGCTAACGATTATTAGTCTAGTAGCTGACGACATGTCTTATATCTTCTAATCAAGCTCTTGTAGAGTTTTGCCGGCCGCATGCGTTCGCTTCCGTCAGTTCTATGATAGTGTGATCGCCTGTTGGAACTCTTGGCTGAGTTACGGAACATTTAAATCTGACATAATGACATTCTAGATTATTGTTTGGTTTTTATTTAACCCATGCATTTGATAGAAAACATATAATATGCAGTTGAAAAAAAACTTTTTTATTTGCAAATTTGTGAATTATTTACTTTATAATTTTTAATTCTACTAATGTTGATGATTAACGGAACACGTTGTAATGTAAATGAAAAACATTCAAAATAAGTCATTTAATTATACCTAAGTTGTTTGTCCAAAACTATTGGATATTATATTAGGTGAGTATACAATGTGTTGATTTATAATTTAAAGCAAATGTTAGTATTGAAGACTAAAAGTATGTTGTAAAATGTTAAAATCTTAATGTATTATTTTATTGAAATTGAAGAGTTACTGTTGTAAGTGCTATTAATTTTTGTTTTAATTGTAACTTAATTCTAATGTTACAATTCTAGATCTTCTTGTATTTTCCGCATTACAAATTGATTATTAGACATAATAAATACATATAGTTGTCTGAGATGGTAGACATAGGTTTGGGATCAAAAATATATTATTTGATAAATAATCTTGGTAAATTAAAGATTTTTTTTCCACCAACATTTACCAGAAATTGTTTATTTAATATCCACGAGGTACCTGTTATTTCAGACCATTTATTCATGTTTAACTTGTCTGTATATAAAATAAACATTTTTATGGTACATCCATTTAAGTAGTTGTTTGATATTATTTGTGAAAAGGTAAATTTTTTTTTAGAAAATGGAGCCAATAAAGAAGATCATAAGAAGTCTGTTGACTGCCAATCCTACAGCGTTGACAATACATCAGCTGAATAAGGATTATATAAATATAATAGGTGAACCTATTCCTTACCAAAAATATGGTTATAATTCATTAGAACATTTTTTATTGTCTATACCCGACACTCTTCAGGTACATACATTTGTAGATTAATAATCAAACCATTAATTTATTACACATTTTTCATGTTTGTTTGCATAAAGGTTTAAAAAATTTATTATTTTTTTTTACAGGTACAAGGCCGTGGGTCATATGCTATTGTTAGTCCAGTAATTTCTGATAAATCATCTCATGTTATGGAAATGGTATCAAGACAAAAACTAGTTAAAAAAAGAGGTGGTTACATGTGAGTACTTTACCATTTGTATTAGAGCGGGGCTGTCTGAATTTAACAGTAAATCAAATTTCAGTTGAGGGGACTGCATCACAAAATATTTGTTTGCTTGCATAATTATTTTTATTTAAAAAAATAGCAAATATACAGGGTGCGGCAGCTAAACTTCCTTTTTTTAAAACTTAATAAAACCCATTGTATATCAGAACATTTTTTTGTTTTTTATAATTTAGGCACATGCCTAAAGTTTTGTTTTATATAGTTTTGAAGATCAAATCAGATAGGTGACGTCCCCCCTTCTCCATACACTGAGTAAACCAATTTCTGGCATTTGTCATGACTTGCCAGAATAGCAGGTGTTAAGTTGGCAGTTTCTTTCTGGATGTTGGTCTTCAAATCTTGTAGGGTTCTTGGATGGTTCACATAAACACGGGATTCCAAAAAAACCCCATAGAAAAAAAATCACAAGTGGTTAAATCGGGAGAGTGAGCCGGCCACTCAAAATCGTCCCTAATTAAGATGAGGCGCTCTGGGAAGTGTTCCCTTAAAACGGCTATTGATGCTCTTGAAGTGTCCAACTCATGTAGCTGTGGAAGAAGAAATTCCCGTAACATGTTTACATACTGGTCCAAATTCAATGTCACTGCGACTTCATTTTCCTCAAAGAACCAGGGACCAATAATTCCAGCTGAGGAAATTGCACACCACACTGTGGCTTTAGGTGAATGCAAAGGCCTTTGATGAAATTCTCGAGGATTGATGTCAGCCCAGTAGCACATATTTTGTTTGTTGACGGATCCACACAAATGAAAATGGGGTTCATCACTAAAAAAATACAATTGCATCCTCAGGAACGACTTCGAGAAGAACCCCACATGTGTTCATCCAAGAATTAAAGTCACGTTCAGAAAGTTCCTGCACAATCGCTATCTTGTAAGGGTGTAAGTGGAGATCATCATGAAGAATTCTCCTCACAGAACAATCAGAATGTCCGAGGGTAGACGCATGTTTGCGCGCAGAATGCTGTGGTGATTGTAACATTGAAGCTCTCACTGCCTCAATGTTTTCAGGTGATCTAATGGGCCGAGGCCGAGGGACTCCAGTTCTTTGACTTGTCGTACTTGCAGTTTGTCTGAACATAGTGACCCATGTAATAATTGATTTCCGGTATGGGACAGGGTCCAACGGGGCTAAATTAAAGCGATTCCGAAAGGAGCGCTGGGTTGCGATCACAGAACTTCCGCCGGAAAAGTAGGCCTCAACGGAAAACCACGCTCCTCACTGTTTCAACTCATAATGGCAATTGAACTGTCGTGACAAAACTTTATAGTCTCGACTCTTGAACGAGTCCACTAGCGCTCCGCTATGACATCAATCGACTAAATGGCGCGCATTTAAAAAAAGTTTAGCTGCCGTACCCTGTACCTACATGAAAAATTTTAGGGGATGTTGGGATGTTTCACTAATCAGTGTATCAATATAAATATTTTTTGTTGACAAACTTAGCAACTAACTAAGTGACTTACCAGTCAGGGAACATCTATGTTGTAAGTTAATAAATTTCATGCTTTCGCAAAAATATGTGCTTCCATTGAGTTGATTTGAGAGTTTTACTGGTGAAATTGGTAATTAAAATAGAAGTATTGCCTCCCATTCGTGGTAGGACAGGATTTGTAATATTTCTCTAGTGGGAATATTTGGTAGGAAACACATTTGTCGGTAGTTTTCTGGGATTTAACTCTCGTTTCATGCAATCAGGGTTCATAGTAGTGGGATCACGAATGTTAACACATTATGAGGATAATTACTTTCCATTGTGTGAGTATTCATTATTTGGACCTTCATTTCTATTTGGAAAAAAACGATGTTATTTGGGCGATCAGTATTTTATGGAAATTTCAGTTTTTTGACATCATTTAATAATCTATGACAGGGCCAACTTAACAAATATACAAAAAAAATAAGCGGGATGTTTGGGTTTGTTGTTTTTCACTAACCAGTGTATAAATAATAATATTTTTTGTTGAAAAACGAAGCAACTTAGTAAGTGACTTACCAAACAGGGACACCCATTTTTTGACTATAAATTTTGTGTTGGTGAAGTTGTTTTCCCAAAGATACATGCTTTTAACAATTTTATACAAGTTTAACAATTTGGAGTACCGTTCTTGGGTTCTCCCGAGCTAAACAGAGTTTTACTGGGGAAATGGGTAATTAGAATGGAAGTATTTAATTATTTATTTATTTATTTATTTATTTACACTGTTCTACAGAAAAAAAGATTTCCAATTACAGAACAGGAACAAAGTAAACATTTGCACAATAGTACTAACAATAAAAAAGCTTAAGAGTAATACACAATTTACAAAATCAGACTAACATTAGTAGAAAGCTTAAGACTAACACAACATTATTACTGCTGATAATAATAGCTCTTAATTTGCCTCAGATTACAATAGAATATATCAAGCTGGTCACTTATAAGGTTATAGTTGCTACACATAGTATGAACAGGAGAGTTTTTAAGTATATTTGTTCGTGGTGTGGTAGTGTAGAATGAGTCGGTGTATCGAGATGCCTGACGGGGAATTTTAAAGTTTAACTGATGTAGTAAGCATTGACATTTAATTTCATTGTTAATTATTTTGTGTAGCATAATGACACTAGAACATTCTCGTCTTCTATCAAGAGTGAAAAAGCTATGTCTTGACAGTAAACTCTCGTGTGCCGTGCCAATTAGTGGATAAGTCCGATCTACTTTAAAACTTAGGTATTTGAGAAAGCGTCTTTGGATTGCCTCCAGTTTATAAATATGCACTTGATAATATGGGTTCCAGATAACCGATGCATATTCTAGCTTTGATCTCACAAAAGCATTGTAGAGAGTTTTAAGTGTTAAATGGTTAAAGTCGCGGCCTACTCTAATTATAAATCCATACATACGGTTTGCTGACGAAGTTATATTGTCTATGTGGTTTTGGAAAGATAGCTCTCGGTCGAAAGTAACTCCAAGATCCTTAAAATTACATGGTCTGTCTAGAGAATAATTGTCTATCTTATAGTCAAATATAATTGGATCAGATCTCAATGTATATGACATTACGCAAAATTTGGTAGGATTTAACGCTAAATTATTATGACTGCACCATTGGCTTATTTGATTAATATTTTTCGATAGTTTCTCACATTCAGTCATATTAATGATAGGAGAGAAAATTTTTAGATCATCAGCATACAGTAAAAAATTAAGTTTAATTATGTCACCAATGTCATTGATAAAGATATTAAACAGTAGTGGACCGAGGTTAGATCCTTGCGGTACACCTGATTTGGCGAGGTATTTGTTAGACCTAAATCCATTTAACAGCACATACTGTGTGCGGTCGGACAGATATGATTTGAATAACGCAAGTAGGTTACTCGATAAGCCGAAATTCGAGAGTTTTTGCAGCATTAAATTATGGTTAAGTCTGTCAAATGCTTTGGTCATATCCATGTAAATAAAATCTGTCTGAATTCTGTTATCTATATTTTCCGCTATGTGTTGTGCAATAACGGTAAGATTTGTTGTTGTTGATCGGCCTTTTATGAAACCGTGCTGCTGGTCTAGAATATAATTGTTGACGTGTTGATACAGAACTCCTTGCACCAATATTTCAAATACCTTGCAAAAATTGCATATAATTGAAATCGGCCTGTAATTTTTTATATCAGTTCGCGTTCCTTTTTTAAAGATCGGACATACCTTAGAGCACTTCCACATAGAAGGTATCGTATGTGAACGAATGCAAACATTAATAAGGGTTGTTAATGGGTGAGCTAATACTATTGTCTCCCATTCGCAGTAGTTTGAAATTTGTATTAATATTTTCAGTTTATTTCTTCGCTAGTTAAAGTATGCGATAAAAAAAAACGGTTGTCGGAAGTTTTCTGGGATATAATTCCATTTTCACGCGGTAAGGACCCAGAGTAGTGAGATTATGATTGTTAGGTATCATGTGAGTGGGGCGTAGGTCGCCCCTTCACTGCGATATGATTAATAATACTGGACATTATTAGCTAATATCATTATTTGGATAATTACGATCCATTGTTAGAGTATTCATTATCATTTGGAAAAAAAAGATGTTATTTGGGCAATCAGTATTCTATGGAAATTTTTCGACATTATCATTAAATGTTGTTCTAGAAGTTGTCACTAACCTATCAAATTCATATTTATCATTCTCCTTCTTTCTTGCCACGACCTCTTTTGCCACTTTTTTTAACCTTTTATATACATTCCTTGTTTTGTTTACATCCTCTATCGTTGCTTTTTGCGTTCTTTGATTGGCTTTTGTAGCCAACCAATCCAACCAACCTTCTATTCTGACACTGCCGTTTGAACCTCTACACACCTATTTTTTAACTCGCATCCTTTCCTTCTTTTACTCACCACACACTTCAATAGCAATATTCCTTTCTTGAATGGCTTCCATAATTCTTCAAACCTACATTCTTCAAAAATTAATAATATGTTTATTAATATTTAGACTTAGGTTTTAAAATTTAATTTAAGTTTAAAAGTTAGATATCATTTTTTATTATATGTAAATTATTTTATAGAAGAAATTCATCTAAACTGTCAAATTTCCCGATCGAGTTACTTACGAACTCCCTTTTTACATCTAGTACATTAATTTATTCCTGCACACAATGCCGCTACCACTTAAAGAGACCTCTTATTCCGCTCGTTACCAGGAAGTCACTTTTGTTCTTGGTCTTTCATCCACAATCATGAAATCAATTATGATTCTCTGGCATCCTTCTTTTCTTGTGTGCAAGTGGATCTTTTTATGGTTTAACATTGTGTTTGTTACCACAATATTTCACTCCAAACATACTTCAAGAGCAAGCAGACTTTCACCGTTTTCATTCATCACCATACATTTCCAGAACACTGTCATATCTATCACACTGCAACTCTTCTTCTTTGAATGCATATCCACTAATGGATATCTATCTTCCTCCCTATCCCTCTTCAGCACTCAATTTTGCCCTCGATTATCAACTGTAGGAACCTTTTCTTTTCTTGACTGCATTGAACAGCTCACGTTCTTTGTTCGCACGCCTAAAAACTTCCTCGTTTGTCGTTCTCGCTGTCCATGATATCTTGAGAATACTGCGATACAGCCACATCTCGAAGGCTTCCAGTTTCTTGATACAACTCATCTTCAGGGTCCAACCTTCCACACCATAGAGAAGCACAAACCAAGCGAAGCATTCACTCTCACACAACTATTAAAATCGTTTGTAAAATATAAAATAAAGCTCCTGACGACTTCATAAACCACCTTTTATTAAATGTATTACATGGCGCAGTCAGTAGGATTATTGTTTACTGTTCTAGTATTCGTGTGTTAATAGTAATTTGTATTTTTGACAACTGACTTATGTCCCACCCTGTATTTCTCTGCGGGCCTCGTGTTGAACAAGCCTATATTATTGCATTAGTATTTAGTTAAAAATATATTAGATATTTTTGTGCGTCACATTGCATGTTTATTTTCCCACTTTTATTGTAAGTTTAAAACAGACCTGGTTTTATTTTACGTTAACGTAAAATTTATTTAGGAAAAGAATGGTAGTATCAAGTCCAAACGATTTCTTCAAAGGATACAAACCGCCGACGGTGAGATCCCAATCGCAAAAAATTGTGTACCCCGGTGCGAAATCAACAGCTGATACCAACGCAAATTCTACAAAAATGAATAATCAAAAATCCGATGACGATGCGTTTAAACCTTTGGTGAACTCTTTTGAAGCCTCGGCTGCAGAGACGCAACTAACGCTGCGTAAGCCACACTTTGTGGTTAGTGAAAATATCAGGAAAAACAGTGGACGAGTGGAAAATATCACAAAAAAAATCGAAAATATGGAAGTTTCGAAAAAAGTGCCGCCTAGTATCCAAAACTTAAACAAAAGTCACATGCCTACCTATAGTACTAACAGTACTGGCGAACATAATGAGAGTACTACATCATCAGGAAGGACGAGAATGTCTATTTTTAAAAAAAAATTTCCTTCCACAGTCGATTCGGAAGAGCAAGTACCTCTTAGTGTCAGGAATAATTTAAAAACGTTGATTAAAACATTTCCCGATGGAATATGGTGTGCAGAACTCCTCGGAACTTACAGGTTTGTATTCGAACGCACGTTTAATTATCTGTTTTTTTTTTTATTAATCTGGTACCATTTTACAGGAAGATGTTTAAACGCGAACTCAAATATCAAGATTTAGGTTTCAGGAACCTAATCGATTTGTGCACGTGTTTAAAGTCCGTTTTCCATTTTGTCAGACCTTCCACGGAAGATTTTAAATTGTACGACAGAAGCAAACCGCTGCCTGCTAGCGCAGAAAAAAATTTTACCGCCGCCAGTTACAGTACCGACCAAATTTCACATGTAAAACAATCCGAAACGGCATTACCTAGTATTGACGTAAGTTTATTTCATTCAGAAATTCCAAAATTTTGCGCATTTGTAATGTTTTGTATCGGTTTCAATCCCACTCAGTCGAATTTAGCCACTTGTAGTGCCTTTCAATGGTAATTCATTTCTATATCGGTATTGGAAGGACTATACTAATAAAATGGATTACCTTTTTCGATGGCAACACCACAGGCTTGCAATTTTGGCCGGGTCACGAGTGCGTTCGAATTTTAGAACTAAATATAAAGAGAAAAATTGTTTTCCCTCCTTGAAATTTCTTCTCCCCAAAATTAACCAACCGTTAATTTTGTCCAACGAGTTGATTTTTACAAATTTCCAGATAATAAATAATGCTGCATAAGAGGTCCCAAGTGTTCCTATCGGGTAGGGGGTTGTTTTCTATCTTGACGAAGCTATGAATTTAATAATTTTTGATTTTATGGATCCTTACTTTGTGAAAATGGAGCTAAATCCCAGAAAACTACCGGAAATAATGTTTTCTACCGAATAACCTGAAAATATTAGTAAAATCCCGACCTACTGCGGATAGAAGACAATACTTTCATTGCAATAACCCATTTCACCAGTAAAACTCTTTACTTTTCCCTCTTTTTCGTGTGCGTTCCTTCAGTATTGAATTGTAAACTTACTGCTATTGAAAACTAACTAACTCGCCGAGTCTACCGGTTTATATCACCCAATCAGTCGTTCTGGAATGTTGAATAAAACTTTTATTGTACCTATTGTCAATCGCACATCTAGGTCTTATTATTTATCCTTCTACAGGGTGCGGCAGCTAAACTTCCTTTTTTTAAATGCGCGCCATTTAGTCGGTTGATGTCGTAGCGGAGCGCTAGTGGACTCGTTCGAGAGGTGGGACTATAAAGTTTAGTCACGACACAGTTCAGTCGCCAGCATGCGTTGGAACAGTGAAGGGCGTGCTTTTGCCGTTGAGGCCTACTTTTCCGGCGGACATTCTGTGATCGCAACCCAGCGCCCCTTTCGGAATCGCTTTAATTTAACCCCATTGGACCCTGTCCCGAACCGGAAATCAATTGTTACGTGGGTCACTACGTTCAGACGAACTGAAATTATTGGTCCCTGGTTCTTTGAGGAGCAGTGACAGTGAATTCGGACCGGTATGTAAATATGTTACGGGAATTTCTTCCACGGCTACATGAGTTGGACTTGGGGGACGTTTGGTTCCAACAAGACGGTGCAACGACACACACTTTAAGAGCATCCATAGCTGCTTTGAGGGAACACTTCCCAGAGCGCCTCATCTCAATTAGGGGCGATTTGGAGTGGCCGGCCCGCTCTTCCGATTTGACGTCTGCTGTTCTGGCATTCATGACAAACGCTAGAAATCAGTTTACTCAGTGTAAAAAGAATGGGGGACGTCACCTGTCTGATTTGATCTTCAAATTATGTAAAACAAAACTTTAGGCATGTGCCTACGTTATAAAAAACAAATAAAAATGTTCTGATTTATACAATGTGTTCTATTAAGTTTTGAAAAAAGTAAGTTTAGTTGCCGCACCCTGTATTGGGTATTCAACCAGCCTGTTGTTATAAAATTTAATTTTTGATAAATTTTTAGTGGAGTGACATACTGGTATTTCTCCCTGAAGATATAGTTAAACCCGGTCGAGAAATTCCACGCACCTTCGTGCCTGCAACAACCCAGGAAAATGATACGCTCGATGTAAGGATAGGAGAAATCTTCGACGTATCCAAATTTTGGATATACCGAGATGATGATCAACTGGACGTACTTATGGATGAAATGCAGTAAGTTTGCTCAAACCAGAGTTCTTGTTCAATAATAATTTCGAATAAAACCATTTGAAATATGATGACATATGTAATCCAGTATAAAATGATGGTTATAGATCTTTTAACAGAGGATGGGATAGAGAGGAACGCTTCCGTATGAAACTGTTAAAAAAAAGGTATAAGGAAATGTCCTAAACCGACTTGCTTCTTCATCTTCTTCGATGAGGCTAAAGTTAGGGATGCCCATCTTCGTATTAAACGCACGTACCTACAGTTTCGCCAAGTAGTCACGGTCGTGGCTAGGAAGAAGCACGTGACACTGTGCTGACCTGTCACCGTCATAGCGCTGTTCTATCTAACGTGACACTCACCTGTGCTAGGCTATCATTAATGTAGCTAATCGGACCGTTGTTATATCTAACTGTTAGCACCTCCGCGGTTATTTGTAAAAACGTCTCTACTCGGAGCTCTGATTGGCTTCGCCAGCTTTTTTTTTTTTTTACTGAAAATAGTCGCTAAAAGGGTAGACCTATCGTGTGGGCCGCGGACGGTCCGCACTGCGACTATTAGAAGGGGGAGGGATTAGGGATTATAGAAAGGAGATTGTGGACCCGCTTTTTGAAAAGTTGCAGGTCATAGTTCTCTGGAAAAACTGATTTTGGAAGCTTGTTCCATTCTGTAGCAGCCCTATAAAAGAAGGATTCTTGATGAAGATTGGTCCTTGTAGTGTCAATCTTGAGAGTAAATGGGTGAGACTTATCAGCGTGCCGAGTTCTTCGGCCGAATGTGGCCAGTGGTAGTACAAGAGTTTTTATTTCTTTGGAGTATCTGCCATGGAAATATCTGTGGAGTAATGTCTGGTCTGCAACTCTTCTTCTATGTTCTAGTGGGTGAAGGTTATCTGTGAGAGTTGAGCTGTTTATCAACCGAATGGCCCTTTTCTAACTGAAATCTAGAAGACGAAGAGAATGCCTTGGTGCTGAATCCCAAATATGCAAGCAATACTTCAGTAGAGGTCGGATTTGAGACTTGTACCTCGTCAACAGTTGATCAGGAGTAAAAAACTTTCTAGCTTTCCACAGGCGCTGACTTTGCGATGTTAGCAACATGGTCATGCCAAGACATATTATTAGACACCGTGACTCCCAAAATCAAGATGGAGGGACTTGATTCAAGGGTATTTCCGTACATTGTGATGGGATGATTTGAGGAATTCACTTTCTTGGAAAACGTGGCGCTTTGTGTTTTCCATGCGTTGAACTGAACAAGATTGTTGGTTCCCCACACGAAGATTGCTTCAAGATCTCTATTGATGGAATCAACCTGTTCCTGAGTCTATTTGTATCATTCACCGAAAGTAATCGATAGGTTGTGAAAGTTGAGACAAGTGTGCTGTCGTCTGCGAAACTAAATGGGGTTCGTGGTGGTTTTCAAGAGGTCGTTGATGTGTAAAAGAAATAGGGTGTGGGACAGGATGGAACCCTGTTTAACTTATACATAGACGTTTGTTTAAAAGATTTTAAAGAGAGTGCATATGGATTAAAATGAATGATTTGATCGTCAAATGCCTTCTTTACGCCGATGATCAAGTCATATTAGCGTCATCTGAAGAGAAGTTGCAGGCGATGGTTAATGTTATGCATGATGCCCTTAAAATCAAAGGGATGAAAATAAATGTGAGCAAAACGAAAGTAATGGTTTTTGAAAGAGAAGAAAGCATGACAAACTGTGAAATTTTGATTAAGGGAGAAAGAGTAGAACAAGTAAATGAATTTGTATACTTGGGTTCAAAGTTTACGAGTGATGGAAAGTATGACAGTGACATTGTGCGAAGGTTGTTGACAGAAAAACAAATTAATGGAGCACTGCATAGCTTTATGAACAGCCAGAAAGTGTCAAAAAAGGCACGTAAATTAACGCAAATGCTATAACGTTAGAGATCCAAGTACTCACTTCGGCGTATTTGAGCAAAATGAGCTTTCTCCCCTTCACTGCGTATATAACCTGGATAAATTTCTCTGTTTTAGAACCTTTTATGAAGCACATGCAGAAAAATACAAAATACCCCAGACTATCATACGAGAGGGACTTTATTGTGTCTGTAATATTTTTGACGAATATCACAGAGCAATTGTCGTCAATATTTCCTGCATGGATAGTAGTGAAGTACAAGTAAGTATACTGTTGAGTAAAATATAAAAAGCCGGCCTATACACACACGCACGATGCAGTTTCGTCATCTTATTCTTTTAGCTGTTTTATATAGACTACGGTACTATAAAGAGAGAAAAGGTAGAATTGTATTTCCTGTGCGAACGGTTTGCCACGTTACCAGCCCAAACGATCAGATGCAGATTGGCGGGCATTTGTCCGCCGGAGAAGGGGGCTCCGTGGAGTTGGGAATGTACGAAGGAGTTCAAGGAGTTGATTAAGAGGAAAAAATTGACCGCCAAAATAAATAGGATTAATTGGAAGGTTTGTCACCGTTTAAATGCGTTCACCGACGCGAAGTCGATTAATCTTCGTTCTGTTTTAGGATCAGTATTTGGAACTTTTCCTGGCGGACGTTACGGACAGCCGCAATGTTTTTTACATAAACAACGTTCTCGTGGAAAAGGGCTACGCGATATTTCCCGACCAAGTAAGTGAAAGCGGAACGTATAAAAACATAAAAAATGCATCTTCATTTTAAATCCTATCGTGTATTTTCGAGCGGTACAGTATCTTAAACGTAATACAATCTTCGTACGTGACGAGAGAGCAATATCGATTACGTAACTCGCCTGCTGCTGCAGTGAAGTTACGTGTTTTTGTCTGGACGAAAACGTCACTTATCTGCTGATACATCTAAGCGACGTTTTTGTCTGGACGAAAACGTCACTGACCTGGTGATGCGACGAAGCGACGTTTTTGTCTGGACGAAAACGTCACTGACCTGGTGATGCAGCGAAGCAACGTTTTTGTCTGGACGAAAACGTCAGTTACCTGCTGATGCAGCGAAGCGACGTTTTTGTCTGGACGAAAACGTCACTCATCTGCTGCTGCAGCGAAGTGACGCGTTTTTGTCTGGACGAAAACGTCACTTATCTGCTGATACATCTAAGCGACGTTTTTGTCTGGACGAAAACGTCACTGACCTGGTGATGCGGCGAAGCGACGTTTTTGTCTGGACGAAAACGTCACTGACCTGGTGATGCAGCGAAGCGACGTTTTTGTCTGGACGAAAACGTCAGTTACCTGCTGATGCAGCGAAGCGACGTTTTTGTCTGGACGAAAACGTCACTTATCTGCTGATACATCTAAGCGACGTTTTTGTCTGGACGAAAACGTCACTGACCTGGTGATGCGACGAAGAGACGTTTTTGTCTGGACGAAAACGTCACTGACCTGGTGATGCAGCGAAGCAACGTTTTTGTCTGGACGAAAACGTCAGTTACCTGCTGATGCAGCGAAGCGACGTTTTTGTCTGGACGAAAACGTCACTCACCTGCTGCTGCAGCGAAGTGACGTGTTTTTGTCTGGACGAAAACGTCACTTATCTGCTGATACATCTAAGCGACGTTTTTGTCTGGACGAAAACGTCACTGACCTGGTGATGCGGCGAAGCGACGTTTTTGTCTGGACGAAAACGTCACTGACCTGGTGATGCAGCGAAGCGACGTTTTTGTCTGGACGAAAACGTCAGTTACCTGCTGATGCAGCGAAGCGACGTTTTTGTCTGGACGAAAACGTCACTCACCTGCTGCTGCAGCGTAGTGACGTTTTTGTCTGGACGAAAACGTCACTTATCTGCTGATACAGCTAAGCGACGTTTTTGTCTGGACAGTGTCGGGATCTTTTAAAGTTCCAACACTGCAAACGACGGTTTTGACTTGAAGGAGTGGGAAAAAATTATACGAGAATCGCAACTGCACGCTTTTCGTTCTTTATCCGGAAGGTGACCAATTAGGACGACATAATTATCTGCTTCATGGTCATTTTGAGTTGTAGGTCACGGTTGATAAAAAGACACTTAATATAGTTACCTCGCGATTGAAAAAAATGTGCAATATACGTAGTAGTAAAATTTGTGATGTGTATTTATGATGTTTTTTCCAAAAATAAAGCGGAGAAATATTTAAAGTATACAAAAAATAATGGGATTGAGTAAATAAAACACTTGGAAAATATATTATTAATCCGTATTATTGTGTATTCTTCAAAGTAATCCCCTCCCACTGGAATACACTTATTCCAGTCTTCGAAACAGTTATCATACCCAGTTTCTGATATAGCTTTCTAAGCGGCCAGCATATTCTCTTGTATAGCTTCTCTTGACTCAAAACGATGTCCACGAAGTGGTAATTTCAATCAAAGAAATAGCAAAATGTCATATCTGGCGAATACGGTGATCGCGGGACCACATTCACTTAAATAATAATAATAATCACATGCACAATCTGGGACTGATCGACAGCCCTAATTGTGTGGAGAGGAGGAAACCAGCGTCCGTATCCTTGGCCAACGCCCGGCGTACACCGGACTAAAGCTAACTGTGATGGGCTCAACTTCTGAGTGCCGTTGGCGGGTTTCGGAAGGAACCGCCCCCAAGCTTATTATTATCGTGACATTTACTTAATTTTTTTATAAAATACGGGCGAGTAATGATGGCCAGTATGTGCATTATGTGATGCTAAAACCACAATTCGCCATAATTCTGGTCGTTTTTTTGCGAATTGACTCACGTAAACGACGCAAAATACTCTGAGTTGATTTTTTGACCAGTTGGAAAAAACTCTTTGTGGGCAACGTTACAGTCAACATGACCTTGATTTTTGACTTGCTTTGACGTGGTCTTTTTGGTTTTGGTTGACCTGCAGCGTCATGATGCTTGTGGACTGTGATTTTGGGTTAGGTGGTTAAGGGGAGAAACCGGTTTAGGAGGCCGAAATTTTGGTGTTTTTCGTTAATTTTTTGAACTGGGAAGGAATAATCAGAAATTTTTTAAACTTGGAGGGTATTTTATTCATGTTTTGAAGTACACTTTAGAATTTTTTCAAGTAATATTCGCCGGAAATAGTGGCGTTAGAACGTGCTGTCCATGGACGATTGCCATCCGAGTATTTTGCTGTTTTGCTATTTTGCTATTCCTGTAGTCGCAATTTTTATCTGTAATCATCACAATTTTTTTTTCGATAACATATTTTCTAAGAATATGAACCCAATTGTGTCATGTCATGTCATGTTTTTACACCATATTTTTTTCACCTTTTTTGCATAAAAAATATTTTTAATTTTTTTTTTTTATGTTCTGGTTCCCACGAAAAGGGATATCCTGTAATGTTCAGAGAACATCGTGGAAACCAAGGGAAAGAAGGTAGGAGTTGGTGTTCTTCTTAAATTTCTGGAGGTTGTATGCCTCGGGGAACACCTCCCTAGGCAATGAGTTCCAAAGCCTCGCAATTCGTTGGATGAATGAGTCTTTGGAAAGTGATGTTCTGCAGGTCTCCAAAGTGACCACGAAGGGGTGTGAAGACTGAACTTGACGGGTTAATCTCGAAGAGACTGCCAAAGGAGGAACGATTGTTGATATTTCAGAAGAGCATCGCCCATGAAAATATCTATAAAATAGAGACAAATCGCCAACTTTTCTACGGTGTTCCAGACAAGTGAGCGAGTTTGTAAGCGAGGCATCACCGACGAGACGAATTGCCCTTTTTTGGACAGAATCCAGTAGCTTCAGGATATGTTTAGGTGCTGCACTCCAAATATGGGAACAGTACTCCAGTACAGGTCGGATCTGTGCCTTATAGATCATAAGCAGCTGACTGGAGGTGAAATAGCTCTTGGCACGAAACAAAAAACCAAGTTTTTGGGATGCACTTTTGGCAATGGACCTCACGTGATTTTCTTTGGAAAGGTTATTGCTGATAGTAATACCAAGCATTGATATGGATGACTTCAGTGGTATGGTTACTCCTGACAAAGTTATGTTAGGCACAGTGAGATCGGCTTTTCTAGAGAAAAGACATGCTTGTGTTTTGTTTGCATTGAATTCTACCAAGTTATTGGATCCCCATTCGAGAATTGTTGCTAAGTCCATATTTATATTGTTAACATTTCTTCCTCGTTCATTTCTGTCACGGGCTGATATAGGGGCCCTGGAAGAGAAAGCAGTATGGAGAGTACTATCATCGGCAAAGCTGTGTACGGGACATAAAGTTGCTTTCAATAGGTCGTTGATGTGAAGTAAAAATAGTGTTGGTGCTAGAATGGATCCTTGCGGAACACCAGCATTTATGAGTAGAGTGTCAGATGAAACTCCATCGACCACTACATGGAGAGACCTGTTTGAGAGAAAACTAGCAAGCAGAGAACACAGCTGAGGGGGCAAGCCATAAGATGGAAGCTTGGCGAGGAGTCCCTGGTGCCAAACTCGATCGAACGCCTTGGAGATATCTAATGCCACAGCTAAAGTTTCTCCATACTTTTCAATAGATAGCTGCCATATATGTGAGACGTATGCGAGCAGGTCACCAGTTGATCTCTGATGGCGGAAGCCATATTGCCTATCATTGATAATTCCTGAGTCTTCCAGATATTTCATGAGCTCGATGTTGATGGCTTTTTCCATGACCTTTGAAATAATAGATAGCAGTGCGATAGGTCTGTAGTTGCTAGGTAGGGTCTTTTTGCCTTTTTTAGGGACTGGCTGTACTCTTGCAATTTTCCAATTGGACGGAAATACTCCCAAATTGTAAGAGTGGTTGAACAACTTGCAAAGAACAGGTGTTAGTTCGGGGGCACATTTCTTGAGAACAATCGGCGGGATTCCGTCAGATCCACAGGCTTTGTTGGTGTTGAGACCCAGCAAAATCTTTCTGATAGTACGTTGGCGAAAGGTGATAATAATAATATAATCCCAGAATTAGGTTCATATGGATTTGAATCGAATAAACAAATTGGTCAATAACTTTTTGAGCTAGAATGCCCTCCAATTAAAAAAAAAGTCGTTTTGAGAAAAACGCGTTTGAAATAAAATGTAGCGAAAACGAGTAAAGCCGAAGCTGAACTAGGCAAACTCGACGCTCTGTCAAAATATCGTAAACGTTCGAGAAAGTTCTACGCCAGGTCAAACAGAAACATCTGCCGAAATCCCTCTCACTTTATTATTTCGAAGTACAGCGGTCACTTTAGTGCGCTTAGCATCGGAACTAATGCGAATTTTGCCTTTAAATTTTGAGCAGTTATACTAACAATTTATGCAATAAAAAAAGTCGATTTTTTGATCGGTCTAAACTGGTTTCTCCCCTTAATAACAATAAAGAAAATAATCAATTTATGATTACCGAAAAATTCCTAGATATAACATTGATCCACTCACCATAATCTTGCTTGTTGAGCCACTTAAACATGACATTTTTTTTCAAATATTTTGGAACACGACGATAAAACACAAGACAAGCCCAAATTGTGTTTTATTTAACATTAATTAATACGCCTCATTTAAACCCGTAATTATTATGTAAAACTTAATCATTCAAACACAGATTACGGAGGACAGATGCGAAAGTTGAGGGATAAAGTCTTACGGCGAAAGATATAAACATTTAAACCAATTTAAATGTCCCCGTGAGTATTTAAAGAGCTTGCGTGTGCGATCGGGATGTTCGGACGTAAGCGTCGATCACACAGAAACGTTATTGAATAAAATGAGCAACGATAGTGGCAACAATGCAATCAAACCCATTTAAATGTCCATACATAAATCAGAAAATCCTTTGATCTTTCGCCGGGTTTCGCATCTGTGCGTAGTTAATATGTGACTCAACCGAAAATACATTGCGAATAATTGTTTTACACTATGGGTAACGTGCACGTGACATTACACCTTGACAATGGTAGAAACTTGAGCTTCTATATATCTGTCAAAAAGTGGGCCTGGTTACCATAGACGGAAACTAGACTACGGCTCTAGATGCGAGAGTTGGCTCCCGATGAGAAAGAGACAGTCGCTCAATAGGTTGTTTCGCGCTCTCTCTAATGGGCGGGACTTACGCCCGAGTCTCGAACTCGACCCTTCCACTCAACTCGTCGCGTGCCTCTCGGGCGTAAACCACGCCCATTAGAGAAAGCGCGAAACAACCTCTTGAGCGACTGTCTCTTTCTCTTCGGGAGCCAACTCTCAGCACGAGGACCCGCAGTCTAGTCTCATATGTCCGTGCGGGCCTCACGTAACCTAATCCTACTTTTTAATGTTCTTAAAGGGAGTTTGTTGTGTTTGCGATATTTATTAAGGTATTAATATTATTAATACCACAATTTCCCTAAGCCTAAATAATTGTGAAATAGCTCACTCTAAACTCGTCGTGGTTTTTCTAGTCATAGACCTAAGATAGTGGAATGAAACTAGTCATAGAATGTTCCCATGACCAATATGGGAGTGCAATTTTTGTAAAGTCTGACATTGAGATAAGCTCAGTACACTGTACTAGCAGCAACGATATTGAAATACTGAATTTTTATCCTGCTCCATCACAGGGATATTAAAAAAAAATCACGACTCTAAAAAACAATCGTCTTTTCATAGTGCCAGATGGAAAAAGGGTTACAATCCCGACAATATATTTGTTAGCGATATTAAGACGTATCTGTTTTTTTCAAATGTAAGAAATTGCCTCGCGGTGCACCTCACCCATAAAGTTAAAAAAAAATCTTAAAAAATAACGTAGGCACAACAGACTCCCAGAAAACCTAGTAGGGTTGTTATTATCACCAGTGTCAGAAAATGACCACGTGCCATTTTTGCTGAGTGTTAGGTTTTTTGATAGTTGAAATAAATAATCTGACCTTATAACAGTATTAAAAAAACTATTTTATTTTTGAGCCTTTAAGTCTTTCACACCGGGTTTATACAGCATACATACATACAAATGGTCACGTCTTTTTACCCGTAGGGGTAGACAGAGACTACTTCTTTCCACTTGCTACGGTTCTTACACACATCTTTTGCTTCCTCTACTTTCACTACCATACATAAGTGTAGGAACCAACACACCTCTATGAACAGCCAGACGTGCCTTTTTTGACAATTTCTGGCTGTTCATAAAGCTATGCAGTGCCCCTTTCATTTGTTTTTCTGCCAACACCCATTGCTCAATGTCACAGTTATACTTTCCATCTCTCGTAAACTTTGAACCCAAGTATACAAACTCATTTGCTTGGTCCACTCTTTCTCCTCCAATCCTTTAGTTGTATTCATTGTATCACTATTATTTTGCATAGAAACATAGAAACAAAAAACACATACATGAATGAATGCAAATGTGACATACAGAACATAGCAGATTGCAACATGGTACACCAAGAGAAGTTGTTCCCTCTTTATAACAATTTAAATCTGTCCAGGATGTAGAAGCTACTTGCGTTATAATAGTTCAATTATAATTGTCTAGTCATTTTAATATAACTTATCTATGCTGACTTTCTTGGTATTATTAATATTAATAATAATAATGGCGATAGGTAGAGGTAAGTATATTTTTGAAAAAGTGTTTAAATAAGTTTTAGGTTATGTGATTATTGTTTTAATTTTTATTTTTACTTGATTAAAATTGTTATTTTTTAGTATAAATAAATTAACTAATCATCTTTATTACAAATATCTGAGACTCTTATGATACAAGAAGGAATAACTTTGAATCCATTTAAATCTCCGCTCAATTTACCATTTAAATAAAGTTATGTATATTATACAATAAAATATTATTTACAGAATGGCTTCAAAACATGTACTCAAAGTTTCGATTATTAACGAGTTTTTTGACGAAAATAATGAAAAGTTGAAAATGTCTTGGAATCAAACCATATTCTTTGGATGCAACTTAATGCAGAGCTTTTAACTATTAGAGGAGAAATTATCCTAGCATGTAAGATAAAACTTATTATATTGCTTTAACTAAAATCATTATCTATACTTGTAAAGCAAATATTAACATAATTGTTTTATCAATACCTTATAAGTTATATCCAAGCTTTCCTCTCTTCTATCTTTGTATGAAATTTAAGAAGCGTCAAATTTTTGTTTGCAAAAACATTCAAAACACATAACCATTGTTGGAGATATTTAATAATTATTTATAAACACTACTATAAAGTTTATAATACTTATATCAAATAATACCAATTTTAATTAAATAAAAATAAAAATATAAACAATAATCATATAACTTAAAAGTTATTTAAATGGTGATAATATTTTTTCATAAAACACCAACCTCTACCTGTCGCTGTAAAAGTGGAGGGTTTGTTATTATTAATATTAATACCAAGAAAGTACTAATTTATTGTTTACAAACGCGCAACCAAGCTTTTAAAAATCTAGTAGATTTAGATTTTTAATGCAATTAATTTTTGTTTCGAAACCTTTTAAAAACGCGCAAGGAGGCGTGATGTCAGTACTTAGGTGGTCTGTTTAGGCGATAACAATAAGCCCACTTTTCATAAGTGTGTCAAGGTATGAAATATTGCCGTAAATTAAATGTTTTAGGATCTTGAATCGAATCTATGACAAAATTAAATATTATTTTTTGGAAATCTCAGTCCGTTGAAGTTTGCATGAGTTTTAGGGCACACAAACTCACAAAAAACACAAACGCGCAGTTACTCGGAACAGTTTCGAATGAGGAACAGATTAGAACAGTTACATTAACATGCCTTGCATATGATATTAACTACTTAATGTTGATTTCTTTACTATGGTGAAGTAAACTGCTCTACAAAAGTTAAGGAAGCTCAATAATTCGGTGATTGTGTTTTTAGCAAATTACTATTTTTGGTCACCGAGTATTTATAAGTTATAAATTGAATGTTTTTTCATCTATGTAAGCGTTTGTTTGCCCTTTTGAGTAATACGTTTGCAGTTTTGAACAATAAAAACAACAATTCGAGGTTGTCTACCATTTTAATTTTATTAAAAATTAATGTACAAACGTTAATAACGAGTATGCTTTCCTCTAATATCAGTTACAGCCAAACAACGCCTCTGCATACTTTCAATAAGGTCGTTGAAGTAGCCTTGATCAATTTGTCTCCAAAGTTGGGGTTAAAGTTGTATAAAAGTTTTTGGAATGTCTGTGGGGGTGGTTGATGGGAATTCAAGGCTCTTTGTAGCTGGTCTCAAGCATGCTCGATTGAGGGATTGAGATCGGGCGATAGAGGGGGCAGTGCCAAATGCGGGATACCATGAAACTCCAAAGTGTCTTTGACTACTCGTGCACGATGCGGTCGAGCATTACCGTCTAAAAAGAGGAAAGTTGTTGTAACTTGTACGTAAATCTGCGCAGTCATGTTCCCATCAAGCACTAACAATTCTGTACGCCCATTAAAACCAATGCCTCCCCAAACAGCAACTGCACCACTGCTGTAGGAGCAGGATTTGAAAGATAAAGGAGATGTATGGATCAGGTCTCTTCATTACGACGTATAGTCGAAAAAATTTTGGCTAAAAGTCAAAAGGTCTACTGAGCTTCTGTGTGTGGCATCGCCATGGCTGTTTAGCATATACATAGACAATTGTTAATATTATGCATGATGCCCTGAAAATCAAATGGTTGAAAGTCAATATTAGCAAGACTAGAGTAATGGTTTTGTAAGAGAAGAAAGCATGACAAACTGCGAGGTGCTGATTGAAGGAGAAAGAGTGGAACCCGTGAATGAATTTGGATACTTGCGTTCAAAGTTTGCGAGAGACGGAAAGTATGACTGTGACATTGAGCATTGTAGACAGGGAAACAAATGAGTGGGGCTCTGCATAACTTTACGAGCAGTCTAACGTGTTAAAAAAGGCACGTCTGGCTGTGCATAGAGGAGTGCCGTTTCCTACACTAATATGTATGGTAGTGAATGTTGGGTTTGGCAGATGAAGCATGAAAGTAAGAACAACGCTGCGGACATAGTAGTCCAAGAAGTCTAGCCGTAGTGACTCGTTTAGATAAAATGAAGAATAGTGAGATAAGGGAACGATAAGGTCAAGAGTACCAACAACCGACGAGCATGTATGAGAGCACTGATGAAATTAGTAGATGCGAAAGATGTGTGTAAGAACCGTAGCAAGTAGAAGAAAGTGGTCTCTGCGTACTCCTAAGGGAAAAAGGCGTGAATATATGTATGTAATTCCTTATGCTATAAGGTCACTTTTAGTGTCACCGGCTCCCCGCCTAGAATGACTTATCTGGACGAAGGGATAAAAAAAATGGCCATCTATGACGTGCATCTGAATATTGGTTGCATAAACTCTAGTTGTCTGTTTGATACAATACGTGAGAATTTCCTCTTATAAATTCTGTATTTAATTTCGCATTCGAATTTTATTTATTTTGATTGTTTGTTTGTTACTTTTAGATTTAGTTAATCGTTTTTTATGTACATTAGCACTGGCTTTATTTTACAGAAATGACTTTTTTTATTAAAATTGGATCTACACAGACGGCCAAAGCAATGGAATTACACTGTGAAGGATATAATTATTAATTTTTGTCAAGCGTCAAGAAATTTTTTTATGTTTTATATAAAATGTAACTATGCAGAGTACGATATCGTTTTAACGACCGCAATTGTGTAAATATAACGATGGTGCACCTCTCTATACCCTCTTTAACGATGACGAGGAGGACATCACAACATTATAGAACCAAATTACAACTGTCATAATTAATATTAACAAAATAATGTCTACTGAATTCGATGTGCCACATAAATTCAACGTTAACGTTGCTACCTTAAAAATTATAATAAATATACGAGGTGCGATGTAATGTTACCGACTACTGTACAGCAATGTAAATATAACCGATTCCACGTCTACACCTTAGATTGAGAAGAAACGATGAAAGCGAACGGGAAGGAAGATATTCCAAAATTACAAAACCGAATTCCAACTGTCTTCTCGCTGTGATCACGACATCCAACATAATATTAAAAAAATTAAAGTCCAATTTACACCTACTGCTATCCAGAATGTGTTTCATAATTTCGGTGTTACCGTTACTACTTTACAAATTATAATAAATATACAGGGTGCGACGTAATGTTACCGACGATAGTAATGTTAATACTGGGTGGCCAATTTAAACGTTGTCATGGACAAATCTTTTTGTATATAGGGTCATCCTCCTGGACGAGTTGACAACCCTTTTCGGAATCTTTAATGGCACGAAGGGTCAAGTGGCACATAATTTATAAGTACAAACGTGTCCAAAAATTTTTCATTCTTCTTTAAAATTAAGTTAAAAACTTCGTTGGTAAGGTGAATCGAAAAAATAAGTTCGACATTTTCCCGAACATTCTGAAACATTTTCGGGGTTATTTCACCACATGCTACCACTATTCGGTGAGGAAAGTCTTCTTAGGGGGTAAGTTTTGTTTTATAAATAACACTTTTCAAATAATTTTCCAAAAAAAGGCTAATGCTGTTAAATCTAGTTGATCTAGGTAAAATTTCCCAATAAGGACGATATATATCTAAACTTAAATAAAATATTTAAAAATACATAATTCTGATTATTAAAAACCAGCCAATTTCGCTGCATGATGCCTACACAGGGTGGCTTTGGCATTGGGGCCAAATAAGATGTCTTTTGAAAGCTCTGACAATTCTCTTTACAATAAATAGTCTTTAAATTTTACATTCCCTCCCAATAGTTTAAAAAAAAAATTAGATGTTAAAATTCCAATTATTTTAGTTATTTACTTACTACTTAATTAAACTACAGCTTTGCGAATTCCCAGCGCTTTTCTACACGAGGCTCAAGTTTCTGGAAGGGTCCTTCATAAAGCACTTCGATGTCAGAAACTTGGCCCCCAGGAAACTGATAAACTTTGTACGAAGTCTCGGAATCCCGGGCCTCGAATAGGTTAAGGGTTATGCACAAAAGATCTGATAGGTCGAGGTACTTGAGAAGATGCATTGCCTTCACGACCCCCCCCCCTCCCTACAATCTACAATCTATCTACTACTTAATTGATTAAATGTTCAAACTGATGACCGCCCGCTTCCATACAATAATAAAGATTTTGTTCAAAATGTTAACGCACATTCCGAAGAATTTCCGGAGTAATTAGACGTCACTCGTCAACGATTCTTTGACATAAATCTTCCAACGACGCTGGTTGTGTTTTATAGATTTTACTTTTCAAATATCCTCCCCACAAAAAGAAATCGAGGGGCGATATATCTGGTGATCGTGGAGGCTATTCAATGCTGCCTCTTCTCCCAACCCAATGCCGTGGAAAACGTGGGTCTAAATACTGACGAACAATCGCCGCATAATGCGGAGGAGCACCGTCCTGTTGAAAATACAGATGATCTTCGTCATACTGTGGATTATTTTCAAATAAGCAACTAAAATATTTGAAATTTTAACATGTAATTTTTTTCGTTGACAAGTGCCGTTGAATTACTCCGGAAATTCTTCGGAATGTGCGTGAACATTTTGAGCAAAATCTTATTTTTGTATGGAAGCTGGCGGTGTTATCGGTTTGAATATTTAATTAATTAAGTAGTAAGTAAGCAACTAAAATAATTGGAATTTTAAAACGTAATTTTTTTCAAAGTATTGGGAGGAAATATAAAATTTAAAGACTATTTATTGTAAAGAGAACTGTCAGAGCTTTCAAATGACATCTTATTCGACCCCCAATGCCATTTAAAAATTTTGGGGTAATTCTTACCCTCGGCTGAGGTTGAAAGTAGTGAAGTCAAAAATACCGTAAAAGAGTGTCGCCCTTTAATCAAAAATCGACGGGTCTGAAGCGTTTTTCTAAAATGTTGACGAGGTTCCGCTCTGTTTCGTTTTCGGTTGGCCACCCTCTATAGGTATACGTGGGTCGACTATATATCAGAAAACAACTACTTTCCTGGCAATGTGCCTCGACGAACATTGAATTATATTTGATAAATAATCGTGCATAATCCCTTTTCGGTTGATGTATAGATGCTTGTTAAGTAAAAGAAAGAATTATTAAATTTATCTACTCGGAAGTGACTACCTATGGACCGGTTTCGGGGTCCCGAAGACCACTCACTGTACGGGGCATTACCAAATCTCGGTAAAATTATGTCGTACTCTTTATACTTGTAGTTTTAGTCTGGTATGTATATATATATATATATATATATATATATATATATATATATATATATATATATATATATATATATATATATATATATATATATATATATATATATATATATATATATATATATATTTATATATTAACCGTATGGTAGCAAATATTTTTATTCCTTATTTAATTTACCATTCCATGAGTATGTGGAAGGTACAAATCCATTTAGGTATCAAAAGGTTAGATACGAAAACACCGTACTTTACAATTTATCGCAAAACTCTTGAAAGTGTGAAAGCTTCTTACAATAATTAAATCCGGATTTTGGCGTTTCGGGGTTTCGAACATTCCAGTGTCTTATCAAAAATACGTTACTTCCCAAATGTAGTTCTGCTTGGGAATAATTGACTTATTGACCGTGATTTATATTTTTGACTGTCTTTATACAGGGTGAATCACTACCAACGGAATGGAGGATTATAGCGTAATGGTAAAAGTTTTAAATTTTTTGTCATTTTAGTAGTTTGTATATTGATAAAGGCTACATTTTAATATTGTTTTGAAATATACAGGATGTCCCAATAACGTGTCGCGTATTAAAGTTTTATTTGGGACACCCTGTATTTTATTGCAGTTTTTTATTGTCCGTGAAAAATTAGGTTTAGGTATACATTCTACATTCATAGGGGTTCTTATACCTAAGTACAGAGCTTTCTGAGTTATGTCGACTTTTCTTAACATGTGATGTTTTAAAAAAAATCATTTTCTACCAATCTAACAAATTTACTTTCAACGTCTAAATAATTGGGTAATAGTTAAATGTATTCCATGATTGAGTATTAAACATCTCTTTACAGAGTTGGTAAATGGTTTTTCGGGTTTATTGGCAGTCGTAGGTCTGAGTTAATACTCGACGTTTCGCCATCTCGAATGGATGGCATCTTCGGGAGATGAAATGTCTGCTTTTTAAGGCTGACGGTTTGTGACATTTGTATGTCACGATCGCAGGTTATATACGTTTTGGTGAGCTGTTGAGGAATTAGTCACGTTCCGGAGATTCATTTATCTTATGTGTGTAAGGAAGCAGCGTTGTGTTTTTAAGTACAGGTACCCATGTTCTATTGATTTAAAGTGATTCTCTCAGATTTATTAAAAAAAAATTTCGATTTTTTCATTTCTTTGCATTTTCTGAGAAAACTTACCATAGTAGTGTATATTTTTTTTACACCACCAGAAGATTTTAACGACCAAAAAACCAACCGACTTTTTTAAAAAAGCAGATATTTTGACGTGAGAATTTTCGATTGAAAATTAGGGTGCTTCTTCGATATTAAGTCAAAATAAGGTGAACAAATAAATATTTTAAATTAAAAGAATTACAGTGTGTTTGGGACGTAAAAAGGGAAGTTTTCACCAAATTTCGTGAAAATTTGTAAAAGATAAAAATAAAAAACCAAAAACTTGGTTGTTTGTTTGAATTTTTTACATAAATTTTAAGGTTATGTGAAAAAGGTGCAAATACAAAAGTTGTAGATCTTTTTATTATCTACAACTTAGCTATTTAACTTTTTTCCATAGGTCTTGTAGTTTTGCCGAAAATCGAGATAAACCGTTTTTTATTCTTAAAAACTCACCCCCTTCCACTTACCGACCTCAGATCGCCCGTAAATTATTTTTCCTTTCGATTTTTTATATTTTCTTCCTTTTCCAATGGGTTTCATCCTACTATTATTTTTTTTTTCATTTTTTACCATTTTCAAAGGCTTCAGCACTGGTCTATAATTCATTCGGAATTTTTCCAGTACTGGTATTAGAGTTTTCCGTAACAGTACATTAAATTCGTTGTCGTTGTCACCAGTAACTGGCTTAGATTTATTAACCTATTCGTATGATCGATTGATTGTATTCACACATTACGGCAAATAATAAAAAAAATACTAGAATATTGTTACAAACCGGCCCTGTTATTTGTCGGCGTTCGAGTGTCGACCACAACTAGGGTGCATATTAATAAAGCGCTTTGTCGGCCTTCGTCTAGAAATTCTCGCCGCGTCTAGAGACTTCGAGATGGTTCTGTCGCTTTCGCGAAAAAGGTCGAATTATGATTTAGAGGTATAAAAAGGACAGCGGTCGTGAAATAGACAGTTTTAAATGTGTTTATGAGTTATGAAATTTAAATAGTTGTAATTAGTTGAATATCTAAGTGAATATCTATATGATTTGTAAAAGTAAATTTTATTGTGTAAAAGTATTGGAATAAAAAATTTCGTAACAATATAATCAACAGGTCTTCCTCGCTTTTATCGGCATTGAAAAAGCGATCGATACACTTGAAAAATGGTGCGCGGTATTTTTGAAGGTATTAGATTTAATAAAAATTTATAAAAAAATTCGCTAATCATTTTTGTTACTATACCTATTACAAAAGCAAATTTTATATCAAAAAAAAGGTATTTTCTTTTCGTTTTTGTGCATTATCAACCAAAAAATCAAAAAATAAACTTTAGGACAAAAAACGATAATTTTTTTGTAGAGCCGTGTATTCCATCAAATGCACGGTGGCTCCTCTACCGGAATAGTTTTACAAGTGGCATTAAACTTTTTTAAAACATCACATTTTATTAAACATAACATAATATAACTCGGATCACTCTTTACTTAAGTATTTATACTTCTGCGCGCTACTCACTATCTTTTACTTCCCTCAATGTGTCCAATATTTTTACCATCACACCTGTAAAACAGATTAAATATCTTGGAATTATTATAGATAATCAACTCAAATAGGAACCCCTTATAAACTATGTAATAAAAATTCTTATGCATCGTTTTAAGGTCCTAAGAGATATATTAGACAACAAAACACTTAAAACGTTGTATCTCGCACTCATTCAAACGCATATAACTTACGGGATATTATAAACTGATAATAACACAAAAAAAACCTTAAACTAATTTACAAAAAAAAGAGGACTCACCCAACAGATGTTCTCTATCTCGAAACCAATATATTTGATCCCGTTCAGCTCTTCTTTTTGCATGCTAATTTAAAATGTTCCAAATCAAAACACAAACATCCAAGAATAGAACACGAATACAACACTCGAAACAAACAAAATAATTTCAAAATGCCTTTTATGAATAACGTTGTAGGACAAAAAAGCTACAATTACTTACCTCAGCCTCAAATCGTTTAGTTATCTACCAAATCAAATAAAAATCTTAAAAAATCAAAACGATTGAATGATTACATCACTAGCTTGCCACGTACTGAGATACATAAAACAATGTATTCCCAATTTTTCCAAACATTTTTTTTATACATAAAATTATCAAACTTTTTCAATATTGCCACTTTATTATATGTGTAAATATATGTATGTATATGTACGTATATGTATGTATATGTACGTATATGTATGTATATGTACGTATATGTATGTATATTTATGTGTATGTATGTATACTCATATATGTAATGTAAAGAATTTAAGTGTATATAAGTATATATCTATGTTTTGCAAATATTTAGTGTTAAATATGAATTTTGTATTATTATATTTTCTTCCTATTTGTAATTTTCACAATCACACACAAGCTGGTAACAGTTTACGTAACTTTTCGTTTATTAAATCAATTACTTTAGTTATTTTTTGCTATGTCTATATTTTATGAAGTTAATAAATATTATTATTATTATTATTATTATAGGGAACTCCTATGAAAGAATATCTTATTTTTTATGGACAACAGAAAAATACAGTAAAATCATAGACCTATTATCAGAGGAGACGGAACTATTTACTTTTAAACACGATCATACATCCCCACTTTCTGGTCGACTGTATCATCTTGATACGGCCGACTGGAATGTGTTGTGCTGTGATGTTGCCTGCTCTCCAGTTATGGCCAGAGATTTGTGATTTTTATTGAATCGTCCATAGTATTTGTTGATTATATTTGTAACATCTCTTATCTCTTATTAATATTTCATGAATTATAACAACCTGAATAATACAACCCATTTTATGGAATGTTAAACCAATGAAATGTGTTGCTCAATAAGCGACAACGCCGCACGGCTTGTCTGAATGGTACCACGTGCAGAGATTTGTGTACAAAATCTGACAGTTGTCGAAATTCAGTAAAATTTAGTGGAAGAAGCCACAGTGTGGGGTGTGTGGTGTAGCGATGACGATTTCAATATCAAAATAAACGGGTATTATTTTGAGGCGTAAAACACGAATCTGAAAACCAAACGATGCGGAAATCCATACTTTTCGATATATTCTCAAAAAAAGTCATTATTTCCCTGTTATTCAGCAACACTTATTAACCTTCTTTCGTTGTTATTTAAAGAACTATTCCTTCCTGATCCATTTTATAGTAGTTTTTCATAAGAAATCTATACATCCCCTCAAATTTAATCCAATTGAGAAATCAAGGAATCGCGGTACCCTGAGTATAATATTTTAATCTTTTCCTTTTTACTTAGCTGTTAATAAAAAGTTTGAACATTGAAATACATTACATTTTATTTGTTCAATTAATAATAATGATAATTATTTAACTTTTTTTTTTGCATTTCAGACAGGTAAAATTATTTAAAATTCTTTTTTAGTACTTTAATTTGATGAAATAATTTAGTTTAACGTTTATTAGTAAAACTGTTCGCTACACAATTAGCAACTCTTGAGTTGGAATAATTTCTAATATATAAAATTCTCGTGTCACAGTTTTCGTTGCCATACTCCTCCGAAACGGCTTGACCGATTTTGATGAAATTTTTTGTGCTTATCCGGTATCTATGAGAATCGGCCAACATCTATTTTTCATCCCCCTAAATGTTAGGGGTAGTCCACCCCTAAATTTTTTTTTTATTTTTTAGACAAAATTTTTAATTTCTATTTTTTTATGATACAACATACAAAAATACATACAATCCTCATTTTTCACCCTTCTACGATCAACCCTTATTTTTTAATAGCCATTTTAGTAATTTAATCATTTTTCCTCTCCGGTCGAAAACTGATCAATCGTCATTTAATTAGTTATCCCCGCCAGATGTCTACAGGTGTCACTTCTGACCCAGTAAACAGCACGGAGTAGGGATGAGAACGAAGCAGGTCTCCTTTCTTTCTCACTCCCTACACAGTTGTCGGCCATCATTATTGTTTATGCATCAAGTGTAGTAGTAACGTTGACAATTATTATTTTGCTATCTCAGTGTAACTCTCATATTAACTTTTAATCATTCCTATGTAATAAAATTAAATGTAATTGAACAATTAAGATTTTCATAGTTTCCAAAAAATCAATCATTGTGATGAATCTTTATTTTGAAATGTCAATGGAAATATTGGTTGTATGAAAAAATTATAAGAGACAATGTTTTCATAAAATTTAATTTTTTACTTTTGTTTGAAAAATTTTTCCATAAAACTTATATTTTTGTTATAATTTCATAAATTAAAACTAATCATTTCAAAACTGCGGCAAAAATCCTGGCCCTAATTATACTTTTAACATTTTTCATCATTAAATAATTTCATTAATTCTATTTATGTATGTTTTGTACGGCGAGCAATGCCAAGAAAACGCAAAGGGGCTGATTTGAGCCGCAGTACAAGTAAAGCTCGAAACTTGCGAAATAGCAGATCCGAAAGAACAGAAGAACAAATCCAGCAACAAAATACTGCTGCACGTGTCAGAATGTCGCAATTGCATCAAGAAGAGCCAGAAGATACACGAGCTGAACGCAATGAAGTCAGAAGATTAGAACAACGACAATCACATTCTTACATACATACAATATACACATTCTAACATACATACATACTTACAATAAGTAAGCTATTTTTTGTCTACACTAGAAATTACTAGGAAATTATTTATATGGCAAAATAACGTTTGCCGGGTCAGCTAGTAGTTTTATAAAAGTAACTTATAACATTACACACAATTGGCTTTAGAAAGAAAACTTTAACGTAACAAAAAATTGTCGCCCAACATTTGGGGAATTAGTAAGTTTTTTAAAGTTACACAAAATTGGCACCCCACTTTTGTAACTTTAAAAAAATAGTTTAGTTAGGGTAACACAATTTGGCGCCCAACTTTTGGAGTTTAGAAAAATACTTTTAGTAGGCTACAACATTTCAATTTGATAAAAAAACCGAGTTTCACCTATTCACAAATATATTCTCATAAAAAACTAATGTACTAATATTACCCGATAGATATATTACCATTTTGAACAAACAGCACGCCACTGATTACAAGCGTGGCCATAAGTACACAATATTGTTACAGCGTTGCCAGCTCGAGGACGGGACAAAGAGAATCGATTGGTATTCTTTGTCATACTCATGGCCACTCTCGCGTTATCATTGCGATAAAACAAACAGAGTTTTATGAATGGGATGTTGCCTCTCCTCTGGATAATAGGTCTATGAGTAACATACAGGGTGTCCCATAAGGAAAAAATATAACTTTGATACGCCACACTTTATCGGGATATCCTGTATATTTCAAAATAATTTTAAAATTTAGCCTTTATCAATATACAAACTACTAAAGTGACAAAAATGTTAAAACTTTTACCGTTTCGCTGTAATCCTCCGTCCCGTTAGTAGTGATTCAACCTGTATAAACCATAAAATTTTTGTTCGCAGGAACAGAAGACTAGTATTGTAGATTCGATTAGTTCGCCGATAGTAAATTTAATTCATTTGTTCCCCACGTTTCTGGAATTAGAAAATGGAGTGGCACCTTCCCCATACGAGATGGAAATTTATAACGGTTACGATATACCCATACATTTTTGTTATCCTCAATATTTCGTCGTCGATTACGGCGACGAGCAAAATATCATAAACGAGGTCACGAATTTTTACGAAACGAACATTTTGAAGCATTGCAGAACCGATTTGCATCACGATTATTGCGTAGACGTGGACAAAATCAAAGACGCACCCGTCGACGCGTCGTACTTTAAGGATTTGAAAGACGAAATGGCCGAGTACGTTTCGAATTTCAATCGAAGTCGAGAAAGCGATCGTACAACTTCGAATGATAATTCGATCGAAGACGAGAGCATTCGATCGATGTCCGACGAAATCGAAGTCTGGAAGAACGAACTCAAAAAAGGGTGTATCCTTTCCGAAAACATCATGCAAGACATCTTGGACGTGTGTCGGTTAACGGATGGCGATCCTCTGGAAAGAAACGAAGAGGATTCGAAAGGAGAATCGAACTGTTCGTACTGCAGCGGAAAAAGTGAAATATCCCTCGACGATGGATTCTCGAGGGTCGACAGCTTGGACAGTCTGGAATATCCGACTAATAAGTCCGACGAAACGTCTCGAATCGTTTCCTCTTCAGCATCGTCGAATAAATCCGACGTAAATCACGCTTCGGAGACGAACATGAGCGGTAAAAGTTTTGCTAGCATTTTCCATCCCTCCAATCCGTTTTTGAGTAATTGTTTGGAAACTGACCGCCGCCAGGATGATATTTTAAACAATGACGTAAGGTGAGTGTATTTGTTTTAAATAAGTGCGACAGACGCGTTTTCGATCGGTTTGTTATTGTTTAGACTTGAAATTTTTGAAATAAAGATAGACACGTCAACGCAACGCGGTTACCATAAATATTTATGTAGCAGAAAATGTACTTAAATTTAAAATAAATAGGAAAAATGTATAAATTGATAGTTTCGAGATCATTAAAAGTTGATATTTTCGCCAGTGACGGAATAAAAAATTACTCTCGTTGTGGTAACTAGCATATCCACAACCAAAACGCTGTTTATAGTCCAGAAAAGATAGCTCAAAAACTGCCCAAACCTGAAGAAAAAAAAACGCTCACATGGTTTTCGACTCATTAGACCTTCCTTAACAACATATGCAAATTCCCCAAAAATTTCCGCGTTGGCATTTTAGTAGTACCCTGTAAAAGATTTTCTTAATTTTATGCATTTAAGTAAAAATTGAAAAAATCCGTTCCGGTCACTCGGACGGGTTTTAAATTGTAAGTAATGCTAGTTTATATCAGTATTAGGTTAAAAAATAACGAAGATCCCATAAAACCACGCCTCCCAGAGCCAAATTTGTAGTAGACGGCGGTATGCTGCTAGGGGCCATTATTTGGCCTCGACCTGTGACTTAGCTGAGTTGTCCACAAAAGCAGAAGATCAGCCGGGAAAACGTCTCCAAAAATATTGGATCTCCAGCCCTATCAGTACAAATGTACGGCACAAGCATATATTCTGGGAAATGGTGAGAACAAAACTTTCCTGATTAAAATAATGACTCCGATCTTCCAGGATGCCGGGATGACGGTACACCAGGATGAAGGGGATGCTGATCAGCTAATAGTAGAAACTGCATGGGCCAATCTCTCTGTCAATCGTACTCTCAAAGCTGAGAGGTCGGGATTCCATGATTTTCAATTTGTGTTGTTGATGATCTGCTTCCAAAGTGTTCCATCTTTTGTGTCTCTAATGATTGTTTGTAATGGTCTTTCCGTAATTTTCTTTACCCGGTCTACCCATCTGGTGGGAAAGCGACCCCTTGTCCTCTGGCCTTCTATTTTTCCTTGTATCATTAAATTTTCCATATTGTCTCCTTGTCTTCTGTTTATATGCCCGTAGTATTGGAGAATTCGTCGTCGGCATATTGTTGACAGTCGATCTTTTATGCCTATTTCTTGAATAACTGATACATTTGTCCTCCGTGCGGTCCAGGGGATGCACAGTAGCCTTTTCCAGCACCAGAGCTTAAAGGAGTCAATTCTTTTTTTTTCTGTCTGCTTATTTGATCGTCCACCTTTCTACACCATACATGAATATTGCGAATATTAGTGTTGCGATTGGCTTCTACAGGATGCCCAGTTGTTGTTGCAGCCTCTGACACGGACATATTTGTGATGCACGCGCACGATCGCACACACACACACACACACACACACACACACATTTTTGGTCTTTTTATTCTAAAATCGATTAAAATTTACTGGTTTTATGGGATCTTTGTTATTTTTAAACGGAATAATGATATAATCTAGCATTACTTACAATTTGAAACGTGTCTGAGCGACCGGAACAAATTTTCAGTATTTACTTAAATACATAAAATTAAGTAAATCTTTTACAGAAATTTCAATGCGGGAATTTTTGAGGAATTTGGATACGTCGTTATAGATAAAATAAAATTCGTTACCTACGAAATTTGTTTAAAAATATTAGGGGAATTTACTTTCGTACTTCTTAAATGTACAGTTATATACTGGTTAACACACGTGCCGTTCTAAAGGATATCCAATTTATGCCATTTGTCACAATCTCAAAACAGCTACCCTAACGTGCTATTATTATGATTAAATTTTTATAAATACCGATGATTTTAGGTTGCATCCGACGAATCCGTTCTTGAACTACATATCAGGTAAAAATGGAGAACACTTCGATGAAGAATCTGATTCCAGTTCATCTACAACATACGGTGCGTGTATGGGAGAGTTTCAAATTCAAAGTTCGTGGTCAACTATCGGCTATGACTTGTCGGATAGGAGTGTTTCTCATTATTCTAGTTTAGTAGACTCCACTTCGTACAACGCTCAAGAACCGAAATACAGTCATCCACAGTCGTTTTTTAATGCTCCTCCAATTTCGCCAAACTTTGTCGATGCTGAAGTTTCATCGGCACCACCTTCGCAGCCTTTTAATTCCTATCATCAAACTCCCAATCCGCCAAATTGTCCCATTGCTACTTCGGTGCATATGGGGCAATCTGCTAATAACCCAAACCCTCCATTATTTTATCCTCAAAACTATTATCGTCCCGTCGTTATGGCTCCCTTTTATCCCTATCCATACCACCAACAGCCTTACAACACTTTTTATGCAAATAACGCTCATTTCAACCTCCCGCAACGACAAGTCAACGGCCAATTTCGGATGACGTCTTCCTTTATGCGCCAAACTGTTCCTACTAACATACCGCCGAACGTCCAGTTTTCGGATTTGGAAAGAAGCAATAATCTGCAACCGGATTTCTACGAATCTTACAATGAAATGCTCAGAAGTAAATTTAATGCTTAAGTTAAGTTTTCGTTTAATTTTACTTAAATTTTATAACGGACATTAACGAGCATTAAATAATGTTCCCATTTGTTTTTGTTAATGTTCATTTTTCTCCGTTGAAAGTTTTTGACGATATGACTAAATACTAAGTTTATTTTTCGATGTAGATAATTGTTGGTCGTCGAAACATGTTTCCACACACGGTTACGTTAGTACGAGGTTTGATTTGTTTTATAATTTTGACTTAACCAGAGTAGCACATTAAAATGATAACAGCCCAAGTTTATATTAAAAAAAAAGAAAATACTGTGATAAAAACATCAAAAGTGTCTGTCCTTAGGGATATCGTATTTTTTCATAAGTTGCTTCTGTTGTTTGCGTTGAGTAAAAGTTTGTTTTTGTTTTTTTTCACGATGGAAAGTTGATTTAAAGTAAATTTAATTTGAAAGTCTTTACGCGTTTTAAAAAAATAAAATTGTGCCCCTAAATAGTTATATGGTTTACTATTTTATATGGAAAATAACGAGAAATTAAATTAGTTTTTTTAAATTGTATGTTTTATTTCGGAATAATTGTTACTTTCCATCATCTAAACAGTTATTATTATTCGTGTCAGAAGCGTCATAAATAATAATAATAATAATAATAATCTAAACAGTAAAACCGTCGAAACGTGCAGAGAAGCTTTGGTTTAAAATTGTAGAAAGGATCACAAAAAAAGTGTTCCTTGTGTTAACGACGAGAAAACCAAAAAGGTCGCATAAAGAAAAGGATTCATTGTCATCCTTTACTTGTTAACTTCCTGCAACCTCTCCCAAACGCTGCACGGGTAATTTTAATTAATTTTCTAGAAGAATCACAAAACAGGGAAAAAAAAAATAATGAGCCGTCGCGGGACGCCTGGCAGTTGTAAAACGTCGAAACTATTTGATATAGAAAATTTGCATAAAAGGATGGTTTATTTAAGGAAATAAATATGGCATAATCAAAAACAAAATATTCAGATTATATTAAAAATACACAGGCACTCATGTACACATAAATAAATAAATGGCCAAAATATCCAGGCCCTGACACTAGAGTAGCATATGTCGAGGCTAGAGGCATCTGTAATGAGAGAATCGAATTTTCAAAAGATGCCTACAATGCCTTCAAAACTTGTCTTAATGTCCTAACGGATCCCGTTTATTTTGGTCTTTTGCCAAAGCTGTGGGAAGAAACTTTACTTCCAGCTCATTTCCTTCTCTAACCAAGGAAGATGGAAGACTAGCCACGACTGCCCAGAAAAATGCTAATATTTTTGCGCACTTATTTGCTCGAAATTCCACTCTGGATTCATCGGGAAAACAACCCCCGAACATTACACCTATTGACAGTCAGATGCCCGAGATCACCTTTCGCCAACGTATTGTCAAAAAGATTTTGTTGGGTCTCAACACCAACAGAGCCTGTGGATCTGACGGAAACCCACCGATTGTTCTCAAGAAATGTGCCCCCGAACCAACACCTGTTCTTTGCAAGTTGTTCAATCACTCTTACAATTTGGGGGATTTTTCGTCCAACTGGAAGACTGCAAGAGTACAACCAATCCTTAAAAATGGCAAAAAGACCCTACCTAGCAACTACAGACCTATCGCACTGCTATCTATTATTTCAAAGGTTATGGAAAAAGCCATCAACATCGAGCTCATGAAATATCTGAAACAGGAATTGTCAACGATAGGCAATATGGTTTCCGTCATCAGAGATCAACTGGTAATTTTCTCGCATACGTCTCACACATATGGCACACATATCTATTGAAAAATATGGTGAAACTTTAGCCGTGGCATTAGATATCTCCAAGGCATTCGATCGAGTTTGGCACCAGGGACTCCTCGTCAAGCTTCCATCTTATGGCTTGCCCCCTCAGCTGTGTTCTCTGCTTGCTAGTTTTCTCTCAAACAGGTCTCTCCATGTAGTGGTCGATGGAGTTTCATCTGACACTCTACTAATAAATGCTGGTGTTCCGCAGGGATTAATTCTAGCTCCAACACTATTTCTACTTCACATCAACGACTTGTTGGAAATAACTTCAGGTCCAGTACACAGCTTCGCGAATGATAGTAACCTCCATACCGCTTTCTCTTACGGGGCTCCTATATCTGCCCGTGAAACCAGAAATGAACGAGGAAGAAATGTCAACAACATAAATATGGACTTGGCAAATGTTTAATTAGGACTCCTCGACAAAACCCAAAGTAATAATTGTCAGCTTACACATTCTTTCAATTTAGTGCGTGTCTGTTTGTTTAGCAATTGTTACTTATTTCGATAAATAAATTATAACCAAACTGCTTGGTCGATATATTTTATAATTATACCTTAACACATACATACTAAAGTTAATAACCTATAATTTAACAATAAGCATAAATTCTAACCTAAATAATTAACTACCCATTACACCCAGTTATCATTGGAAAACAAGATCAACCCTAAAAGAAATTGGTGCGGCGCTCGTGAATTTGTTTAAAAGTAATACCAAGTTTCTTTCTAATCATTATCACCTTCGTTACCTTCCTCAACTCCGATTTTTACATTTACGTTTTTTTGGGCATTTTCATTCTTCATAGTTAAAATCGATACGCGCTCAATGTAACATTCTATCTATCTATTTAGCCTTCTTCGGTCCATCTTTGGACATAGGCCTCTCCTAGTCTTTTCCACTCTTCCCTGTTTGTCGCCATGTTTATCCATCTAGTTTCAGAGTGCTTCTTCATGTCATCCGCCCACCTCATTTGGGGTCTTCCTCTACTTATTTTATTTTCCCAGGGTCTCCAGTTTGGAATAAATTTGTTCCATCGGTCGTCTTTTTGTCTTATATTGTGACCGGCGAATTTCTATTTTAATTTTGCTATCTCTTTTCTAACATCTCTTACTTTCGTTTTATTTCTTATCCACTCGTTTATCTTTCTACGAGTATCGTATCAGTTTTACATATAACATTTGTCTTTCTATTTTTTGTGCTTTTGTTACTATATCCATGTTTTTCTGTGTAAGTGCCCATGTTTGGGACAGCGAGTACATATTTTTTATTTTTTAGGATGTAGCTCAATTTGCCGAATGCTGCGCAACCCAATCTAAGTCGTCTCTTGATTTCTGCTGTTTTATTTGTTGAGGTAAATAATTTGTCCCAGATATATGTATTCATCAACTTGTTCTATTTTTTCTTGCTCTATTCTGATTGTGATGTCTTGATCAATGTTCGTCATGGTTTTAGTTTTGGTGTAGTTCATATTAAGACCTATATTTTTAGCTGCATTTCTTATGTGTATTGGTCTTGTTCCCTCATGGATTTTAATTGTTGTTGTTGCTTCGCCATATATGTTGGTTATTAGGTCTGTGTATCTGTAGTCTATTCTGCTATTAACTAGCGAGCTTTTCACTGCCTACACTATCAAAAGCCTTTTCGAAGTCGATAAACGCAATATATAGTGGGATGTGATATTCGTTGGCTCGTTCTATTATATTTTATTTTATTATAATGTAACATTTTTATTCAAGTATTAGTCAAACCGCGACATTATGTCAATACAGCTCATTCATTCTCAAGCCATCAGCGCTTACATTTTGTTGTCTTTCGAGCCAAGTCAACTGCTTGGAAGGCAACTATACTGACCGCTACACTCAAAATGTAAGCGCTGAGGACTTAAGAATGAATGGACTGTAAAAAAAAAGTTATGCAGCTGGCGAATCTTCAATGAGTACCTACAACCCGTGGATTTCAACTTTGGGGTACTACCAGCAACAGCAATATAAAAATCCTACATACGAGGATAGTTCACGAATTGTTGTCCCTAACATAGTTGACGTTGAATGAAAAATGCAAATAAAGTGTCAGGCAAAAGCTTATTGCATTAGTGTGTGCCAAGGACATGGTAGAAATATTGAGTGACTCTGCCACTCGTTACAGGTAATCAAGAACTGGTCGTGAGATTTCAAACTGGGATAAGAGTCCTGTCAACATGCACCAGGCGCCCCCAAAACTTTGGTGACCAAAGAAAATATGAATTTAGTCCACGACATGGTATTAATTGAATTATAGTCAAGGCTATAGCAGAGACATGTGGGTTTTAACTTTGGAAGCGTTGAAAAAATGTTACATCAGAAATTGGGTCTCTGCGCGTTGGGTTCCACGGATGCTGAAGCGTGTTAGCCAAGTTGCAGCGGAGGCGAAACATGGGTTCATCACTGATCCAGAATCCAAAAGACAAAGCATGGCATAGGAGCTCCCCACCACCGCAAAAATTTTGTGTTGTTGCATCAGCTGGTAAGATCACAGTTTTTTGGGATTTTCAGGTGTTATTTTCGTGAATTATTTATCGCATGGGTGCACCGTAACAGGTGAATATTATGCGAATTTAATACCAAAAGTACGCGAAGCGATCAGAGAAAAGAGAAGAGGAAAATTGAGTCGAGGTGTGCTTTTCAACCAGGACAACGCTCCGGCCTACAAAAGTTGTGGTGCAATGGCTGCCATTCACAATGCGGGATTTAAATTTTTTGAACAACCCCCTTATTCTCTTAATTTTTTCATTTTAGATAAATTTAGTTTGATGTGTCACTAATGTGCTGCAATTGCGTCTATAATAAAAGTAAAAAATTCCGCATTAATTTACTTCATTAATAATGAAGAATAATAATCTCAAACTCTCCTTTGAAGCAAATTTTAACAGCTCAATCTAAAAAAATTAAGGTTTTGGTACTACCTACTTACTTTTGCCTTTTCACTATCCACTTATTTCTTTGGTTTATTTTCCATTTTGCAGTCGTAAATTTATAAAATTTACATAAATTTTTTGCGCTCGTATTTTTGCAATTTACTACATAGTAAATGCGGTGGCTGTTTTTACTCATTTTTCAAAAATTATAACAAAATTAATAATCTGACGTGTATTTTGCTAACTCTGACGTCCTTTATTGCCTAAGTTATCCACTGCGTGCGCTGGTGTCCATTCCGGCTTTCCCTACTTTGACTTCGCTCGGAGCGAATAAGGAACAAAAAAATTTTTTTTTTTTTTTTTTTTTTTTATGTTCTGGTTCCCACGAAAAGGGATATCCTGTAATGTTCAAAGAACATCGTGGGAACCAAGGGAAAGAAGGTAGGAGTTGGTGTTCTTCTTAAATTTCTGGAGGTTGTATGCCTCGGGGAACACCTCCCTAGGCAATGAGTTCCAAAGCCTCGCAATTCGTTGGATGAATGAGTCTTTGGAAAGTGATGTTCTGCAGGTCTCCAAAGTGACCACGAACGGGTGTGAAGACTGAACTTGACGGGTTAATCTCGAAGAGACTGCCAATGGAGGAACGATTGTTGATATTTCAGAAGAGCATCGCCCATGAAAATATCTATAAAATAGAGACAAATCGCCAACTTTTCTACGGTGTTCCAGACAAGTGAGCGAGTTTGTAAGCGAGGCATCACCGACGAGACGAATTGCCCTTTTTTGGACAGAATCCAGTAGCTTCAGGATATGTTTAGGTGCTGCACTCCAAATATGGGAACAGTACTCCAGTACAGGTCGGATCTGTGCCTTATAGATCATAAGCAGCTGACTGGAGGTGAAATAGCTCTTGGCACGAAACAAAAAACCAAGTTTTTGGGATGCACCTGAAAATAAAGGAAGAATTGGGGAAAAGGAAAGAGGGAGACCGGAAAGTATCGACCGAACACTGAAACATGGAATGATCCATTTCACAGCACACAAAGTCGATATGGTGGTATTTCACCGGGCGATGAGACCATCTTCCACCTACGGTTATCCTTTTAGTCGCCTCTTACGACAGGCAGGATTTAAATGCATTTAAATGTTTTGGAATGTATAAAATTTTATTAATATTACGATGGGTATTCTTCATTTAGAAAACAATACTATTGCCATCTTCTCTGATGATACTGTTATCTTAGCAGTAGGGAGCAACAATAATGATGTCACAAACAGCAGTGAACCGTATCTACGACTGGACAAATGGAAGGTTAAACTCATTGTGGCAAAATCTGTCCATGTCAACAAGAGTATTTTATAAAATAAAAAAAATATTAAATTAATCTGAAGTTAAAGTGCGATATAAATATTTATCTATCTATAAAAATATGATTGATGATATTCCACTCAAGTTCCAGTTTATCAATATTAATATATATATATATATATATATATATATATATATATATATATATATATATATATATATATAAATATATATAAATAATATATTTAATAATAGATTTAATAACCTTAGGTACTCCTTTTAAAAGTTTGAAAATTTAAAATATTATACTAGAGAAATGTTAATAATTTATCCGGTAATTGTGTTCAGTGCTTTTTTGTTTGATGTGGTAAGCAATATTCCTTAGCTAGATTTGGATACGAAGGGGATTCATTTTTAACCCGTCGAATTATTGTAATAAGTTCATTTTTCCATAAAGTTACATCGTGTTGGGATGCTTCTAGCTACATACATTCATGTAGTCACGCCCTTTTTCCGTAGAGGTATTGAGAGACCACTTCTTTCCACTTGCTATGGTTCTTACACACTTCTTTCGCTTCTTCTACTTTCATCAGCGCTTTCATACATGCTCGTGGGTTGCTGGTACTCTTGACCTGACCTTTCTTCAAAACAATATCGATCTGATCGAGATAAGTTCGCCCGAAACACGTACTTTGTCACGTGCCTATTTTTTCCCTTCTACAGTTCCATTATTAATTGGGTCTCTGATAGTCTGGTGCTCGTAAATAGTTTTGCATACCGTATTTTGTTGTAACTTAAGTATATCATTCGTTGTAAATAGTGTTGCATACCTAGTAGTGATAGGATTTAATTATTAATGGCTGTGACATTTTTGTTAATTGGTGGAGATGGAGTGGGGGTTTTTGTTATTAGATTTTGCCTTGATTTTTGGCCTCGATTGTCGTGTATTGTCAGCTATATTATTGTTTGGTTTGCTTTTCTGTGTGGATGGGCTGGCTATCAACACGGACGAGCGCGATTATGAGTTTGGAACATAGATTTGCGAAGGTTGTTGGCTGACGCGTGTCCCGTGTCATTTCTGATATCCGGCCTGGGAGTGGGTAGTTTGAAACAGTCGCATGGTGTCAGTCGTCGAAGTCGGGTGAGAGTTTTTGGAACGATTTGATATTAACACGTAAGCAGAACCTCTACGGTTTTTTCTTTCATATCTGGCTGTATTTGGGCCATCTTAATTGGATTTTGAAGAAAAACCATTTAATTTTTAACTTGACCAATCTATCTTACCTTTGTTGTTGATATTTTGGATTTTGGTGTCGAGTTAAAATAACCGCGTGCGGGATTTGATGGAGGAAAGCCATTGTTAAGTAGCAGGTGCCGTTCCATAACCATCATCCATATCGACGATAAATTTCAGTGTTATAAAGAATTGCTTGGTGTTTTTAGCAGAAATTATTATGATAATACTACTTGGTGTTTCTGTTTCTTGGATCATCGATGTAACAGTGACGTCTCTATGAAGTTTTCAATTGGTTACATAGTATTGAGTTTAATTTTATCAACTTATCAGTTATTATGTGCTCGATCTAAGTGTTTTCAATAGTTTAAAAGTAACAAATTTTTTTCGTTAAATTTGTACCTGCTCCAAGTTGAATCTGAACGTATACACTACTGAATATACATTATGTAATTATTGTGATGGTTTCAAATTATTATTTTTGTTGCAAGTCCATTTATTTTGTATTTTTTTTTAATCTTTTGCTATCAAGAATTCTATATAAAACCAATTATTTTTGAAAATTTTAAATATTGTGAACATTTTTTTTTAATTCTCTTTTGTACATTAGGTTTTTATTATTGTCTAAAAGATTGTTATAATTAATTTAAATATTATTTTAAGAAAAGTGTATTAAATTCGTTTAATCCACTTTACAAAAATACAGAATTTGTTGTAAAAAAAAATCAGAATATCATTTTTACTTAATTAATATATTGCAGGAATTGTAAATATAGTTTTATTTATTTAGTTCACCAAAATTGTTTGTTGTTTATCGTGTGGCTCTGCTAGTGCCTACAAGACCTAGGGGTTTCCGGCTTGTACCGTCTAAGTCGGTGGCGCGGCTCACTTATATATTTTTTTTTCTACCCTCTACGGCTGAGCTCGGGCATAATTTGCCAGTAGAGAGACCGCTGGCAGAGTACTCTTTAGAGAACTAAAAGACGTGGCAACGTGATTCAAATTTTGGAACTTAATAAGGACTTCTTCTTCTTCTTCCGCTGCTATCCATTAATGGATGTTTGCGATCACTTCTGACCATTTTTCCCATCTCTGGGGGTGTAAATTAATTCTCCTATAGTTCCTATTCCTGTCCAATATTTGATATGTCGGAGCCAAGACATCCTTTTTCTGCCTACACCCCTTCTTCCCTCTATTTTTCCTTCTGTTAATAGTTGGGGCAAATGGTACCTTTTGTTGCGTAAAAAGTTTCCTCGTTGATTTTTCTTGCTGTCCATGAGACTTTTAATATTCTTCGATAGATCCACATTTCAAATGCTTCCAGCCTATTAATTGTGCTAACCTTCAATGTTCAGCCTTCCATACCATACAACAGTACGGACCATACGTAACAATTTGTGAATCTGAGATTAAGGTCAAAGTCAGAGTTCGTAAAGACGTTTTTAAATCTCATGAATGAGCTCCTCGCCTTTTCTATCCGGCATTTAATTTCTACGTCTGAAGACCAGTCTTAACATAACCAAGTCACCAGATAGTTAAACTTTTTTACCCGTTCTATGTCTTCACTATCGTATGAGAGCTTTGCATTATGGAACTCATCCAATTTGCGGGTGATTACTAGGAGTTTTGTCTTTTTTGTCGATGTTAATTCATTCCCATAAGTCAGCCGTGCATTCCAACTATGTAGAGAAGCCTTTGGAGGTCATTCATATAATAAGAACGCTATGATTTAATTTAGGCAGGATGTTGTTCTATACAGCACCTGTATGTGACTTTTTAAATCAACCTTTTTTCGAATACTGAATTGGTGTAAGGGGTAGGTAACATTGAATGGCCCCTCAGATAAACTGACAACTGTACTGAAACTGAGACTGAACAGAGAACTGATCTGACCGTCTAAAAGCACCTTGATGTTTTATATTTTAAGGGGTCACCCAACCTATCAAAACATTTAAAAATACCATTGTTATTTTTTATTTAGGAATTCGATTCTTGTAAACTATTTCTAAAGTAATATAATAATATATTGCAATATATATATATATATATATATCGATATTACCTTGTATTTTAAATTTTTGCAAAGAATGGCCAAGATGAGGTTCTGTTGGATTTCCCGTTGGGAACTGTCAAAGGCAAAACAAGGACAACAATAAATGGAATTACTTTATATTCGTTCCAAGGAATACCTTTTGCAGAACCTCCCGTAAATGAATCAAGATTTCAGGTATGTTTTGTATTGAACATTATTTTTTCTACAACATCAAAGTTCATTAAACGATCGTATGTAAATCCAAAATCAAGGCGGCTTTGAGATTTTGACATTAGCGATGAGTCATCTGCTCATTTATTTGTATAGTATGTTGTAGGAAAGGTGTTGTTTGCAAATTTCACAAAATGGCAATATTATACACTCGTACCAATAATTATATTTGATTGAACGTAGGTCGCTAAACCCAAGCTACCATGGAAAGGTGTGTTAGACGCGACAGTCGAAAGAAGTTACTGCCTTCAAATGACTTACCAGCAAGTAGACGGAGATGAAGATTGTCTTTTTATCAATATTTTTTCTCCAAAAGTAAGTTACTTAAATTTGTTGCAATAGGAAAGATGCAAATATAATATTTATGGACATATTGATAATAACATGTCAAATAAATGTAAATTAACGTTTTTATTTGAATTAATACCGTTTTTTAACAAAAACTATGAATTAAAAATAACTCGAGAAAAATTCAGGAATATAGTAGCCAAAGGAATGTTCATAACATTTTAACAGGTCTTTAAAAAACACGATAAAATTATTATACTGATAGAAATTTTAGCGCGGAAACGTTTGGAAAATACATTTTTTTTTAAAAATGTGTGGTAAAACTAAAGTATTTAATATGGTGGCCACTTTAAGAGTATTTTGTACAAGTTTTTACCTCGATCAAATACTTAAAATTCCTCGTACTTTCTTCGGAAGAAATTAATCATTATTTGATACATAAACTATCAACTTGTTTAACAAATGACAACCTCTCAAACTCGAAGTTGGATTTGCGACGTTGCCAGAGTGCGCGTATATCTTTCTTTACCACTTAAGAAATGATGAATTCGAATGTTAATTGATGATGAACACAAAAAAATTAGCCTAACCTAACACCAACAGTACCTTTTTCAACCAATTGAAACATTTGTTTATTTGAGGCAGTAAAAGTAAAAAAATTAGCCTAACCTAACACCAACAGTACTTTTTGAAGTGATAACTTCTTATGGCACGCTGTGAACTTTTTTTGTAATGGGTAAAAAATGTTAAACTCGCGTCAGGACACGTGGCCTGATCGAAAATTCGTAAGACGGATGTATTTCACTGGAGCAATATAAAATGCGACTTTTCTTGACTGGTAACTTGGCAACCTTATTCAACAAACTGACAAATTCAAGTACATTTTTTATGTCATTTTGACAAATTAATTTAGTAGTTAAATTCAAAATTTAAGTGCTTTTCATTAGTTTATTGATTAAGTTCTGCTTTTGCTGCATTAAAATGGTCCAAGGAGAGGTGTCGTTTTTAGCAGATGTTATGGACACCATAGCGTGTCTTAATGACTCTAATGGTTCTCCCCCCGACAAAATTTTAGATCAAATAATTTATCAGTGCAAAAAGCCGTTAAAAAATGCATCAATTTGTGTTAAAAAATCATTAAAAACTGGACTGAAAGCTGGTTTGATCAAAGAGAACGGGGGAAGGTTTAAATTAGGTTTTGGTTTGCCGATAACGGAGGCTCGAAGACGAAGAAAAAATAGAAGCAGAAGCCGTAGACGACGTAGCCAAAATCGACAAAACCGAAAACGAGGTAGCTGAAAACGAAAAAGTCGAGGTAGGAAGAAAAGCGCCATATTGAAAGAAGATCAAACAAAAAGCGGAAGAAATAAATCGAAAACATTCAAATCTGGTACTGATATTTAATATATGATTTATAATAAAGCGTTAATAAAAATAATGCATTATTCATAAACTATGGAAATCTGGAGACAATATTTTTCAGATTAAAAATAATATTTTTTGAAGTGAAAACTTCTTTAGCGGCGTTGTACACTTTTTTTGTAATGGGTAAAAAATGTTAAACTCGCGTCAGGACACGTGACCTGATCGAAAATTCGTAAGATGGATGGAAAGTAACAGCTGGCGTGGCGTAGGAGAGGGAGTATCCCCCTCTCTTTCTACGGCGCGGCGAAAGTGTATGCCTGCGCCGGCTGTTTCGTTTAGGCGGCGCAGGGCGCACAACGTTAATACTTAAGTTTTCACTTCTGCCGGCACTCCCAGAGTGCAACCCGTAAAATTTTTTTTTTAAACCAATTAATACATTTGTTTATTTGAGGCAGTAAAAGTAAAAAAATTAGACTAACCTAACCTGACGACCTAACCTAAGACCAACACTAACTGGTGAACAAATAACCTAACCTAACTTTTGTACGCGCACTTGTTCTCTACTTATTTGCTCATTAACCTAAAAAACAGTCCTATGTAAAGTTATAAAGTAATATTACTTCTTTTTCGTTAACTTCTTCTTTTTCTTTTGGCTCATAACCCTTGGTGGGTTTTGGCTTGCTCAACTATGTTTCTTCATCTGGTTCTATCTACCGCTATTCTTCTCCAGTTTCCTATTCTCAGAGTTTTTAGGTCTTCCTCCACATCGTCTATCCACCTTTTCTTGGGTCGCCATTTCGGTCTTATACTTATACTCGTATTAACCTACAAATTCATTATTTACATTGGACAGATAATTCACGAACTAATTGTTATAAGCAAAAATTGTTAGAGGAACACCAAAATCGGAAACTTGCAATAGGAACGCGTGCTAAATAAAGCTATTTGTAAAATCATATTTTTCGAAAAAAGCCTACGTTAAAAAGTAATGAACAAATTCTTGAGTTCTTTTAAGTACGATGTTACGGATTGTGGTCGGCGAGAACGCCCCTGGAGCCATTATTTGACATGATGCGACGGTGAATCGTTTACAAAAAGAAGTCGTGAGTTTTAATTTTGGCTGGGGGCGGTCATTTCCAACATTTATTATGAATCGTATTTTATTCTTGCATTTTCCATCTTTACTATTTTCCAATATCAATACGTAGTTTATTATTTTATTTTTCTTTGCCGAATATATTAATTCCAGTAACAATATTTAAGATCAAGTAATGTTTTTAAATCTTGAAAAAATATTTGATATTAAATAAGGTAAGGGATGCTAATTTCACGCCCTTACAATATAACAGGAATGTTGAAAAAATACCGAAATTTTAAGTTTATTTTGGGCCGAGAAAATTTTGTTATAGGAAATATCCATCATAATTTCATACGGGCAAACCTCATGATTTTTTTCCCACGAATTTAGAAACACCCCGTATTTAACACTATATTTTAATATCTGTATATTGTAGTGCCCTTAGCCAAGAAAATATGTAAAAAGGTTTAATAAGGGCCCGATGAACTCGGTTGACCATTCACGAGAATTATAAACATCAACCCATTGAACTCGTTCGAAATGTTTTATCAAACGCACGTACTGTTTATACTTCACGTTTCTATTTTGTATATATTTATGCTCGTGCTTCTAGCAAGATTGATTCAGTGTTTATGTTTACTTTGGTCGATGTCGCTGCTCTTATTTAGTCAGCACTCGGTCAAGTTCACGACAGTAAAAATAGTAACGATGAGTCGTACAATTAGATTAAATGTATTTTAAGTTCAACGTTCCTCTTTTATTTAACAAGAGTTTTCCTGTAATTTTAAAGTACCTACCGAGCAAGGGACCTAGTTAATACATGGTGATCCAGGTATAGTACAATATAATTACGCCAATCGTTCTCGCTACATTTTTTGTTTAGCGTCATTTTCTAGCATGCCAATTCATGTTCAATTAAAACACAACATTATTTCAAAGTGTGTACGTGAATGTTATTTTTTAGGATCCTAAATTAAACGCGAAGCTGCCTGTAATGATGTTTATTTATGGTGGGGGATTTATAGAAGGTGCTTCTGTAGATGTTAATTATGGTCCTGATCATCTCGTACACTATGACGTCATGTACGTTACCTTTAATTACAGAATTGGACCGTTCGGTAAACTGAAATTATAAATAATGTTAATTATTTATTAAAAACTATTTTTGAAGGTTTCTTTTCAACTGGAGACGATGTGGTACCAGGAAATGCAGGTTTAAAGGATCAAGTGTTGGCAATGCAATTTGTTAATCGGTATATTAAATATTTTGGTGGAGATCCTGATAAAGTTACCATATTTGGGCAAAGCGCCGGTGCTGCTTCGGTGCATTACCACGTTTTGAGTCCTCTTTCGCGAGGTAATAACAGATATTTTTCACTTTTTGTACCGTTTTATTAGACTCTTATTAAGGTACCCCATTTAACAGTTCGTATTTTGTCACTTGTAGGAAAAGTTGTAGGAAATTCAATTTCCTACAACTTTGGTTCTCGAATTTTTTTTTCAAAAAATGGATATTTTTCGAATTAAACCTGAAAATAGCGGCGAAGTAAAACTATTGTATTATCTTGTTTATTTTTGACTTTAGGGCATAAATGAATATAAACACACTTGTAGAGAATTAAATTTTCAACAATTTTGGTAATTATCTTTTTTTATTATTGTTGACTTATCGTCGTAACTATTATAAATGTAGGTTTTTCATGGCAAACTTAGAGAAAATCAAGATATACCGATTAGAATGGATTTTTGTGAAACGTTACAAGAAAGGAAAGCCCTCAATCCCAATTATTTAACATGTATCCGTTTTATCGATGAGATCTCATCTACGCGACAAAAAATTTTTAATTCACATTATGCATACTAATTAATAATTTATAATTACTTTGTACCAGCATCGGTTATTACTTCATAATTTTCAAATCAAAATATTCCGAAAAAACGGTACATATTATCGAGTTATACCAAGAGTACTCTTTTGGTGTAAAATTGAATGATGTTTAAGGTCACTTGAAATTTTGATTAATAAATCTGACCTTAAAAAGTTATGTTCAATACTACTTGGAACGAACCTTGTATCTAGCGCCCTCTATGAGAGTCAGATATAATAACAAATTCTTGGGATGTATCAGCTTCTAAAGCATATTCGTAAAAAATTTCATTACAATGTTTCCAGTAGTTTCGGCAAAATCGTAATGAATGTGTATAATTTTTTTTTCAACGCCCTTTATTTTGAATACGGATGGCGTTACGAACATTTTTTACTAAGCAAATCCAATTATTTTTCACTTAACTACCTATCCTAGAGACAGGGTCACCTTTTTTTTGAAACATCCTGTACAAAAGATATATTTTATATTAAATATCAGGCGTCGCGAGACGCACACGTTTTTTTTTTCTTAATTTCTTGACTTGAGGAATAGTTTCTGTATGAATTGCTTATACTCGTGATATAGGAATTTGAAGGTAATCTTTCATCGCTCCTCCTCGTTATTAACGATACAGATGAAATCGCTTATATTAGCAAAGCTGCAATTTTTAAAGTAGCAATGTTAACGTCGAATTTATGTGAAACGTTCTGGATTTCAGTGTAAATTGGGCACTATTTTTTGAATAATAATTATGTTTTAGGGCTTTTCAGGGCAGCGATATGTGAGAGCGCTTCAGCGCTAAGTGCGTGGGCCAATCAAAAGAACCAAACTGAAATATCCTATCTGTTAGCCACCAAGTTGAATCCCAAATTTGCAAAGTATAATGCGTCGTCTTCAGAAATATATGATTATTTAAAAAATTTGCCAGCCCACAAAATCGATAGAGCTGCACATGAGATCCATTTAATGGTAATGATCAAATTTTTAATCATAAAATTATTATATTGGTAACGCTAAGTAACAAAAACAAAAATACCAACCAGAGAAGACTGGTTGAAGAAAACACCATTGACCAGCCTGGGAGTGAAACGTTGGTACACTGACGGATCAGGGTACCAGGGACGCTACGGGGCAGGTGTGTTTGGAGCATCCTGCAACCACAGGGAAAGCATACCGCTGGGGAAATACGCCTCGGTCTTCCAGGTCGAGGTCTATGCCATACTCAGGTGTGCCACGCACCTGACAGAAAACAGAGTGACCAACAGTGAGATTGATATTCTCACTGACAGTCCCGCGGCCATCGGGGCCCTCGCCCCCATGCTTCTTCTGCCAAATCCAACATTTACTACCATACATAAATGTAGGAACCAACACACCTCTATGCACAGCCAGACGTGCCTTTTTTGACACTTTCTGAGTGTTCATAAAGCTATGCAGTGTCCCATTCATTTGTTTTCCTGCCAACACCCGTCGCTCAATGCCACTGTCATACTTTCCATCTCCCGTAAACTTTGAACCCAAGTACACAAATTCATTTACTTGTTCCACTCTTTCTCCCTCAATCTAAACTTCACAGTTTATCATGCTTTCTTCTCTTCAAAAACCATTACTTTTGTTTTGCTTACATTTATTTTCATCCTTTGATTTTCAGGGCATCATGCATAACATTAACCATCGCTTGCAACTCCTCTTCAGATGACGCTAATATGACTTGATCATCGGCGTAAAGAAGGCGTTTGACGATCAAATCATTCATTTTCAATCCATACGCACTCTCTTTCAAATCTTATAAACAATCGTCTATGTATAAGTCAAACAGCCATGGCGAAGCCACACATCCCTATCTCACACTTTTTTCGATGGTAAACCAGTCCGTGTAAGGTCCGTTTATTCTGACTCAAGCAGTAATTTCAGTGCTCATATTAAACTACCGCTCACCCCATACATAGACAATGTCGACCACAATACACTCCTCACCACTCTGTCATAGGCCTTTTCCAAATCTATAAAAGCGCAATAGACCTTCTGACTTCTAGCCAAGAATTTTTCGACTATACTTCGTAATGAAAAGACCTGATCTATACATCTCCTTCCTCTTCTAATTTCTACTTGCACATCCCATATCATCTTCTTAGTTTCATTCGTCACTCTTTTAATCAATATCTTTGCATACAGTTTGCCGACTATGCTGAGTAAACTAATACCTCGGTAGTTCTTACAGTCCTGCAGCGAACCTTTCCACTTGTAAAGCGGCACGATACCGGCATTGCACCAGTCGTCTGGTACGCTACCACTCCTCCAACAAAGGTTAAAAAGGCGGTACAGCAGACTAGTTACCAAGCTCTGTCAAGCCTTCAGCATTTAAACTGTTATCCTGTCGTACCCAGCAGCTTTACCCAATTTCATACGGTTTAACGCTTTCACAATTTCTGTCGTACTAATTTTACTTTCATTACAACTTTCACTCATGTCTCCGAATGGGGGCCTGTACTTGTGTATCCTCTTTCTCAAATACACTTCCGTTACATTAGATAATAATTTTATATTGATTACAGAATGGTTAACTAAAATGAAGCATTTTTTATATTTTTTGTTCTATTTATTATAATTTAAAGCCATACGCCTCTGTCAAAACGGAAGCAGTAGTCTGCCATATGCAACCTGCATACCGGTCAACACTTATCCGAGACCATGCTCCTTCTTGATGTTTTATATTTAAAGATGGAAAACGATGCGAAACATGGCTGCGACAGGAATATCGAACAGAGTGTTTCGCAGTGTTCGCAATGAGGCGTAAAGGAAGGAAAGTAGCCTTGTATTTTATCTCATTTCATTTTAGGAGCAACCTTCAGACATGCAAATACAAAATGGCGTCTACTTTGGTCCAGTCGTTGAACATAAGCACGAGAATGCTTTCATTACGGAACCGATGTACGAGATGTTAAAAAAAGGTAAAATCAACGAAGTCAAACTTCTCATCGGTGTAAATTCCGAAGAAATGTTAACATCTGTAACAGGTAAAATTTTTATCGGTGTAAATAAAGTTAGTCTGAAATAAATAATGTTTTTTTTAGATCCTAAGCTGTATGAAACCGCTGCTACATTTCAAAACAATCTTGAACTACTTATTCCCAGGAAATTAAATGCTAAAGATGCTGATCGGACCATCATTAGTAAAAAAATAAAAGAATATTATTCCCCGTATCTAAATTTCACTGTCAATCAGAGGCAAATGATTAAGGTAAATAAAAAAAACATTATAGTGATGGTTGTTTAAAATAATACACTCAAAAAAACGACTTACTTACAGTGCAACAGAAGTAGCTTGGCGGGCGAGAGATCACAAAGTCTGCGCACAACAAAAACCTTCGAATAACGATCCGATCGGCGACGACGAAATTTTCAGTAATCGTGAGTCTCAAGTACAATCGGAGGAAGAAGTTTACGAATGTGAAGTATATTCAGCCGAATATTTGTTATTTTAGAGGCTAGTCGCCCACCAAGCTACTTCTGTTGCACTGTACTTACTCTTTACTAACAAAAGTTATATGGAATTGCATAGAATCCCTGGAGTACCTTGGTGCAAACAACAGAGTGACCTTGCTGTGGGTACCTGGGCACCAGGGGTGGAGGGAAACGAAAAAGCCGACACCCTTGCGAAACAGGGGGCCGAATCTGCGTTCACAGGACCAGAACCGGTCTTTGGAGTCACTACAAGTGCCGCCAAAACAATCATTTCGGACTGGGCGAAGAGGAAAATACTCACGTACTGGCAAGAACAAAAAAACTCGATTTATCATCCTGTTTACCCAACAGGGGTACCTTTTTTCGAATTCATGCACCATTGCAAATGATGAGCGGAACCGTTTAGATCCCAATAGACTGAAAAGCTTAAATATTAAGCACTGGGAACTATAAACTCTAATATAACCAATAAATTTTTATACCATCAAGGTGGCAGACAAATATATTGCCTGATGTTAAGTAGACACTGTGACCCATGGCAGGACGCTTGCTAAACCAGTGGTATTTCGAGCGTGTTGCCATCCCTAAAACCTGTTCACTTTAACTTGATTGATATAATAGTAAAAAAAACTTTAATTTGTAAAAAACGATAAAAAATCGATTATTATGATGTCCTTTTTGTTTTCCACAATATGGATTTATACTTATAACCAGCAGACCCGGCAGACGTTGTCCTGCCCGATCGTTGGCTTGCCTGCTTTGAAAATATCGCTATTAAACTCAGCGACCTCGAAAACTATAAATTCGACACTAATATCGGCGTTTTTATTAGTTTTTATATTCCATTTCTTTACCACTTCTTTCGTAGGGGTGCTAACAAAATTGGGAATGTCACTATCAAACTCAGCGGACCAACAACCTGACACGTAATTTTTATAGTAAGATTATTATAAATAATCGATTTATCCGATTTCGATTCGAATCGATTAAAAATCTAACTTTTTCGGGAAGAATCGCCATCCCTACTGCGGCTATACTTCTTAGGCTACTAATCTCGGCAGCATTGATTTTACTTTTATGCTTTTTCTGCCAAACCTAACACTCACTACCATACATAAGTGTAGGCACTCCTTTATGCACAGCCATTCGTGCCTTATTAGACACGTTCTGGCTGCTTATAAAGTTATACAGCTTCCCATTCATTTGTATCAAGCTACCGCTTTACCCTTACAAGGGGATATTAAATCTGCATTTTTCTAGTACCTTAGTGACCAGTGCTTTGCTAGATCAATAATTAAGGCTGCAGAATTAGAATCGAAATGGCATGACGTCTACTTTTATCAGTTCGAATATCATGGAGTTTTGGGAGGATACACCAATTCGCCAGGTTAGTTAATTAAATTCATGCATACATTCATATAGTCACTCCTTTTTCCCGTAGGGGTAGGCAGAATACACGCTAATACACTAATATCAGCCGTTTATGATAGTTTTTATATTTCATCCCCTTCCAACCCTTTTCGTTTATCTAATCGCTACCAAACTTCGCAGGTTCACCTACTGGGCCAATCAGAAGATTGCCAAACAATTTCATCAAAATCGGTTCAGCCGTTTTGGGAGCCAAAAATGGACACATCGACTTTTATATATTTGTATACAGAGTAAATTGTTAGTCCGAATTGTACAAAATTTGGGAGAAGCCTATTTTGAGATACGTAGATTCCAGATTTGACATTTGCAATGTTGTCAGATTTGCCGTTCCTCTGATATTATTAGTCACTTTTATTTTTTAAATACATCACCATGTATATTCAGTCATTATTGGAATCTCCTCTTCAATACGAGTTCAGCCATATGTAACACTTATGATTCTATGTAGTCCAGAAGGTCTTAAATAAATAAAACTTTTTTCAACTACATTTAAACGTAACAATTGAAAGATAACATTTTTAACATAATGATTACTTAATCAAGTGTTCAAAATGTGCTCAGATAGTTGTCCGTTTTCAGACTTTTGGTCCACTCTGTATAGATTTATCTCTGCTAAATTTGAACAACCTGTTTAATTATGTCAATTTCTTTAGTGATTGGGTTCTCCGAAGATGTAAGACATACCGAAGAGATAAGTTTCCTTTTGAGGCGTAATTACGGAGGTTTAAACACCACTGATCTTACCAAATATCCCGAAAGTGACCAAATCGTTCAAAAGAGACTAATTACGCTATTCACCAATTTTGCTAAATACTTGTAAGTATAAAGGATCATTTGATAAATCTACTTTTAATCGTTATTAAAGATTTTATTGGTATGATAAAAAAACACCAAAATTGTGATAATCAGCAGGAAAAACTAATTATATGCAAATGCTGCAATTCACATAAATAATCAAAATATAGAAAGAGTAACACAATATAAGTATATGGGAAGCTGGCTACACACGGACTGAAATTCGGAGAAACATATTAGATACAGAATTGAGATGGCTTGTACGACGTTCATAAAATATGAAAAAATTCTTAGAAATCAAGACATACTTATATCCCTTCGAGTCCGATATGCGAAGTGCTATGTACTTTTGTATGGAGTGAAATCATGGACTATGAAGGCAAACATGATCAATAAAGTGGAGGCCTTCGAGTTGTGGACTTACCGACGCCTTCTGAGGGTACCTTGGACCGACAGGGTAACAAATGAAGAAATATTGAGAAGAGTTTGCCACGTCTTGTTCGTTCTCTATAGAGTACTCTGCCAGCGGTCTCTCTACTGGCAAATTATGCCCGAGCTCATCCGTAGAGGGTAGAAGAAAAAAAAATATAAAAGTGAGCCGCGCCACCGGCTTAGACGGTTCAAGCCGGGAACCCCTAGGTCTTATAGGCACTAGCAGAGCCACACGATAAACAACTGAGATTATGGTGAACTAAATAAATGAAATTATAGCTAAAATATATTTGATACTTTACTCCTACAATAAATCAAAGTAGACAGCTATGGTAAATTTTTTTCGCTAAAACAAACCAAAAATTTAAAATTTACAATTTTATAAAATAACCAAAACAAAAGTAAGAGTAACAGACTAAAAACGTATATAAGTCAACTCTTTAATAATACTAAATCAAACGTTCACATAAGGCTGCTAATTTACTCATGTTTTTACCATTTACATAAAGATTTACACTGTTAAAACAATCGAGTTTATTTAAAATATATTTACAATGGTTGTCTTTTAAAATATCAATATTGTAGGATATTTACAAATAAGTATGAAGAAAATATTTTTACTTGGACATAAAGAATTATCGAGAAGATCATTTTAATCAAATTTCAGTTTTGGCATATTATCTAATGCAACAAATAGTTTTCAATAATGTACCATATTAACAAATTAAAACAAAACTTAATTGTGGTGTCAAAAATAAGTCACGTCGTCAAATATTCAAAAATAAATCACTTGTAACCCTTGGGTAAACGCATATTGTAGATCAAATAAAAAAAAAACAACTTTAATCTTGAACACCTTAATACGGAGTTCCTGCTGAAAAAAGCACCAAGCAAGACTTTATAACACTGCGATGCTCTTCTGAAATATCAACAATCGTTCCTCCTTTGGCAGTCTCTTCGAGATTAACCCGTCAAGTTCAGTCTTCACACCCCTTCGTGGTCACTTTGGAGACCTGCAGAACATCACTTTCCAAAGACTCATTCATCCAACGAATTGCGAGGCTTTGGAACTCATTGCCTAAGGAGGTGTTCCCCGAGGCATACAACCTCCAGAAATTTAAGAAGAACATCAACTCCTACCTTCTTTCCCTTGGTTCCCACGATGTTCTCTGAACATTACAGGATATCCCTTTTCGTGGGAACCAGAACATAAAAAAAAAAAAAAAATTTATCGTCGATATGGATGATACGAATGCACTACTCCTGTGGCCGGTTTGGTTATGGAACGACACCTGCTAATTAACAATGGCTTCCCTCAAATAAATCCCGCATGCGGTTATTTTAACTCGACACCAAAATCCAAAATATCAACAACGAAGGTAAGATAGAATGGTCAAGTTAAAAATTAAATGGTTTTTCTACAAAATCCAATTAAGATGGCCCAAATACAGCCAGATATGAAAGAAAAACCGTAGAGGCTTTGCACACTTGTTAATATCACACCGCCCCAAAGATTCTCACCACACCACTCTCAAGACTCTCCACACGACTGACTATCTCCCAAGCCGGATATCAAGAAATGACACGGTCAACCAAGAATATTCGCAAGTCTATGTTCCACACTAAGAATCGCGTTCGTCCGTGTTGATAGCTAGCCTCATCTACACAGAAATGTAAACCAAACAATAATATAATCGATAATACACAATAATCGAGGCTAAAAACTAAAGCAAAATCTAATCATGAAAATACCTTACTCAATCTTCAGTGATCAACAAAAATGCCATAGCCATTAACAATCGAATCTTATCACAATAAGGTATGCAACACTATTTACAACGAATGATATATTTAAGTTACAACAAAATACGGTACGCGACACTATTTACGAGTACTTGAGGAATATAAAATTATCAGAGATATAATTATAATGGAACTGTAGGAGGAAAGAAAAAAAAAGGCACGTTACAAGTTCATAAGAACAGAGAATTGTTTACAAAGATTAAACGAAGAAAAACGGTCACATCTTCAGACACGACAGATACCAATTGCTACAACTGATTCTGGTGGGAAAGATAGAAGGTAGAATAGGAATTGGGAGAAAACAGATGTCATGGACAAGAAACATCAAACAGTGGACCGGACTAAGGACGATAGAAGAGCTTGTCAGCGTGGCAAGAGACATAAATCAATTCCAACATGTAGTCGCCAACATCCATTAAGCGGAAAGGTGAATCGATTGTTCAACTTGAAAGTGGTAGCTATGTTTGTTGAGTTAAAAATACCGGTGAATTTGGCCTGAACAGTAGTTTTCAGGAAAAAATGTTCCCTTTCGCAGATAATCAGGATCAAGATGACCACCTTATTGTAATCGTGAAGGGATTGCAGTTTCCGGATAATAAGCCACGATTTAGAATCCATTTTGTTGTATTGAAGTTTCATTTTTCACAGGCGTTTTCCCACAACCACTAAAAACTAGTAAAGTCAATCCCATTTTCAAAAAAGGTGAAAGTATAATCAAGTGATTTTGCTGTTTTTTACCTTTGTTGTTCTTTTGTTTATTTTAGCAATATGATTTTGATATTAGTAACATGTGAAAAACTGAACTGAAAAAACTGTTAGAGTAAATAAGTTACTAGGGTACGGGTGTATATTGTACGGATTAGCTGCAAACTCAAACCTTTGACTAATTGACTGCTTGCAAATCAAAGCAATTAAAATATGTATCGGTGCTTTTAAATCATCCCCATCTCCGGCCGTTCTTGCGGAAGCCCAAGAACCTCCACTTTTCCTTCGCAGACAATTTTTGGCATGCAAAAAGTTAGTAGCGTTCAAAACCACATCGGAATATCCGACAAAATCATCCTGTAATTTATCTATAGAGAACCTCACTAACAAATATTGGAGGTTAAAAAACAGTCCACCATTAGCTAAAGCTTTCGAGTCCTTAAACGAATCACTGAACAAAATGAATACTCATAGTGTTCTGCCGGTATATCAATTGAACTTCGATGATTTGATGTTTAAGCCAACAGTACTTTTCCCCGTATACACCGATATCCCCAAACTAAACAATCTCATTACCAAATCCTTATTGAGCACATTAGATAAACAAAATACCATATATTGCGATGGGTCCAAAAATAAAAATGGTTCAGGATGTGCCTTTTATGTTGAAAATAAAAGAGTGCTCGCTGAATTCCGCCTCCCTGATCATTCGTCAATTTTTAGTGCAGAATCATATGCCATATATAAAGCTCTCAAATGGACTAAGCAACATTAAAATAATTTTTATCTGGGTTAAAGGCCACTCAGGCATAGTTGGAAATGAGAAAGTCGATGAAGCAGCAAAAGATGCCATCTCTCTCCAACAAATAAATAACATATTCACACCCCAAGACACAATTAGTGAGTCCAAACAATCAGTGCGAATACGGTGGGAGAAACTTTGGGAAGATTTTGTTTCTATTTCCAAAAACCCTTGTGTCCATCCACCCTCTACTTCCTAAAAACATTCCTCACTTAAACACTTTCAAGTTATCTAGGCTTTACTCTTCTACCATAACAAGAATGAAATTAAACCATGGAGGTTATCCCTCACACTTAGCCAAAATTGGAGTTAACATATCATCTATCTGCCCTTGCAACAACTCCTCAGAAGCAGACATCAACCACTTAATATTCTCATGTAACCTCTATAACACGCATCGGTCGTAATTTTTAAATAAATTAATCCTACAAGGTATCCAATTGCCAACAAATATTGTTATTCTGCTGAGTACATTCAAAGAAGATATATACATAATAATTATGGAATTTCTGATCAAAGAAAAAATCACAATTTAATTTCAATTTAATATCACAAAAAAAAAAGTTACTAGGGCGTAAGAACGGGGGAAAAATCATGCAATCTCTCATTAGCTGCTCCAAAAAAAAAGCAGTGAGACTTGTCACAGTTTTTTTTTGGTTGCACCAATACTTATATTTCCCTAGCTTCAGGGAACCTCTTGTCTAATTTCAGACTTTACAAACTGCAGAACATTTTTTAACTGATTTTAAGCTGTCTTGAAATATCTGATCTTGTTACTAAAAAATGTTTAGTACAGCTTATTTTTTATATTAGCCTGTCAGCTGCTCTAGATTCGGGAGTGTCGTGAGTAAGGAAAATTTGTTGAACTTCTTATTTTAAAGAGGGAAAAAACAAACAAATGTTCATAAAAATTTGAGCGGCATGTACTTTATTGTAGTTAACATACAAAAACCTTGCAATACAATGCAATTCTTGAACAGTAATAATTTGTGATAATGTACAAAATATAATAAAAAAAAAACAGAACAAAATCAAAACTTTACAAAATATTATCGGAAACAATTTATTATTTTAATTTAAGACATCAGTATATCTAAACATTCAAAGGTGATAAATTAAATATTGATTTACCAGCCTGCTGAATAAAATAATTATTTCTTTGGCAAGTGAACGACTTTACAACAAATATGACTTAACGTCTACAATATAAAAATTCCGCAGAATATAATCTTTCCTGATATTCGAATGGAAAATCATTCTATTTTTGCTTATAGGCGCTCATGCCTAGTTATTTCAAGGCAAATGTGCCTAATACATTTTTATTTTCATTTATCAACAACAAAAACAAGGTGGTGTACCTTTTTAAAAAACACCTGGTCATTCGTTCCTCACATTACTCTCAATTCTTATTTCTTTTATTTCCTTGTTCTTTTTTTGTTTTGTTTTTGCTGGTTGCCGGCCAGTATGTTGAAAATACCGTATTTTTCAATAGTAGAATGTTCTTCAATCCATTCCTTGATTTAAAAACCTCATTATTATAGACGATAGACGCGCGCTATAGGCAACTAATTATTCACTTAGTTTCCTGAGTTTAGGAGCTTGCTATAGGCAACCAATCATACATAAAAGTCACAAGCAAAACCAATTAGAAAAGCTAACATCAGCGCTGCTATTATTAAACTAATTTTGACGACTTCCGTTTGGTGACTTCGTCCATCGTCTTCGTAGAGAAAACCCACGCGGTATCATGTATTATTAATTTTTAAGTTTTAACAAAAATGTTCATTTTTACTGCAGTAATAGAATAAAATGTGAATCCTATTAAGGAAAAAATACATTTTAGGTCGACAGCCAGTGACAAAATTCTACAGGATAAAAGAGACCTGAATTTGTAAATTGATCATGTTTTAAATAGACGACAAAATGGCGTCTCTATGTATAGCATCGTAATATATTAAACAGGGTAATTATATAGTTTTAATTGCCTTGAAAAACAAACCAACGTGTAATGGACAGGATGACCATTCTATAACTCACAATTCCGCAACGTATAGTAAAGCAGGACAAATAGAACATCGACCAACCCAAGCTATCGAAGATTCAACATCGAATTGAGGCACGGCGAGATTCAACAGAGGCAGAAACATCCATACATCCCTGTTGCTTGCTGGCGCGTTAAGATCTCTTATTAATTGGACATCAACAATCTTCTAATTTCTCAATATCCTCAAAATTTGGTTCACACCTTCTGGAAAAGAATAATTCAGATTCTTAGAAGACTTTGACCAAATTAAAAGCAAATAAGGATCCGACAGAAACGTTTCAATTATCACACATTTGTGTCTAATTTTCTGGATTTTACCTAAAAATATTAATATCCAACCAAAGATTGATTTAATAGATAGCAATATTTCTCAAAATATGTCGTTTTAAAAGTAGGATGATGTAAATTCATAAAGATTTCTTCATAATAAATCTTGAGAACATCATGGCGTCTCAGACATTTAAAATAATTAAAAAAACAATTTCAAAGTATTGTTAAAATTCACAACAAAAACTACAGAAAGCAGAGACAATTTTCTTCATACAGTTGTATTCTGATTTACTTCCATCTAAACAAGAAAACCTAATATTCTTAAATAACTTCCAGAACAAAATTAAAGTTATTACCTTCTTCAAAGTCCAAAATCGCAAAATTACATGTGCTCTGTCTTCGAAAATCATCCATTGGAGAAGCACACGCCAATAAAAAAAATCACTTGGCAAGGGAAACAGCGCTTATAAAAAGGCTCCTTCTGCACAGAAAAAGCACTCGTCTTCTACGAAAAACTTGCTTCCACAAAAAGCAAAGATAAGATACGGCAAAGCACCACGTGCTATAACTTCCAAAAAATCGCAAATCGCTTATATAAAGTGCACACGCCAAAAGAAAATGCACTTTTTTTCTAGATAACTTGAAAGGGCACACGTCATAGGAAAAAGCACTTATCTTCTAGAAAACTTGCTTACACAAAAAGAAAAGCAAAGATACTGCAAAGCACCATGTGCTATCACTTCAAGAATCGCAAGCCCAAATCAGCGCCAGGACAGAACGTCTGGCTTTGGCAAACGCCATCGACCAAGAGAAAACCTAAACTTTTAAAATTCACATTTCATCAACTCTTATCAAACGAGAAATCTCTCTAACTGCCGGTTAATGACTATTGTCATATTTATTAAATTTCGTCTAATTATTAACTACTTTGTGATTTGCCTTATAGAAAATTGATTTTATTATTTTAACTACGAATCATTCAGTAAAATTTAATTCTTAAAAATGCTAACATAATTCGAAAATACTTTATTTGTACAAAGAAGATATGAAATAATTGAATTGGTTGAGCGAAAATAAACCAAAATAATTTGTACTGGGTTGACATTTCTTTATTTTTTTTTATCACACGACGTTTGCCCACTGGTTTTTTGTTAGCTCTTTTGGGTTGAAAATAAGGTTTTATTTTTATTATTTTTAGGAATCCAACACCGAAAAGAGTAGAGTTGTTGCAAAACATAATTTGGCCAACGGTGAAACCTAACGATTTTCAATATTTAGCAATTGGAGCTTGGTTAGAATTAAAGCGAAATCCAAAGGAAAATATGTACGGATTTTGGAACGAAATATTCTCCAAATACGGACAAGAACCTTTTATTTCATATTAGCAGAAAATAAAACTGTAAATTTTATAAAAATTAAATAAAATTTACCATAAAACGTTCTGAAGTTCTCATTTTAGTGTACCCTTAAAAATCCATACCTTTACCATTTTCACGGATTCTTCCATGAATATTCTGTAGTTACTCTTGTCACCGGGGCAAGAAAGAGAAGTAGAAGAATGCCTGCCTCTGGAAGATTTCGCCGTGCCTCGATGATGAAATGTTGTTCTCCTTCGATAATTTGGTCAGTCGCTGATTCAATTATTTCTGCCTGCTATAAACTGTCGAGGGGTTTGTGGGTTAATCGCCGCGATAATAATCATTTATTACTCTTGTATTCGTTTTTCATTCAAATAAAACACTATAATTACCATTTCTAGTATATTAAAAATCTGATACATGGAGACGCCATTATTGTCGTCTATCGAGAAATTATCAATTTTACAACTTCAGGCCTCGTGTATCGTCAGAATTATTTCACTGGTTGTCGACTTAAAAATGAATATGATCCATAATCGGATTCAGTGCTAGGGCACTGATGTCAGCGTATTTATTGGTTCGCGTATGACATTTATGTATAATTGGTTGCCTAGTTGATGATAGCTTGTCGGCATCTGAGCCGTACTAAAAGGGTTTAAATCGAGGAATTGATTGAAGAGATAAAATATCTGACAAAGCTATTTGACGGACCAAATGACGAAAAAGTAAATATAGAATCATACATAAGACAACACGAAGAAGTTACTATAAGTGAAGTTGAAACAGCCTTGAAATCATTAAAAAATAGGAAATCGCCAGGACAAGACGGGCTCCAGAATGAATTACTAAAGTACGGAGTTGGAAAACTAACACAAATACTAACAAATTTCATACAGAACATTCTAACACAATGCAGAATCCCTGACAGATGGAAAAAAAGTACAACAATTTTAATGTTTAAAAAAGGAGACAAACAGGTACCATCAAACTACAGAAGCATAAATTTGCTAGATACTGCGCATAAACTAATGACCAAGGTTATCACTTATAAGCTTAACTCTATCATTTCACTCTCAGATGAACAACAGGGTTTCAGATCTGGAAGATCGTTTGTGGATGGTTTATTTGTACTGAGACAGATAGTAGAAAAATCCATAGAACATAATCAACCGGCCTGAGAGACATATCCAACAATATTTCAATATAATCAATATAATCCAAACCATAGAAGACATTTCTTCACACTTCACTACTTAACACTTTATACACAACAGCAAAAAAATATAACATGATAATTTCAACAGACAAAACAAAATGTATGACGACATCAAAAGAATCACTTAGATGTAAACTTGAAATAAATGTAGAAGTAATTAAACAAGAAATTAAGTTCAAATACTTGGGTATAGAAATTGCAAGTTATGGAAACGTAGAAGAGGAAGTACGAGAACAAGTAGCTAAAGCCAGCAAAGTAGCCGGATGTTTAAACGACGTAAACGGAGATGAAGATACTAAGGAGACTTTGATGGATAGAGAAAGGAGTGAGAACATTAAACAAATGTGCAAAACGGAGAGTATCAATGATTGGGTATCGAAGAGAAAACAAGAATGGAATCAACACATAAACCGTATGAGAGAAGATAGAAGAGTTCGTATCGCTAGAGATAAGTCGCCAAACGGAAGACGAAGTATAGGTCGGCCAAGAAAGAGGTGGAGTGACAATCTGGATCGTGGCTAATAAAATCGAAGAAAAAACAGGCCATAGGCCTACTATGAAAGAGAGAAGATTGAAGAGAGATTCTACTGTTGAAATCACGTGATCATGAAATTTCAACAAGTCTATCCAAATTTAAAGACCATATTTTAACTTTTGTTATGACAGATTTTTGGCGCAGTCAGTAGGATATGTTTGTGTTTACAATTGACTAATTATTTTGAATTTTCAAATATCTGTCCATTATTTTTTGTTTCTGTGGAGGGGGAATCCGTTAAGGACGTCCCCGCTATGGTTCTTCTATGCGAGGGGAGTGTTGGATTCTTCCCTTATCTGGTGGCCCTAAAAATGGCTGTTATAATAGAAATTTTCTAGAATTCTTCTTCTAATTCTTTTCTTTCATCTTCGTTGGCTACGTGAATTGAATCTTTATTGTTCAATTTTAGAGGGTTATAAAGTTGTCCTGCCAATTTAAAAAATTCCACAGTCTGATTTAAGTTGAACTCGTCACATTTTTTATAAAAAATATAACGAGCTAAATTTCTTGGAATGGGGTCCTTTTTTCTGCCACTTGATGGATTGAGAGCTTTGGCGTATCTCCACGAGGACTCTATATTTTTCGTGTGCACACTAGTCTCAGGATCTTTAAAGGAAATGGAATGATTCACCGTCAAATGGTGATAGCCCTTCTTGGACAGGGAATCATATGCCTTCCAACAATCGGAATGAATAGTGGTGCCCTTTTCTATCCATTCTTCTATTATTGGTAGAAGGGTATCTGTGTTTTGTTGATCCACAGTAACCGTAAAAATTCGGCCAGAACCACGTTCGTAGCCACCAACAACCCATTGACCTTCTACATGATGACCTCTGTGGTACTTTCGTGAGCCAAATTTGGATATAAAGATTTCCACTATTTTTCCTGTGCCTCCAAGTTTTTGAGGATTATTAAAAAATGTCTCCAATAACACTTCTCTACAGAAGCTAGCCCAATTAATGGCAGACGAAGGGGAAATCTTCAACTGTTCACATATTAGTTTAAGCGAAACATTCGCCAACCACATATTCACGAAAGCCAATACCTGAAAAACTGATAATTTCGTGCGGGCAAAAATTGTTCCATAACGAAACTGTCTGGTATACTCGCACCTCCTTCTCTTTTGCTTTCTTACTGAAGAATAATTTGGGCATCTCCATCTCCAACCATCAACCCTTAAAAAAATAGACTAATAATAATAAAAATATAATAATAAAAATAATAATAATAATAAATCAGAAACAGAGGGATTCATCATGGCATGCCAGGATGGAGTTTTCAATACCTTACATTACTGAAGCAGAGTCGTGGGTATAAAGGTCCCTGTTGAAAGATGCAGGGCCTGCCGTAGCGCGCCGAAAACGCTGATGCACCTGCTTTCAGCATGCACGGTGTATGCAGTTTCGGACTATATCCATAGACACAATGCGGCATTACGAGTGCTCTACTATCATGAGGCACTCGTACGGTATTGATGAAACTCCAGTGCTGCCCTATGCTCTGGGGGATATTGAGTCCGTTGTGGAGAATGAGAGGTATCGAATTTATTGGAACTTCTTATTCCCCACCGTCAGGCAGATACAAGACAATAAGTCCTCCTCGACCATCTAGCTAAGACGATGTTCGTGATCGAATTTTCGGCACCAGCCGAACCGAACATCGCCTTAAAAGAAGAGGAAAAACGGACAAAATACAGAGACCTTCTCTTCGAACTCCACAGACTTTATCCAGACCATTCTGTTGAACTAGTCATCCTGATAATAGGCTCCCTCGGTGATACATGACACACACTGCTCTCGGAACTCCAGAAAATACCAGCTTGCCGACAAAAGGCACACGTTTTAGCTGGGACAATGCAGAGGGCCGTTATCCTGGGATCATTGCGTCTGCTCAGGGCACACGATATTCGGTCCCAGTAAGTACTCACCTCACGGCGTGAGGAGTGGTCACTGGTTTCTCTCCAGCTCGGCTTTGCGAGGTATCGGAACCGCAGAGTCGTGACTGGGATTAATTAAATTAAATCAATAATAATAATAATAATGTTTATTAGCAACAAGAATAATTTTACAATACAATTTAATTCTTTTTTTTTTCAGTACAACTACTAATAAACTCAAAAACCATTGTGGTATCAATTTTGTTATGTAATCATATCATATATTATAATTATTGTTTGTATTTTAATATTATTATGAATTAAAATTAACGAATTATAATAATTCATAAATTAAAATTAGCAAATTAATATAAATTAATTCAAGCAATTAATTTAAAACAATATTGTTATCAGTCACATAATCTAACACTAATTTAATTTTATGTTTGCATAAATACAATTAAATTAAACACAATACACAATTTAAGCAAAAATAAATAATAAATATGAAAATTCAACAAATTGTAATACACATTTTAACGGATTAATTAGCAAATTGAAAGAAGTGAGAAATCATTTGTCTATTATAAAGTCTTTTCAATTCTAACGTTAGATCCTCTCGATGACCTGTTGATCTTTTATAATGTGAGTAACCAAAAATAAACCTTGAATCCTCTTTACTCTTGTTAAAGCTACGTATACGTTAACAAATTTAAATAAAGTTCTGTATTGATTAGCTTTTTCAATATTAAGTGGCATGAGCCTGGACAATGATATGCTCAATGCACTATGAACTATTGAACCACCTATAGCTGTAGCAGCCTTTCTGGTTGATGCTCATGCTATATAGACATCTGTAGATATTAGGTGGTGCATTTTATGGTACAGAATTTCTCGCTGTTCTTCATTGGCCCGACGCATAAGATCATAAAAATCATACATACATATAGTCACGCCTCTTTCCCGTAGAGGTAGACAGAGACCACTTCCCTCCACTTGCTACGGTTCTTACACACATCTTTTGCTTCCTCTACTTTTATCAGTTCTCTCATACATGCTCGTCGGTTGTTGGTACTCTTGACCTGGCCTTTCTTCAAAACAATGTTGATCTGATCGAGATATGTTCGCCAAGGTCGACCTCTACCGACTTGTCCATTCATACTCGCCTTATAAATTTGTTTCGTCAATCTTCCTTCATCCATCCTTGTTTCGTCAATCTTCCTTCATACATCCTTTTTACGTGTCCAAACCATCTAAGCATTTCTTTATCTATCTTTGTAACCACATCTTCTTTTACACCACATCGTTCTCTTATCTCACTATTTTTTACTTTATCCAACTGAGTCACTCTGGCTAAACCATCATAAGTCATTATATTTTTCTTTCTTCTTAGCTATAGTTCCAAGTTTATTTAACATTGCAAGTTGTAAATCATCATTTATCTCTGCATTCGGGTTATTGTATAATTCTTGAAATGGGTTTTGATCAGGAAGTCTACCAACAACATCTCTTATTTCTTTATTATCATCTGGAACTTCTTCGCGGCATAATTCTCGACAAAATTGCAATGTCCTTTCAATATCTATGTTGGATTCAAACTCTTTTCTCTTCTGTAAGATTAGATCTACATTTTCATCATATAATCTTATGAATTTCCTATTTTCAAGAATATCTGCCTCCTCATGATGAAATGGAATGTGCAAAGTGACCATTTCTCTTTTATATTCGTTGAAATCAGTAGCCATATCATAATTGCGATAACGTATTACTCTCGGTTCATCTCGTTTGACATACTCTCCTGTGTTATTTCTGTAGTACTTAGAAACGAATTGCGCGAGAGAAATATCTTCTAAATCTTCAGATCTTTTTTCATATTTGTCGAACCAGTTTTCTTTCCATATATCTGTGCAGTCATCGTCTAATTTACTCAATTCCTTCATAGTTTTTTTTATCCTTTGTCTTTCGATAGGCCATACAGTTGGTATATAGACAATAATGGTTGAACTTTTTGACATAGGCTCTCTCAACAAATACCAAGCAGCTTCTTGACTCGTTATCTCAGTGTGATTTAATAGATTGATACTAATATTTTTAGTGATTTCAAATATATCAAATTCTGGGTGTTCATCCATGATTTCAATTATTTTTCTTTGTAAATTGCTAACACCTCTATTTGCTTTGTTGACGTACTCTACGACGTAAGCCGCGCACGAATACTCTTCTGTTATAAATTGAAAGTCTGTATTAGATTTAACAATGTTTAATATAAACGGATTAAAAGGATTGTGCCATTTTTCATTAGTTTGACGCTTCGGAAAAACTTTTGGTCGATTGATTCCAGCACGAATAATATCAACATACTCCTGATCTGAATGTATATTATTATTTTCATAAAATGTTTGGAAATCATTGTATTCATAATTTTCCAAATTTTTTCTGAGATTATTATATTTTTCTTGAAACAATCTAAATCCATCTTCAGTGTCTTTCATCGGTGTCAAGATCATTGTTGTCTTAATTGGCATAAAAGGAGCTTCAAATCTACATTTTTGCATTCGATTTGATGATACGCCTTTATAACATGTAAAAGTGTGCTTGTGTGTTTGTAATTTGATATTACCTGATGCCTCTGCTGCAGATACCGATATTAGAAAATCTATAAGATCGATTGCTTTACTGTAATCTTTTTCCAGCGCGTCTTCAGGAGCATTGTCGAGCCAAGCTAAAATGTGCGCGTGTGGACTACCCCGATGTTGAAATTCGATTCTTTTGAAGTAATACAAAATCCTATATTTCTTGAAAGGACTAAATCTTTTCGATTGCAGTATTTTCATTAGGACATTGACCAACTTATTGAAATATATAGCACAAGTAACTGCGTCTTCATTAATAAGTGTACTCTTTTCTATAAAATTTAATGCTGCTGCATCTTCAACCGATATCTCGGAATTATTTTTTAATTTATGTAATAATTGTAGCAATTTTGGCCATCCTATTTCGTTAGCACCTATTGTAAAAAAAACTGTTGGCTTACCATATTGTCTAATCATTGCAAATAGGTCCTTTTTTCTTTCTGACCAATAATATGCTGAATTCGGGATCGTACTTTCAATACAACCTAGTATGTAATCTTCTGACTCTATTTGCTCTTTAGTGATCATAGTGCCTTTTCCAAAATGTTTGAATGCAATAGAAAGCGAATCTCGTATTCTTATTCTCATTATTTTCATGGCCAAGTATAATAAATGCTGAGGGGTAACTCCTCGTCTGTCAGATCGTCTGAGTTCACTTGTTGCCATCATAAAAGGTGTGACAGTAAGGCCATCACGAAAAGTTCTAAATTGACCCAGGTATATTTGCGGAAAAGATAATTCCTCTGCATGTTCATCGAATAATAGACTAATGGGAACATTATCTTCCCTATGAGCAATTCTTAAGTACATTTCGTCGTTCCACATTAAAGTTTGTTGCTGTGCTATTAAGCTTTCATCGATTAGTATTTGTTCAGAAATGTGACTGTCACCATCTTCATCGTAGATGATTTCATCTTGTACATCATCTTGGCTGTTTAAAAACCTATCATCAATCGTAATTCCATAAGAAGTATAAAGAGGTGTATCTTTCAAGTATCGCAACCACGTTTTTATTTTTATTTTGTTGACTATACCATAAAGGTAGCTGGATTTGTGAATTTTCTTTCTTTTAATATGAACTGTAATGCTATGATCGTCATCTATATTTCTTGGTAATGAATGTACCATTGTGTTTACTTCTGTTGGAACATTTATTACCTGCCCATAGATTCCGAATTGACCATGAATATGTCGAAGTCTTCGAATTTGCATAAATGGGATTCTTGGACATATAAGTCTTTCTGTGACCAAATCTAATGGAGAATTTCTTAGATTTTCCGGAAGTGGAGAATATTTGAATCCATTATATACCGAAAGTGGTGGAACACGATTCTTATTAATTGTTGTTAAGCAAGTTAAGCAAATTTTTATCTCAGCTAAATCAGCGTTTTTGACCATTGTTTTTATAAATCGAATATTGGGAGTCATATCGTTATTGACAAAAATTTTCAAATCTTTTTTAAACCACAGTATATCGCAAATGTCACAAACATGGCCAAAATCATTTTCGAGAAAATCTTTTTGAAATTCTCGATGGGCACTGGAATTTTGTTGGAAAGAAGAGTATGTTTGTACAGATAGGTTTTGTTGAGAACACATGTTTTGAATATTATTTTGAGCATCACGTTTAAGAATATTTTGAGGATTTGATGCATAGTTTACCATTATTGGTTCATCTAATTGTGGAACATAATTTACTTGTGAAGGAATATCGTCGGCATTATAATCTGAATATGATATCGGAATGTATAATTCATTTCGTATTGATGAGTCAGCAGCGTTAGGTGTATGAGTTGGTGGGATATATGGAACATTTTTTGTTGACGGGCCTGGAATTTGTGAGGTATGGAAATTCTGACGTTCAGGAACATGCATTGCAATTGTTTTTGAGGGTTGATCTGTCTGTAAATTAATCAAATTAGCTGCTCTTTTCTTATCTCTATAACGTTTACTTTTTTGTTTGTCTTGTTCTTTACGACGTTTAATTATTATCTCCTCTTCAACTGTTATTGTGTGATGCTGAGAAATTCGCGAATTAATTGTTATATCACGTTTTCTCTTATCTCTATATCGCTTACACCTAACTTTATTTTGCAGTTTTCTCTTTCTTTCAATTTCATCAGATTTTTCCCCTTGATCTTTATCATTATTCGAGGAAACCGCTACTACCAATTCTTCTTTATCTTCTTGTCTTTTTTTTCCTTTATCACCGTCTGAAGACATCTTCAGGATCAAGGATCTAAACAAATATGAAAAAAGGATATTTAAAATAACCCTAATTCCACGACAATATTTTTTCGTAAATTACTAGTAATAAAATCGAATGATATAAAATTATAAATAATCATTTTGCAAAAAATAGCAAAGCACATATTTTATTTTTAACAATTTAAATGAATAAATAATGATTTCGAAACATTAAATTTTTAAATAAAATAAAATACTTAATGAAATGAAAGTCGGAGCCGTTTTCATCATTTTAAACTAAATATTTTAATGATATAAAGTAATAAACTATAATTTTGCATTACTAACCATATTTTCAACTTCAAAACATTAATTTTGAATTATTATTAGATTTTATAAAACTTTTAATATTATATTTATATATATATATATTATTATTTAATATTTTATTATATTATCCACGATAAAAATATGATTGAACAACTAGAAATCTGTTTTACCACGGTAGTAAGAAAACGTCCAAGCCACTGTGAAATACTAATTGCGCGATAAATTGCAGAGGTTAAATATTAGAAAATAAATAATATAAAATTTTCAAATGCCAAAATAAATACGAAGATTTAAAATAATTTTCTGTTATTTATTTTTTATATTAAAAATATTAGTATATTTATTTAGTACTCACTATTGTACTGCACAATGATTCTACAATTAAACAATTCAAATAATAATCAAACAAAAACACTATTTCAATAATGCACAGTATAAACACATTGAACTTTTCACTAAACCCATTCAATTTCACTTATAAGATATACACAGCACTAATGTTGCACAATACGTCAGCTGTATAGCTACAGGTATAGTGCTATAAGCATGTCGGTGACGCGAACGCACGAGATTTCATCCATCCAAAAAGCGTCTAACGGTCGCTGCGCGTGCGCCAGTCATGAGCATGTCAGTGACGCGAACCCATAAGATTTTCCCCTACCAAAAGCCAACGCGGCTTTTTTTTTTTTTTTTTTTTTATGTTCTGGTTCCCACGAAAAGGGATATCCTGTAATGTTCAGAGAACATCGTGGGAACCAAGGGAAAGAAGGTAGGAGTTGGTGTTCTTCTTAAATTTCTGGAGGTTGTATGCCTCGGGGAACACCTCCCTAGGCAATGAGTTCCAAAGCCTCGCAATTCGTTGGATGAATGAGTCTTTGGAAAGTGATGTTCTGCAGGTCTCCAAAGTGACCACGAAGGGGTGTGAAGACTGAACTTGACGGGTTAATCTCGAAGAGACTGCCAATGGAGGAACGATTGTTGATATTTCAGAAGAGCATCGCCCATGAAAATATCTATAAAATAGAGACAAATCGCCAACTTTTCTACGGTGTTCCAGACAATTGAGCGAGTTTGTAAGCGAGGCATCACCGACGAGACGAATTGCCCTTTTTTGGACAGAATCCAGTAGCTTCAGGATATGTTTAGGTGCTGCACTCCAAATATGGGAACAGTACTCCAGTACAGGTCGGATCTGTGCCTTATAGATCATAAGCAGCTGACTGGAGGTGAAATAGCTCTTGGCACGAAACAAAAAACCAAGTTTTTGGGATGCACTTTTGGCAATGGACCTCACGTGATTTTCCCAGGAAAGGTTATTGCTGATAGTAATACCAAGCATCGATATGGATGACTTCAGTGGTATAGTTACTCCTGACAAAGTTATGTTAGGCACAGTGAGATCGGCTTTTCTAGAGAAAAGACATGCTTGTGTTTTGTTTGCATTGAATTCTACCAAGTTATTGGATCCCCATTCGAGAATTGTTGCTAAGTCCATATTTATATTGTTAACATTTCTTCCTCGTTCATTTCTGGTTTCACGGGCTGATATAGGGGCCCTGGAAGAGAATGCGGTATGGAGGGTACTATCATCGGCAAAGCTGTGTACGGGACATAAAGTTGCTTTCAATAGGTCGTTGATGTGAAGTAAAAATAATGTTGGTGCTAGAATGGATCCTTGCGGAACACCAGCATTTATGAGTAGAGTGTCAGATGAAACTCCATCGACCACTACATGGAGAGACCTGTTTGAGAGAAAACTAGCAAGCAGAGAACACAGCTGAGGGGGCAAGCCATAAGATGGAAGCTTGGCGAGGAGTCCCTGGTGCCAAACTCGATCGAACGCCTTGGAGATATCTAATGCCACAGCTAAAGTTTCTCCATACTTTTCAATAGATAGCTGCCATATATGTGAGACGTATGCGAGCAGGTCACCAGTTGATCTCTGATGGCGGAAGCCATATTGCCTATCATTGATAATTCCTGAGTCTTCCAGATATTTCATGAGCTCGATGTTGATGGCTTTTTCCATGACCTTTGAAATAATAGATAGCAGTGCGATAGGTCTGTAGTTGCTAGGTAGGGTCTTTTTGCCTTTTTTAGGGACTGGCTGTACTCTTGCAATTTTCCAATTGGACGGAAATACTCCCAAATTGTAAGAGTGGTTGAACAACTTGCAAAGAACAGGTGTTAGTTCAGGGGCACATTTCTTGAGAACAATCGGCGGGATTCCGTCAGATCCACAGGCTTTGTTGGTGTTGAGACCCAGCAAAATCTTTCTGATAGTACGTTGGCGAAAGGTGATCGGCTAAAGAAGTTTTCACTTCAATAATGGAAAATGTAATTCAATTATTTACACATTTAAAAAAAGCAATAATAATGCAAGTTGAAAGAGTCTATGTATAAGTTAAACAACCATGGCGAAGCCACACATCCCTGTCTCACACCTTTTTCGATGTTAAACTAGTTCGTGCAAGCTCCGTTTATCCTGACACAAGCAGTGGAATCCTCGTAAAATGATCTCAAAGCTTGTAACAAACTACCGCTCACCCATACATAAACAATGTCGACCACAATTCATTTCTCGCCACTCTGTCATAAAAGGGTATGAAATTCATCAAAATAATTTGTATAAAATATCAGTGAAGTATCTGAATGTCAAATTAAATTACCTGGAAGCATCTTTACATAGTGTAAACTGACCGCCACATCTCGGACATAAATAATCCCCATCTTGAGGTATCAAATGCCATTCTCTCAAACTATTGAGTAAAACTTCTTTATCTTCACAAATTTTTGATAAATGGTAAACATCCATTGTCACTTTAAAGAAAGACATTAATAATGATTAGTTTTTGTTTTTTAACAAGGAATGTATGATTTTTGTTAGGTAGGTTTATTTAAATTTTTTGTTATTACTAACTTTGTTTGAACAATATGTATTTATTCTGATTACATTTAACCGAAAGAAACAGGCACTAAAATTTTTTACAACATACTACAAATTTACAAGGTTTACAGAAAAAGTTGGTATATTTCATTTTAATATAAGAGGCATAAAGAAAAATATTGATGACTGTCTCGTTTATATAAAGAACCCACTGCTGAGAACCTTCCAGTAATTAACTATTCTCGACTTCATTCTTCCTTAGAACATGTAGTGTTCACTGTAGATCGGGTAAGGAAACATTTACTACAGATATGCAGAAACGCTTCTCCTGATTTGGATGGCTTGACCCCAAACCTATTAAACAGATGTGCAAATAAACTTGAAAAATGCTTGTCTTTAATTATGCAAGTTTCTTTCATTTAGGGCTCCATACCCCCTTGTTGGAAATTAGCATCTTTCAAAAAAGGCAATAAATTTGAAATTTCTTCTCCAGGAAAAGATTATTCCACTACAACTTGTTGTATATTTGTTGTTGTTGTTGTATACTTAGATTTCTCCAAAGATTTTGATCGGGTTCCTAAGCAAAAACTTCTTCTGTGACCTTTGCTATTCATAGCAAAGGTCACAGCAGCGATCTCCCTTTTTACGTTAAAGCAAAATATCATATGAATTTATTCAAATCCAATAACGAACCAGTTATCTCTTCAAATGATATAAACTCTATATCACTATGGTGTTCTCAATGGTTGCTCCCTCTCAATGCTGCTAAGTGCATAGTACTTCAAATCGGTAAAAACAACCCACTTCTATCGTACTTCATAAACAGTTAAACTTTAAAATCCGTATTCTCTCAAAATGACTAAGGAATTGTTATTAACAGTAGTCTTACTTGGTCCGACCATATTTTTTCAATAACCAAACGTGCTAACAACAAGCTGTATCTTATACGGAAGTGTTTTTCGAGAGTTACATTTCACTTTGGTCCTAAATTGTTTATTGCTCTGCCTCTTGCAATAAAAAATAATAGACATTAAAAAAAATATAAATTAGTAATAAATCAGTTTGTAATTGAAAATAATTTGTTAATAATGACCATTTTACAAAATAATTCACATTAATTACCTAAGGAAAGTGAATTATGTACCATAATCTTACTTCAACAAATATATATCAACTTTTTTTGAAAACTATTCCAAATTTCACAAAACAAATCACAATACCATTTTTTGTTGTCGACAAAACTCACTTAAAAATGTATAATATGCCGCCACAAGATGGAAACAAGGTACAAATCAAGCTATAAATGCTTAGGTACCTGCTTTCAGTCTCCTGGTGGTAAAATATATAATTGATAGTATTACTGTACGGTACACTCTTTTAATTAAATTGAATATTTATTAAAAAAAAACTCCTACTTATTACAATAAAAAGACAAAATTACACAGTTTAAACTTACCTTTTTCGCTACCTAAACAGGAGTATTCCTTTATGTCGCTATTTTTCTTTGTAGAATTTTTAAAAGTCTCATTACTACATGATGGTTGTTGTATCCATTCCGAATCATCTTCATTTTTAATAGATGGCAAATCACATTCTTCATGTAATATTTCAGTTTTAATTCCAACAGCCCCCACTTCCATTTCGACATCATTTAATTTCTTGATATTATGATCATTCCTCACTGCTGGATAAAGTTTAATGTACTTACACAAATTTTATAACTAAATAAAAATATCTCCTACCTACTTATTATAATTCCGCAATTAAGCTTTAAACACACACAAAAAGACAAAATTAAACAGTTTTATTTAAAATTCTTTTAAACTTACTTTTTTCGCTATTTTTCTTTTCATCGATACCTTTTGTAGAATTTTTAGAAGTTACATCACTACATAATGGTTGTATCCATTCCAAATCATTTTCACGTTTAATTGATGGTAAATCCCACTCTTCAAGTAACATTTCAGTTTTAATCTCAACATCCTCCACTTCCTTCTTGATATCATTTAATCCCTTGATAGTCTCTACAAAGTCTGTTGGTCCAATTTTTTCATTGTATGAAGACCACATAGTAGTATCTATAATCTCTTGCTATCACCTTATGGAGTTTTCGTTGGATGCTAGAGCACAAATAATTAACACCGGGGCCAGAGGTTGTCTCTGTTGGAGGCGAAAGTAGGCTGCGTGTAGATGGCAGTACCATGAAGTGAGGCCAGCGATTTCATTGGTTGTCATTTAGGTCGAAAGTCGATGGTCTTGGCACCTCGACCTTGAGTAACATTATTGTTTTGCAGGTCCGGAGGTCGCGTTTTTTCTACAGGGTAATTTTTTACTATTCATCTAAGGCGTTTAACATTTAAATGTGCAAAAATTTTCACCTGCGGCACTATTTATTTTTATACCGCTGGCCTAAACCATCCCCCTGGTGCGCCCCTCTAAAGTCAAGCCCCACGACACGCCACTGCTTGCATGAAAACAATATTGTAACAAATAACGTGTGGAACTGTGAAAGATCAGACAAAAGTAGCGATAATCCTCCTAAAGGTGCGATTTAATGGTGACGCTCGACGCTAGCTTTTAGCGTCAAATTCGGTCACGTGATAGAGTTTTTACATGAATGCCAACTCGAAAAATTAAAGCGTCAAATCTAAATAAGTAAATTCTATCACGTGACCGCATTTGACGCTAAAAGCCAGTGTCAATCGTCACTATGAAATCACACCTTAACACTATAACTCAGCCAGTCTAGGTTGGCGGGTAAGATGCGCGAACGAAAGAGAATGAGAACTACTGTTTGAAAAGGATAGAAACGATCTCCTTCCTATCCCTCTGAAATGAGAATGCAGCACATACCTAAAAAGATATACGGCATAAGTGAGACGACCGACCGTAACAATATTGAAGGCAGCCATTTTGACCTACAAATGTCATATTTCATAGCAGTTTTGGAAAGTATGCAACAAACAATGCACGTAACCTCAATATGTGTTGCATATTTTAGAAATCAGAAAATGTATCAAATTTATATTATGTTCGCATATTATAGTTTTCTTCAAACTATACAAGAAAATATTCTGTAAAATTATAATTTTATTGTTTATTCAAAAAAAAAGATTCATTTACAATAGGAGATTCATATTACTTATTTCAGTACATTCCTGACAGGTACAATAATCATAGAGACCATTTCTCAAAATTTCAAGAACAGGGAATATTTTTTAAGACTCTTAGTAGTATTTTAATAAACACAGATATGAAAGACAAAAATTGTTCCAACAAATGACCTCGATAATGTTTTTTAAAACTGAATCATTCTGATATACCTAACAGAATGAATTTGGATTCCATAGATAGATATGTCATTTGAGCAAGGTAGTGAAATAGTTTGAACTGTTTGTGTAGGAAAACAAAATTCTATAATCTATATTAACAAAGTTAACGTATGCGGGATGAAAATCAGAGCTAGAGTAATACTTGAGGGAATTTGTTGTGGAGAAAGTCAGAAAGATATGAAAATAAAAAAATAATAATGTTGGAACAATGGAATAATGATGGAACAATATCAATTTGTTGAACTGTTTTCTGATTAAATTTCCCTGTGAAAAAGTATATTTTTTGCCAAATTGTGTATTCCTATTTTACAATAACAATTAATTGCTTGTTTTATCGGGTTGAAATTATGCTCTTCATGGTCTGGGAAAATATTTCTCCCTAAATTGGTGATTAATCTTCTACAAACATTTGTGACAATATTTTGTAGAAGGTATATTAATGGCAATTTATTGTCTGTTAAGAACAAAAGTTTTCTAATGAATATTTCCGATTCATAACAAATGTTGACCAGACCTCTTGATGGAAAACTGTATGGTCTTGAAACAAAAAAATATTTATGTTCCGGAACGTTCCGAAAAAATAACATTCCACAATAACGTTATTGAAATAACGATCCATCACTAGCTAACAACAATCGACAGTTCCCAGCTGTCAGTGTCAACATTGAACAACACTTTCTTGACTACCAAAATACAAAGGACCAAAGATTATAAATAAGTTTCACAGCTTAACAATACGAAGATACGTACTGTTTTTGGTTGAATATCTAAATACGTTAAGTAATTGTAATATTTTTCGTATAATATAAAAGTAGGTATTCGTTTTTGTGAATCTCTGGAAATATGTGTTAAACCTAATCTCCTAGGAAGTGTACTCCCATTGAACAAGTGGGTAAACCAATGTTTTATTATTTAAACATTTAGGTGTGTTTCATTAGTTTAAGTACATTGCAGTTGAATGTTTGGTCTTATATTTTGAAACGAATCAATGACGGCGTTATTTTTTTATGCGCCTTCAATAAAAATTATCATTTTGGTTGTTAACAAATTGTTAATGTGCTTTATTAGTTAAAATATCAGTTTATCACTATTTTCAGTAAAAATTAATAAAGAACAAACATAAGACAAGAGAAAGTTAAAAAATATATTATTGTAAAAGACAAATTTGGAATTCCTAGTATAGCATATCAAGGAAACTGTGGTTAAATTTTTTGAGGTTTTTTACTCATATATTATCGCATTAATTATGATGACAAGAACTTTTGAGATAATTTAGATTAGAGGTCAGCAATTGTAATCAATTTAGTTACTAGGGCCATCTTTTTATTTTTTAACTGACGATTATAGTAATCAAATTATTTTAAAAACAAATGTAGATATTAATTTTGACTTTTTAATATTCACAACTACATTTATAATGAAAAGTGTGAGATATCCAATAATTTGTTTTAGAGTATGTCTCAAAGATTAATAAATTGCATAACCCAATGGGTGCATCCAAAAGATGATGAAAGCAATGTTATTTCTGCAACTTTCCACATGCTTACCATTACTTTGATAAGTATGTCATTAGTAGATCTAACATGGTTTTCTATATCTGGACAAGTTTGCGTACCTTACCTTACTCTTGGACAATTTTTTTGGTTTGGATTTTCAAATGATGAAATTGATTATTCTGGTAAGAATTTAAAAGAGTATAAATATTTTCCATGTAGTTAGTTGTCGAATTATTTTGTTAATTTTTCATTATTGTTATATTTTAGATTATAAGTGCATCACCACGAAAATCGTTAACATGATGAGAATAACGATTTTACTTTGCTTCATGACAATTATATTTGCTTTAATGGGTTTCTTTTTGGAAATAATTGGCCCCAAACATCCTGTGTACAAATCACTCAGAAAATATGCTGTAATGAGCACATTCACAGGTAATAACATTATTATTATGTTCATTCCTGATGCCTGGATACTTCTCTTGCATCTCCCTTTTTCCTTATCCAAACACATCTAAGACCTGAAACTTGAAAATGCAATTGTCACAGCATGGGAACAAATTTCTCAAAATTTCATCCAAAATTTAATTAGATGCATGCATAGACTCATAAATTCGCTGTGATCCGAAGTAGAGGAGGCAACACACGCTACTAGTGTCGCACTTACACCATTAATTTCGCTATTAGTGTCCTATTTACACCATAATTTATTTGTTTCAACATTACAAATTTGTTATTAAGTCTTAAGAATAATTTTAATTCCTATGTTACAGAGAAATATCAAAGCCACTTTACTTGTTATAGTATCCGAATACATTTTAAGCAAATTGTATGATTTAATATGTTGTTGCGTTAATTTTGTCCAGGATTTTATATCTTCTGGAGTGGTGGGTAACCACATCATTTATGAAAGGAATGTTGAGATCTGCGTGAATAATTGTTTGGTTAAAGACGTGGAGCTTTAGCTAACACATTCGAATAGTCTTGGACTGGAACGTCTGTAGTATTTTGGTGTTCAAATGGTTTGCTGCAGTTTGATTCTGTATGTCCATGCTGGTTTGAGTATTGCTATATACATTTGTTTGTTTTTCAATGAAAGTTTTGATCTTCTGTTGATTAGCCACCACATGCTTTAAACTTTTAGGTCGAGAGGTGTTCAACTTTAATATGTGGCTTCCAAGTGAGTTTTTCGTCTAAATGAAGGCCAAGGTACTTTACTTCTATTTTTATTGGTATAAGCGTATTATTTAGGTGTGGTTGTGGACACCTAATTCTTGAATTTGTGAAATTAACTTGACAGGATTTGTTGGTGTTGACGTTAATTTTCCAGTGTATCAGCCAATCTTCTAGTTCATTGAGGTGATTTTGCAGTATCATCGTTGACTGATATTAGTATAGCAGTATCATCCAAAAATGTTGCCATTAATGTAAATTTACTGGTGGGTATGTCAGCAGTGAAAATTAAGTATAGGAACGGGCTAAGTACACTGCCTTGAGGTACTCTGGATTTTAATTGATAGTAGCTTGATAAGGATACAGAGGCTATTGAAAATAAAAGTTATTAGAAGATTTTTTAAAATTTTGCCAGTTGGTCTCACAGGGAGCTTTGTGAGAGTTGACAAGACTAATTTCATTGCAGACTTCACTCAGCGTGAACTATTTAAGTGGTATGATAGCTGACAGGGGGCATTAAGAAAGGTTATAATTTCATCGTTAGGTTGTGGGGTGCAGAAAACGGTTGATAAATGTTTTGCAAATCTATTGGATTTCTCTGAATCAGGCCGTCAGTTTTTCTAATTGGTGATTTAGCTACTGTTGGTTTCTTAAATCGTTTTGTGGCTTTTCGAAAGGAGTGGTCGTCAAGGGATAGTTTGATGACATATGTTTCAAATAATTGATTTTTGGCAGTTTTGATAGCACAATGGAGTCGGTGTGTTAGCTGAAGTATTTATTTCATTTAATATAACCTCGCAGTTACAGATGATTGTATTACAGTATGGGTCTGATATTTGGATTGTTTAATTGTTGGAATCTTTTTTTTCTAAGAATAATTACCTATTTACTAAAAAATTATCTTGCATTTCTAAAATTTCAGTTGTATGGATAATGATTATTATTGCAATAGCCTATTATATAATAGTGCTTTTGGAAATATCCTTGGCTAGAGTTTACCCCAAAGAACCATCTTCAGTTAGCTATGGAGTAGGATTTTATCTTATAGCTGCTTCGGGTAAGTAAATCTATCACACAGATGGTGCATTTAATAAAAAAATCCAAACCATTCAAAACCTGTCAAAATTTTGTGACATTCTAATTATGTCAACTTGAGCAATCGATTTATATTTAAATGTTATGTCTTCAATTGTAACACTTCCTGTTACCTGACTAAGTAAGCACTGAAGATGACGAAAGTCGAAAGTGCTTTGTAATAATTTTTTAAAAATATACACTTTATATACAAAAGTAATTCTTCATTCATTCTACAAAAGTGTATTCAGCTTCACACGTTCACTTTTATTTTTGTTTAGGTGCTGTAACTTGCTGCGGCATACTCTACACTCTCGTTCTTCCGTTCCATACTTCCCGTTACTCGAGAGATGATGATCGATGTCTTCTGGACTCCTTCGACGACGGTCTCGACACATTCCACCATCCCGTACCCCCGCCACCGTACTGCATACCACCACCACCTTATACTCCTTGATTGCCATTCAGGTACAGAGTAACTACACCTTAATGGAGCATTTTCGTTCTTTTCCATTGTTCTGCAGATTATCTATCAATCAACATTTAGTCGAAAAATTTTCTCGGGGTGTCTCCTTACTTTAGGCACAATAAAGTATTCTTTTTGAACGTCTACGAATCAAATTGTTGTTCACGTACAAAGTAGATTATTTTACCGAACACACGGAATTCCATCTCTGGTTGACGTGGTCGCAGTAAGGATTTAGTTTTGTCGTTCGCTTTCATCAGTATAAAGAGATGGAATCGGTGAAATTGTCTATATACTTCTATTCGTTCAAATATTTGAAAATTTAACACACTCGGTTTCTCCTATTGGCATACAACTCGGATATTATCTTAAAGTATTATTTTTTTATTTTTAATTTAGTCGTTTATATTCGATTGCTCGCGATAACGTGGGCATAAAATGATTTACTTGACGTAAGATTTTATTGACAAATTCCATTCGGGCATTCGACTGTTTTGAGGAGATTCGAGCGGAAAAAATCGAGGAAACAACACGTTTCGGTTGATTCGACACGGTATTTTCTGAGGGAAATCCAACCACCCGATCCTCCTCAAGATTGTGAAAAATTCTCACCTAAAATATTTTTAAGCGGCATAATTATGACAATGTTGTACTTAATGCTTAGTTACCTCCTAGATTGTAAGCTTGGCATTTCTTCCTTTCGGCGTTTCGCGTTCGTTTCACCAAATATATTTATAATAGAATGTTTATATCACTGGTACCTCGTATATATTTAAAGGGTACATGAAGAAACTATTTTATAAATATCTGATAGTCCTCTGCTGTAATATTTGTGGGTAAATATGAGATTGCTTTATCATCTGTAACTAAAAAAGTATCGTCGGCATGAAAGTGTGTTCTTATTCATCAAATGATTATGACACAACGTAATTTTTTGGTTTGGGAAGACAGAAATACCCGCCAAAAATGTGCTCTAGATGCTGACGGTTTATCGTACCCCTCCAAGAAACACTAATTAAGTGCAAGTTTTATAGTTTGTATGTATGGTTTACAATGTATCGGTACGTTTTTGCTTGGTATTCTTTAAAAAAATAATAAAAATGTTCCAGTCGCAGAATGATTGCTTACTTATGACATATTACTTTGATACATATCGACAAATCCTGCCATAAAGTACAAACAAGAATACTTACTTTGACACCTCTCAAGAGTTAAAAACTTGTTGGGCAGTCAATTTGCCGCCACCTGTCTACATGACCACCCTCTAGCATAATTAAAAAAAGTTAAATATCTTGTAAAATGGTTACTTTGATACCTGTCGATATAGCCTGTATTTAACACAAACAAGAATAGTTGAAATATTTTATTAGGTGGTTATTTTGACACCCCTCGTCATTAAAGAAGAGTTTAATATCCTGTTTGGTGCATATTTTGACACATGTCGACATAGAAGAGTTAAATATCTTGTTTGGTTGGTATTTTAACTCCTGTCGGCATAGCCTGCCATCTAGCACAAACAAAAAGTTAAATATCTTTTAGGTGGTTATTTTGACACCACTCGACATTAAAGAAGAGTTTAATATCCTGTTAGGTGGACTTTGACACCTGTCGACATGAAGAAGAGTCGATTTGTGCAAATTATACAAACTTGACACAATTTTTAATGTTTCTTCGGAGCTACGATAGTTTTTACCTGCTTTCGAAAACAAAATATTGTATTTTAATTAGTGCAGTAGTGGTTTTAATCTCCAGTATTTTTTTACAGATGGTAATTTATTCTTGTAAATATCATAGATTGTATATTTTGCTAAAAACAGAGTTTATATACTAAATCTTAATGTAACAAAAAAAATGTATGTGATAGAATGATATAATCTAGTCTTGTATAATTTCATTTATCGTACCATTCAAAGCTGGTTGGCATTTTATTCTTGGAACTGTTCTTTTACTCGACAGCGAAATTATTTTAAAAAAATTATTTATTCCAAATTTGTTAATAACTAGTTTGACCTACTTTTAAAAAGTTCGTTTCAAAATGTTCTAACTTTCAAATTTGACTGCAATTCTTGATTGGGTGTGCTGAAAGCCTGATTATTTTTCACACCGTGTGTGACCATCTTCAGTGTTTTTTTGTTGTCAAAACTATTTATTTCGGTAATTACTTGTACAACTTCAGAGTGCATAAAGAATCGACGTGAACCAGTTCAAGCATATCGTCAACGCAGAAGATTATTTTTGTAAAAAATGGTACTAGCGTAGAGTACGAGAAGTGGCGGGCACATTTCAATGACCACAAATGCGCCCGCTGCACTCTTCCATTATGTAAGAATATTTTGTTATGATCTGAGATGCTTGTAGATTTAAGTTAATAGTATATTTGTCATGTTCACGTTAATTATTTTGAAAAAGTAATTAATAAAATTATTATTCTTTAATTTGTGTCTTTGTTATTGATCGAATTGATTTTAAAGTGGGTTCAGTTCCGAGATGAAAATAAACAACTGCCAGTTCATTTTTTAATGTTCGAGATCTCAATAATTCATTAAATGAACGACAATAGGCAGACGTTACAACATATTGAATTTGAAATTATTTTTCATAACAAACAATAATTCTTTTTAATGAAAATTGTATTTTATTTAATTGACACTAACAGTGACTGAAATCAACCTCAAAATGGCCAAATGGTGTCCAACTCTAACCGCGCGCTCATTCGTCAAATCAAATAGCGCGTGCTTCCGCGACTTCCTGTTACACTTCACGAAATCACTCCCACAAATTGCAAGAAAGCGAGATGAAAGATGTTACACATATGTTACATACTTCCGTCCCATTTCACGAAATCACTTCCACAAATTGCAAGAAAGCTAAAGGAAAGATGTTACACATCAAAAATTCGTGCGTACAATTTTTATTTTAAATCATCGCATGTTGTATCCAACATGTTACACCATACTGATCTTGAAAAAGGAGGTAGTTAACGATGGTAAATCAGTCGGCCTCTTCACTTGAAATGCCTTCATCACTGTAATTTTCGGCTAAATAAATGATTATCCTAGTTTCTTCTTCAGGTGGAAAATTTTGCCCAGTCGTCTTGAATTAATTTTTCACTATGTTTATGATAATCCGCCCACACTGCAGGTGTTACTTCTACTGACGCATCGTCCCAAACTTTTTTCACTGCTGCATCTCCACGTACACGTTCTCCAATGTGACGATCCCAATGCTGTTTACAAATTCCCCATACCAACTTAATTGGACTGTATCAACAGTGATATAAAGGCAATATTAATACCTGATGCCCATGTTCTTGGAGTAGCTCGTCTATAACGTAAGTACCTGGAAATTTGTGGCTTATTCTGGCGACAAAAGATTTAATAGCTCTGTCTTTCTTGAATCAATCGTACCCAAAATTTATTTTTCTCGCTTGTGACCCATTTTGTAAAAGACTCCTTATCCATAGAATCGTGGTAGTCTGAACTATTCGATTTCGTATTGCCTGTATTTTTGTGACATTTTCTAATGCTCTTCACACTGCCATCTTGGCATGTATGTTTATATGCTCCTTTTAAAAATATCCGTTCAAAGAACACGAACTGGAGTGGGCTTGGACTTAAATTTTTTTTCATGTATTACAAAAAAAAAAGTGCGTGAGTGTCGTGTAACACTCTCAGTTGGAACAAAGTTCCTTTCGCAATATACTATTATTGATAAACGTAATATATTTTCTCTCGCGCTTGTTTTTGCTTTTTTTGGTATTGTACAACAGAACGCGCATACGCGGTATTTTTGCAATTGTCATTTTGACAAACACGTGGACTACACAAATAGACGTCATGTTGCTGAGTATTTCTATGCTACGCGTCTCCTCTCCTCTTCAACAGAACGCGCATACGCGGTATTTTTGAAATTGTCATTTTGACAAACACGTGGACTACACAAATAGACGTCACGTTGCTGAGTATTTCTATGCTACGCGTCTCCTGTCCTCTTCAACAGAACGCATATACGCGGTATTTTTGCTATTGTCCACTGCGCCTCAGGTAAATTAAGTTCAAGAGGAAAGTCACGAACAGGAAGAGATTGAAGAACAATTTACAGGGATAAATTTGAATAATGATCTCAAATGTTGTTAGTGTATTATGAAAGATTGTTCTTTTTACATGCTTTATATTAGCTTGACTTGTATCTATCTATCTATGTAACGGAATCTTTGCACACGATTTTCACCAACTTAAAAACATCGGATCGACTTGAAACTTTGTATACTTCTAAAGGGCCGATGACAATACAATAATAATACAATTTTTTTTAAATATTCTGGCCAGGATCATCAGGATATTAAAAAAAAACCCCGAACTAAAAAATGAAAAATAAATAAAAAAACTAAGACAACACGCTTTATAAGAACTAAAAAATAATTTTACAATCAAAAGCGTGGGGGGAGCGCTTTATCAACTAATATATTTGATAATAAACAGATATTGGTAAAAGTAAAGTCTCCAAGAAGAAAACGTTAATATCATAAAAAACAACCCAGCACGCTTTTCATCGTAAAATTATTTTTTATTTCGGTTTTCTTATAAAGCGTGTTGTCTTAGTTTCTTTAAACTATTATTTATTAATGATCAGTGTCACATGCAGAGAAATTATGATGATATACTAATTAAAATCTAACGTAAACTACAAAATTCATACGCACGACTGAAGTGTGAATACAGATAAATGATAGTGTTCTTTCATATTATACATTTTATGTGAAATAAACAAAATGTAGTTTTATTTTATACATGAATATATTATTCCTATTAATATCTATGGATTTATAATGTACCTACACTTTCAATAATACTACGTACAGTTGAACTCTCGATAATTTGAATTTTTTTTCGGTCCCTTGAAAAATACTCGATAAATTGAATAAAATCAATGTTAATTGTTCCCTTTGGTATTTTAAGTTAAATAAATAGTATCTTGCTCGCCAACATGCGAAAATTTAAAGTCCAGGCTTTCTTACTCTCTATAATTTAAAGCGTTTATCTTTGGACAATGATAGACCAAAGCCTCGCACTCAAAAAAAGATTACGGACTTCTTTTCGAAATAAAAATTTGTGAATAATTGTATTAGTATATTTAATTGTTAATACATAATAATAATATAGAAACTATAAATCACGAATTTTGATCAAACTCTTATTCACTTGAGTCCCCCTTCCTCCTCGTGGTTATTTGAACGCTTGTAATTTGAACTCTTAATTACTTAATGTGGCCAAACAACGCTTTCAGCGTTTTAGCCTCCTCGACCACCGCCCTCCATCTAGTCCTATCTCTTGCTACTTCTTCCCAATTTCGTATTTCCATCATATTGGCGTCTCTCTCTACATTATCTTTCCACCTATGTCTGGGTCGTCCTGGTGGCCTTCTTGCATTTGGTCTGCCTCTATAAACAGCCCCATTATCCCTATTCTCCGCTCTGACTACGTGACCTGCCCATGCGAGCCTTCTGGATCTTATTGTGCTAGTGATTCATGGCTGTTTAGTCATTTCCCTTATTTCACCACATGTGCGTTTCCTCCACTGGGTTGTTACTGGATCTTGTACGGGTCCACATATTTTCCTTAAAACTTTATTCCCGAAGGAAAGTAACCTTTCTTGTCATAAGCCTGTTTATAGAGCAAAAGTAGCTTGGGCGTGTTCCCATTGTTTTTCTAGAATCCGTCCCGCGTTGAATATCTGATCTATTGTCTCCCTCCCTCTTCGGAAACCACACTGATATTCCCCAATACACTTTTACGCAAAAGGAGTCAGTCTATTTAGCAGGATGTTAGAGAGTACTTTGTATGCCACAGACGGCATTGAGATGCCTCTGTAGTTTTGACACACCTTTTTTGGGCCTTTCTTATGAATTGGTATTATTACAGCCTCCTTACAATCGTCTGGGATTGTCTCTTTCCTCCAGATGTGTCTGATAAGATTGCATATTTGGTTTGTCATATTTGGTACAATCTGCTTTATAAATTCTACTTGAATGCCATCTAGGCCTGGTGCCTTTCTATTTTTTAATTTTTTTAGATGGCTTTTTGGACTTCGTATACAGAAAGGGAAAAATCGCTTTTCCCTATTGTATCTTCGTTATCCCTTACCTCCTCTAACGGATTATCTGGCTCCTCCATATTCAACAGCTCTTCAAAAATATTGTTTCCATCGCACTTCAATTTTTTCTCTTTCTTTGAGTTCATTTCCATTTTTGTCTTCCACCAAGCAAATTCTGGCTTGAAACTCTTTCCTTTTGAAATCTTGGTAATTTGAAATATATCTCTGGTCCCTTGAGTTTAAAATTATCGAGAGTCGACTGTACTCAGTAAAAAATAACTTTGTACCTTGAAAGGATCACCAGTTGTTACGACCAAATTTGAGTAGTCTCTTCGATGTCGTTATAACAGATTTTGACATATACAAAACATCACCCACATTTTCGAAATTCCTGGTATTGTTTATAATTTACACGATTTGACATCTACGGGAAGTTTATTTGTTAGACAGGCGGGAGGGGGAAACACATGGCGGATAAATTTATATAAATCAGCCAGTCAAGATTGGCGGGTGAGATGCGCGAACGAAAGAGAATGCAAACTACTGTTTGAAAAGGATAGAAACGGTCTCCTCCCCATCCCACTGGAATGAGAATGCAGTGCCGCGTATCTAGACATCCCGGGTGTACATTTATTTTGGCAATAGAGCGACTAACGTCCAATGAGCTCTCGATCATATTGATGAACGTTGCTACTGCCCATCCAAGCCCGAACCACCAACTTATAGTGGTTGACTTATACATAACGACGTAAAGACTGACGCTTTATTTAAAATTATCGATTTAAAAACTATCAACACAATTATTTAATAATTATTATTACTTGATGCACCGCTTTTTATTTGACTTAAAAGGTCAAAATTGGGCATCTCGAGGGGGGCGAGCTCCGGCAATTGGTTTATAATGTCGGGACTTATATCGCTGCAAGGCGAAACGATATAAGGAGACGTGCCCCCCGATGAGTCGGTTACGACCCTTAAACTTGAATTTTTTGTCTGTTGAGCTGGAAAAATTAAAAAAAAAAAATTATATTGTCGTAGTACATCAACAAAAATTTACAAATACTAATCTACGAATCGAAATAATGACTTTTATAAAAAAATAATGCGATGTTGAAAAATGGAAGAAAGATGAGTTGTATTTGGTAGTTAAAATAAATAAAAAAATAACCCTTTTTTAAAAAAATTAAATAAAAATTATAATACTTTTAATTTTTGTCTTTTTGACAATGGGTATCAATAAATATACAATTTTTTAAATATTTTACTGAAAAATTAGACAAAATAATACAAATGTTTTCAATTTCACAAAAATTAATTTTAACAATGAACACAAAATTTACAGCCGCAAAAATGTTTAAAAGATACTGAAAGTTTCGACTGAAAAAGTCATCACCAGGTGGTTGAACGTTGGAATAATTTAAAATGCTACGCTAGACAAAAAGTAATAAGATTTGCCAATTCGCGGTCCGATAAGTACTTAGCCTCACCGCCCGATGGCGCCACTATCCCAAGAGAAATTTACTATCGTGTAGTACATTCTCGTAGACGGCTGCTGTGGAAATTTCAGCCGAATCGGACTCGTAGTTTTGTTTTGACCGCGTGGGGAAGCGGGCGTGTCCGCGGATTTTAGAAAAATGGAAAGAGAGCACTATCGTTGATTCGATTCTTGTATTTGGAAGAGCGCTTGGATGCTGTGTACGGTGACTCTTCTCCTTTGATGGCGACCGTCAAAAATTGGTTTAACGAGTTTCAACGTGGTCGCACGTCGGTTTTTGATAAGCCACGCCCGGGTGCCCCGAAAACGGCTACCACGGAGGATAACGTGAGAAAAATCCACGACCTCGTATTGGCAGACCGCCGATTAAAGGTGCGAGAGGTAGCTGAGACAGTAGGCATCTCAAAAGACCGCGTGGGTCAAATCCTGCATGAAATTTTGGGCACGAGAAAGCTGTCGACACAGTGGGCTTCACCCGGCGAACTTACTCCGAAGAAAGCGAAGACTGTCCTATCGGCCGGAAAGGTGATGGTCACCGTTTTCTGGGATTCACAAGGTGTGATCTACATCGACTACCTGGAGAAGAGCAAAACGGTCACAGGGCTGTACTATGCCGAATTATTGCGACGATTCGACGCCGAATTGCATAAAGACGGCCCCATTAGGCGAAGAAAAAAGTCCTGTCACCATGACAACGAACCAGCTCACACCTTCGCCCTTGCCATGGCCAAATTGGGCTACGAACTGTCACCGTATTCTCCAGATTTGGCCCCGTGCGACTTCTTTTTGTTTCCAAAATGGAAAAAGTCACTCGCCAGGCAGAAGTTCGAGTTGAATGAGGAGGTCATCGCCGCCACGAAGGCCTACTTTGCAGACCTCGTGAAAACGTATTTTTCAGACGGGTTAAAGAAGTTGGAGCATCGCTGGGTCTAATGTAGGCTAAGTACTTATCGGACCACCCTCGTACATTTCATAACATTTACCTTATTAGGTTAGAAATTGCAAAAAAAAAATCCATGAAACTAGTGTTTTTTGCATCACGATAATGCACTATCAATATTCATCAGCATTTAATCAAAAATCAAGAAAATGTCATTCCGCAAGCACCGTATTCGCCAGATATGGCTTCGTGTGAATTTTCCCAATATCCTCGATTGAATTTTTTCTAATGCCAAATGAAAGGACGCCAAAAAGGATATAAAAGGCATATTTCGAAGGAAGGAAGGAAGATGCAGTCGAACTCCTACGAGTGAGAAACTGAAGAGAGTAGCCATGAGCAGAGACAATTGGAGAAGGAAGAAGGGGAGGCCTGGGTCCAGAAGGACTGCAGTGCCATGGAGAGAGAGATCCTCGATTGAAATTACCACTTCCGTGGACTGGATTAAGTGTATTTCAGTAGAAGGTGATTACTTTGAAGGTGACACAACAAATTTGGATGAATAAAATATTTACAGCATATTTTATTTATGACAAGTATCAAAAAACATTAAAAACAGAAATTGGATAATAAAATATTTTTGTTAATTTAACAGTTTTAATATACTGAAGAAAAATACTTCACAACGAGAGCTCTAATTATAACGACATTGCATCAATGAATATTTTTGTAATTTTGTAGCCCTCTACCACCTGATAAGATAAGAAAAATTTCATAATAATTTTATCAATTAATTGCGTCAACTCGCCAGATTTCTAGATAAAAAATTATTTCAACCCCTAAATTTGATAAACCAAAATGGTAATTTTTGATTAATTGAATAATTATGTTCCTGATGATGATTTTTCGCAGTTACTGGGTATCTTTTGAACCATCTGAATAGATTTTTGCTTAACTAAATATAACTCAGTTGAGAAGAAACACAATAAATACTGTCAACACGCGTTGAAATGATATGACAATTTAAATAATAATGCAATGAAAGATGAAACGGTTAACAAACAAAAAAGTAATCAAATAAATTAAAATTACTCACTACCTTTTTGTTTTTCACCTTCGAGTACTTTAATTGTTGCTTTTAATTTTTCGATTTCCTTGTTTCTGTCATCGAGCTGTAACAAAAGACCTTTGACAGAATCTCGCAGCTGTCCGCTGAGCATTTTAAGCTCTTCGATGATTTGAGCATCATCTTTAGGATGTTTGTTACCAATTATTTCAGCTGCGCCTTTGTCTACTTTATCATCATTTTCGCTGGTGCAAAACGATTTTATACTATCATTGTCACTACCTCCTCTTTTACCTAAGTGTATAAACAGTAGATTAGAAATGAATAAACTATTAACACGCGTGAAAGGCAGGCAAAAATGGGATTATTTAGATCAATGTTTTTAATTTTTAATAATTAAAATAACCAAAAGAAAATTAAAAAACGGTAACTCAAATACAAAGTTTATAATGCTAATCACAGCTAAAAGAAATATATATATATAAAAAACACCAGTTTAGCGGTTCCTAAAACTATATTTATAACAAAAATCTGACCACAAAGTGAAATAAATAACTACATTAACTAGAATCTTTATCAATACAGTTCATCTTTGCCATAAAAAATTTTTGCTTATAAATGTACCCTTTTTACCTACCAAGGTAGTAAATTAAGGAATCGTGTACTTCGATTGTTCTTTTAATAGTTGCTTCTAGTCCCTCTTCTAGATTATCGTTATCTGGATCACTACTGGAAATATTGTCTTTTTGTAATGATTTTCTGTATTGTTCCATCTCAGCGTAAGTTTTTTTCCTCTTAACTGTATCAATTTGTTTTTGATTATATTCTTTCTGCAGCCTTAGGGACTCTAAACATTTTTCATTATCAGTAAGGGGAATTGTCTCTTCAAAGTATTTTACAGCTAGTTTATGGCATTCTATACATTCATCAAACTTTTTTTGTTTTAGAAAAGCTTCTGCAAGCCTCTCTTGTTGATGAGCCTGTAAATTATAGATTTAAAGTTAGTAACTATGCAACATCATTTATAGGTTATACCTATTTAAAAAAATATTTATCTCGACCTGGTGACCTATTAACAAAAATAAAAATAAATGATACTGACTTTGTTTAGTGGAGCATTTTCCATGATTATCTAGTAGAAACAGAAATTAATCAAAAGTTCTATGTGAACGATTTTAAATAAAAAATTACTACGTAAGCTTTTTCAAACTATGTTAACAGAGATCACAGTGAAAAGAGATTCGATACAACAAAATAGAGGTTAAATATTTTTGGATCCACTTGTCATTTGTCAAACAATTCGTTAAACAACAAGCTGCGTTCACCAGTAGTTCACCAGTAGTTCACCAGTAAACAGTTGACAAGCTGTTTATGTTTGTCATCGGAATATGATTGGTAAACTTTTATGATCTACTGAACGAACTTTTTTTCTTTGTATACTATTTAAATTTCGTCAATTAAAAGACCATTTCAACTTATGTTTGCAAAAATTGCGACCGTATGCAAAACATCTTGACAGTCAACGTAACGTTAAGTAGCTAATCGTAAACAAATTGTCAACTGTTTGTATTTACTGAACGCAGCCATTGATGAAGTACATCTGCCTATTGGCAAGAATAGTGACACAACTTAAAAATTTTAATTTTTTTATTTTGTAGACCATCTGACAGGGGCATTTTTATTTTAAAATAAAGAAATAATACAAAGTTTTTGGATATTTTTTTAAAGCTTAAACTGTTTTTCTAATTTTCAAAAGTATTGGCAATTTCATATCTTATCTCCAGTAAAATTTACTAATTTTGAGTTGTGTCATTTATAGGAAAAAATTACGTAACGCGAGATGGTGGTGTCAATGAAGAATAGAGGTGTGAACAACAAATATTTTATCCTTTGTAAAACGAAAGTTTTTATTGACGGAAATTTTAATTATCTCAGAGATTTGAGCTGATTTTTTATGTTAAACAATTGGATTGAAGCTGGATTTTAGGTTTGTTTTCGACGTTTGTTTTATTACCGCAGGATTCTTGTTACATGCCAGTAAAGGCCAGGTGTGTCCAGGTATCAATTTTGGTTTGTTTTCGAAGTTTTTCATTTCTGTTGTCCCTGGAACTGACGGTCTCAATAAAAAAATCATAAAAATCATTTTCAAACGCTTTCTCTGTGTTGTTGAAGTCACTATTATTAATCACAAATAAAATGATGGATCATTGGACAACAATATCAAACTTACCACTGAAAAAATCATCTTTCACAAAGTGCTTGCTGCAAACAAACATATACTTTGAGATTGGTTTTCCAATCTTTAGGACCATCTCTCATTTTTAAGCTGCCTTAGGATTTGAAGGAAATTTATGCAAAGATATAATCGAATTGCCATATGTAGATCATTGTGGAACAGAGCCTATTTTTCGCGATTTTATCTCCATTCCACCTCTTTAAATCCTTTTCATTTTCGGATTTTGTGGTTTATTAACATCAATTTTTTACAAAATATCTTTTAAATATAACACTTTCAATACTTAAATTGCTCAAAATAATATATAAAGTTCACTTTTTACCCATATAAACAAACGAACAAAATTCCATCGAGTACGAAAAGTTGATGATTTATTTTTAAAAATTTATAATCGATAGTATATCCGAATCAAGAATCGTCACATCTCTATTTTTTTTTTAATCAATTACTTCTATTTTGGGTTTAACATAATTTTAAATGTTCTGAACAAATGATTCAAGTCACAATGACAAAATTTTAGTACGGTACTGTTTGAAGTTTAAATATGTAACGTATTAGGCCTTCAACCAATCGGCGTTCACTTACACCAGCGACACTACTCTGCCGGGTGCGAAAGCTTGAATTTTACATGAATCTACCTTTACTGGTAACACATTTTAAATAAATTCTAGATACAAAGCGAATATTTTTTGGAATGGTTTTTAAATCAAACAGAATAAAAAACCTTTCGAGAACATATGAAAAACAGCAGTTTTCAACAAATCAACAAGAATTTAAAAAAAGTACTAGATTTGGTACAGCTAAGCCACCTATCGAGTGCTATAGTAACTTTAAAAAGAATATTTCTTTATATAAGTTTAAATGTAAATCTTATTGTTAAAAAGAGATGTCGACACAAATACCGAATATTTCGTACAGAAATTAGGAATTTTAAAAATATTAATTTAAATGAAATGTATTAATGAGATGAATTTGGGTGCTTTAAAAAGCAATTAAATAATTTAAAAAATACGTTACATGATTTCTTAAAAGTTTATGAAATTTGTTGCATTAATTGTACTGACGGTATATGAAAGAGTTTTAATATACATGCAAATTAGTCAACTAATAAATAAGCGACCGTGCTTGATTTAAAAACGGAGAAAGAAATCAACGAGATCACATCGCACGCTATCTCAGCAACACAAATTACAAATTGTCAGTTACAAATAACAAATGAATAATAAATAAGAGTGGAAACGAGGCGGCGTTGCTGCGAATGCGGTTGATTCTTGATTGGCTCATTCTCGAACAATACCGTGATCCGAGTTGGCGTTGGCCAAACCTCGTTTCCGTATTTGACAACTTCAACTTTTTTAATTGAAGCCGTTCGGACAAACCGTAAAAGGAAGAACGTGCCATGTATGGATGATTACGCGAATGTCATGATCATAGCTAGGCGCGACCAGAAGCGAATCAGAGTAAGACAGACATATTTTATGGTAACTATACAAATTCTATGCTCAAAATGCAAATTAATGATTTTTCGTACTATTTAAAAAAAAAATAGAGGTATTTACAATGTTAATTACCTTTTTAAAATAAATCAAATACGTTTTACAAAAGATTAATTTCCCCGTTCACTTTTGACGTTCACGTCTTTTGTTGACCGTTAATGTATTAACACAAAAAGACCATTCTTCAGCCGTCGTCCGTTATAATCGTTTATATAACAAATGAACAACGCAAAGTAGCAGATGACTGATGCTCTTTTACCTGTTAACAAATTAATGAGATACACAAACGTCTTCATATAGACGAAAATAATGTATATTAATTCGAAGACGGATTTTTAGTAAAATATAGTTTTCTGTAGCAACATATTCATATATTTATTGATTGATCAAGTTGACATTTAATTAGATTCGACACGTTGATGTATCGGGTAGCTTTCAAGTTTACCAATCCCCTACTTGTCATCATATCGACCTGTCAAATCATGAAAACCAAATCAAATCTTCCACTCTTATATAGTATAACATATATTTTTTTCAAACAATAAATATGCCATAATTGTACTGAGCTGACTGGAAAACCTTCTAGTGGTATTACGAATTTTTACGCTGGCCGTTGAGTTGGTGTAAAATCTCTCTACTTCAAATATCTACTTTCAAATTTTTTTCTGACATGTCATGTGACAGTTGTCACGTGTCATGACAAACTACACGTCAAATTATGATAGCAGAAATGGCGCGCAATTCAATTATCCATACTTTATAGAGAAAATGATACGAATTATCTTACTTCAAATTACCGAATGGAATTTTTTAAGACAATCAAGTGACAGTTGACATGTTTCATGTTTTTTATCCAACATTCTTGTTGATGCTAAATAGATAGTGAATGGCGAAAAAAGAAAAACAGTATAAATCTGTTTGTTTCATGAATACTATTCAACGGTAGAAGGTACTAACATTCTTGCGGAACGTTTAATTTTAAAATGTCATAAACTACTTTCGCAGTTTCACATAGTTGCAGCATTTAATTAACGTTTATGCAAAGTATGTACCAACTTAAACTGGTACTTGTATGCTTCGTTGTTTTTGAACACGCTTGCCGCCATTGACTTTCAGATAGGGGAGATAAGCGTAAACGTGTGTTCGTCGCCAAATGAGATTATTTTTATTAAATGAAATCACAATGAGTCAGTTCGGATAAATACGAGAGCTGTCTTCATATATTTTGCGTCCTGGACCTGGACTTCAGGAAAGACGGACTGAAAGCTCACCGATATATCTCAAGTCTCAACTTACGTTTCAAACCAATATCGCAGAACGGTAAACTACTCACCAACCCAAAAGACAGCGCGAATGAATTATGTAAATATTACGTGGCGGTTAGCAAACCAAGAGTTACGCGTGAAGAAAGGAAACGTGTTCAGGATAAGACCCAAATGCAGACATGCCCAACGGAAAATGAGTTCAGAATTATGCATGAAAGCTTCACATATGACGAACTTCAACTTGCGATAGCTATGACTAAAAAGAAAAAATACCAACCAGGAAAGACTGGTCAAAGAAAACACCATTGACCAGCCCAGAAGTGAAACGATGGTACACTGATTGATCAGTGTACCAGTGACGCTACGGGGCAGGTGTGATTGGAGCATCCTGCAACCACAGGGAAAGCATACCCCTGGGGAAATACGCCTCGGTCTTCCAGGTTGAGGTCTATGCCATCAGAGTGACTAACAGTAAGATTGATCTTCTCACTGACAGATGCGCGGCCATTGAGGCGTTCGTGAGTAACACCACAACATCATCGGTGGTGTAGGACTGCATTCAAGCCCTCACTGGGTTAGCGACGGTAAACAAAGTCACTCTTACATGGGTTCCTGGGCACACAGGGATGAACGGCAACAAGGTAGCCGATGAACTGGCAAGAAACAGGACCCTGGTGGAACCAAGAAGCCAGTTGGTCGGATTGCCAATTGCCGAAGCAAAACATTTATTGAAATTAATCCTTTAACAAGAACATATTGCATAGTGGAATGCAAATACTGGCTGCAGAACATCAAACCTAACTTCTCCAGAAGAGGGCTGACGCACTCTGGACGATGGACCGGTGTAGACTAAGCGGCACGCTTGGCCTGCTCACAGGACACATCGCACTAGGTTTTATGTGAGTGGGGCGTGGTCGCCCCTCCACCGCGACCCTTAGTAGGTCTATTGTGGCTCACCCCTAGAGGCTACAGTTCACCGCACAATCCAGCCCTTCTTACGAAGTTCATGGTTGTATAGGGTGAGATTTTTTTAAAATCGGTAGGTTCTAAACAAATATGTTGAACCTTATTCTTCTCAGGCCGGGGCATGAACATAGTATGTGTTCAGCAGTTTCGTCTTCCACGCAACAGAACCGACAGTCCGTTTGTTGGTTCAGATTTATCTTTCTGAGGTGGTATCTCAGACGACAGTGTCCCGTAAGCAGTCCTGTTAGAATACGCAGGTCATTTCTGCTCCATTCTAGGATCTGCTTAGTTGTGTTTCTCGAGGGTTGTAACGGTAAAAACGCCTTCGAGTGGGTTAGCCCTGGTATGTCGGACCAGTACGTGAGTATTTTCCTCTCCGCCCAGTCCGAAATAATTGTTTTGGCGGCACTTGTGGTGACTCCAAAAACCGGTTCTGGTCCAGTGAACGCAGATTCGGCCCCCTGTTTTGCAAGGGTGTCGGCTTTTTCGTTTTCTTCCACCCCCTGGTGCCCAGTTACCCACAGTAGGGTCACCCTGTTGTTCGCACCAAGGTACTCTAAGGATTCGATGCAATTCCATACAAGTATAGAATTTATCTTGTTGGAGCTCAGTGCTTTTAAAGCGGCCTGGCTGTCTGATATTATATTTATGTTTTTGTTTGCTAGAGGTCTGTTGGTCAACTCTCTTGCACACAATTCGATAGCGAATATTTCAGCCTGAAAGATTGTGGCATACCCGCCAAGACTGGTAGATATTTCAATCTTTGGTTTCCTGCTGAAAACACCGGCCCCAACTCCATCTGGGATTTTTGAGCCGTCTGTGTACATTACGTATTCAGTCTCTGGGAAGAGGATTTGTCCCCTCATCCATTCGTCTCTCTTCGGAAAGAGGACTTTGAACGACTTTTATACGTGTATTTTTGTGGCTAGCAAGTCAGGAACCATCCCAAGAATTTGGTGGTTTTTTGTTTCACTCAGTATCCCGGAGTGATCCCCGAGTTGCTCTCCATTGCGTGTTTCATTTCATTCATTTGTCACTTGGCAGAGGGAGCCAGGAAAGTTTTCCTTAACGAGCACTTATAACGCCGCTTCTTAAGAAGGGAAAAGCAGCCTGCAAGACGGACAGCTACAGGCCAATATTCCTGACCAGTGTGTGCTGCAAAATTGCTGAAAAAATGATGAAAAGAAGGCTCAGGGAATACCTGGAAGCCAACGAACTTCTCAGTGACCGGCAGGCTGGTTTTCGCAAACACCGTTCAACTATTGACCAAGTGGTAAAATTTACAGAAGAGGTGAAAGATCGCTTCTATAGAAAACAATCTACACTGGCAGTACTGATTGATTTAAAAGCCGCATGTGACAAAATCTGGATACCCATGCTCATTGGGAAGTTGAAAGAGCTGGGTATGAATGGAAATATCCTGAGGTGGATTAAAAGTTTCCTATCCCAACGCCTGATTCGTTGCAATTTTCAGCAATCATCCTCACAATATAAGCAAGTGCGTCAGGGATTGTCGCAAGGTCCAGTAATCAGTTGCCTCTTGTTTAATATAATGAATGACGACTTCAAGAAGGCAGTCGAGAAGACCCTTTTAATTGGCTTCTTTTTACCGACGATATCACTTTATGGACCACTGGGAGCAACATTAGCAGACTCGAGGAAGCACTCAACATTACGCTCAAGCATATCGAAGACTGGGTGGATGGTAACAAAATGGTCATAAACACTGAAAAGTTACTTAACTTTTTACCATGAGTACCGAGCAGCATTCAATTCGGCTAATCTACAAGGGAACGACTCTCCAACAAGTGAATACCTCAAAGTACATTGGCATCACATTGGACAAAAAACTCTCCTGGCGCGACCATATCGGCTCTACAGCGAAAAAGGTACAAAAGCGTAACAATCTGCTCAAACGCCTTACAGCAACTTCAGAAGAGCAACTCAAGATGTCTTAGCTACAGCCTATAAGACGTACATCAGACCAGTGATGGAGTGTGGAAACGAAGTCCTAGCTCTAGCATACATAATGTCACGCCTTTTTCCCATAGAGGTAGGCAGAGACCACTTCCTTTCACTTGCGCTACGGTTCTTACATACATCTTTTGCTTCCTCTACTTTCATCAGAGCTCTAGCAAGCAGCACAAGATACTGCATGCCGTATCTTTGTCAAATAAATACAACTTAGCGCTGGGCCAACTTGCGCCATTAATGCACTATGCATCCGTAGCTAATGCCCTTCCACACAAGAATGACGCTCAGCGGATTTACTTCCCCAAAATCTTTGATAAGCTCTTTTGAGCTAAAACAGTGTGGTTTAGAAACTATAAACCAATATCCTGTTAATGAATGGGTATATCATCATCATCACTCAGCTATAGTAGTCCACTGCTGAACATAAGCCTCTCGTTTATTTTGCCACTCTGCTCTATCTTGAGCCATTTGTATCCAATTACCACAGATTCTTTTGATGTCATCGGTCCATCGTGTGGGGGGGCGCCCTCTACTACGATAAGCTTCGTGCCTCGGACGCCACTCCAATAGTTTTTTAGACCATCTTCCGTCAGTTCTTCTAGCTACGTGGCCAGCCCAGTTCCACTTTAAAGTTGTTATTTTTTCGATTACATCTATAACACCTGTTCTTTGGCGAATAATCTCATTTGGTATTCGGTCTCTGAGGGAGATACCCAGAATAGCCCTCTCCATCGCCCGTTGGGTGACATGCAGTTTCTTTGCTGACTTTTTTGTAAGCGTCAATGTTTCGGCTCCGTATGTCATCACTGGTAATATGCACTGATTGTATACTTTTCGTTTTAGACTGATGGGAATATCCGACTTTAAAACATACTTTAATCTTCCAAAGGATGCCCACCCCAAGCCTACTCTCCGGAGAAGTTCGCACGTCTGGTTGTCCCGTCCTATTCGGATCTCATGACCCAAATATTTGTAGGCGGAGACCTGTTCAATAGATTTGCTTCCAATAGTTATGTTTTTACTGGGGACTAGGTTTGTCATGACTTGCGTCTTTGCAAAGTTAATTCTTAAGCCAACTTCCCTTGAAGCATTGTATAATTTTTCCAACATCATGGACGCTTGATCTATACGGTCGGTGATAAGGACGATATCGTCTGCAAATCTTAAGTTATTTAATCTTTCACCGTCTATATTTAGGCCCATTTCCCCCCAGTCGATTTTCTTACAGACATATTCGAGCAGTGTGGTGAACAGCTTTGGAGAGAGGGTATCTCCTTGACGTACACCTTGTTCTATTCGGAATGTTCTTGTGTTTTTATGTAATCTTACACACGCCGTTGCTTTCTCGTATATACCCTTAATCAGTGCAATGTACCTGTAATCAATTCTGCATTCTGTTAATGATTTGAGCATATGTTGTTGGCTGATTGAGTCAAAAGCTTTTTCATAGTCTACGAAAACAAGGATGAGAGGTTTATTATATTCTGTTGATTTTTCTATAAGGGTCTTGATTGTATGTAAATGGTCATTTGTACCGTACCCTGCTCGAAATCCTGCCTGTTCTTTCGGCTGGTAAAAATCTAATTTTGGAGTTAGGCGTTTAGCAATGATCTTCATAAATAGTTTATACAAGTGGGATAGGAGACTAATGGGTCTGTAATTTGCTAGATTACCAATGTTCCCCTTCTTGTGCATTATTACTATAGTGGCGTTGTTCCACTTTGAAGGTGTTACACGTACACACGTACACGTGTACACAAATGAATCATATATACCTGAGACTATGGCCGCCGGCGTATATATTTTTCCTTTTTTGAAAAGCTTTTCGCATTAGGAAAACACTCCAGTAAGTATGACGGTGAGATAAGGGCAGTCGAGGGAGCAATCAACTGCACACTCCACCGTTCTAAAAGCGTGGGGTGCTTGTATTCCGAAACGAAGAGTTAGTTTAAAAATGTCATACAAAGCAGTGACATTGATTGAAATTAATTTTTTTTTGGCAGTGACATTAATTTTCTCGTCAGTAATTTTATTCCTATGTTGGGAATTATTTTTTACTCTTTAGTTTGATTAACTCTAAAAGCGTGTTTTTTAGTTTTATAAAACTATAATTTATTTTTCGCTTTTTAGTTCGATTTGTTCTACTCGCTAAAAAAATTATGTATTAAATGGTACAAGCAGAAAAACAATGCATTGGCCGGGAATCGAACGCGGGTCGCCTGCGTGGCAGGCGAGCATTCTACCACTGAACCACCGATGCATTTCGTTACGTGACTATTACTACTAAATAACACTACCCGTAAGCCACGTTAAACTTCGTTCCAAAAATAAATTGTGATGACTGTAAGCGTCGTTGCTTGAAAATGAACTGTAGCAGAAAAAATGTCTTGCAGTTGGCGAATCGTCAAAAAATACAACGATTTTAATTTAAAAGGACTTACCAAAAGATGATGTTCTCGACGAATTTGCTAGCGTCACGATCGATCGTTTCTGCTTCAATGTGTGCCTGCAATTCTAACACTTTGTGTATGGAACCAACAAAAATATTTCTAAGTTTTATACCTTTTAGAATGGAATAGGTAGGATCTATAGCAAAATGACCCAGTATTTTAATTTGTGCAGCTTCGTCGAGAACTCTGTGATTATTATTTTTTTATTACAAACGAATCCAGTTTCTCCAAATTTTTATACTTACTCTTTGATGGTCCGGTGGCCTATATTTCTATCGGGATGCTTTTTATTAAAAACTAAAGCTTTTCCTCGAGCGCACTTGTTTTGGTGACCGTAAATAAATATTATTTCTATTCGTTCTTGTAGAGAATACACCATTTTAAAATAACTCGAGATGCTACAGCTACAAGTAATGGCTTTTTTGACGCCACGAATAACTAACCATTAATATATTTGAAACCAAGAAACAAAATAAAAAAAAATGTCAAAAAAGTGACATGTATTAAGAAGAAAAACCGCAGAATAGATACCGCAGTAAAGAAAATAAAATCTGAAAAATCTCAAGGTGACGACGGAATAACGAAATGGGGATTGAAATAATTTTCAGGATATGTAATGAAATCTGGAACACAGGAAAATGAACATATGACTGGTGCAAGCGTACTCTTGTTCCTATTTACAAAAAAACATATTTATGCTTCATGGACTACTCAAAGGCTTTCGACAATGTAAAGTGGAATAAAATGTGGCGCATACTAAAAGAAATGGGTACCTAGCGATATGTTAAAGGTTAAGTGGAACAGTTTGTAAGTTGATCTTATATCAACTTATAAACTGAACTTCGCCTTTTGCTTTTATGTCAATTATTATATGTAAGTATTCTTTGTATTTAAATATAAAAGCAATAAAGTCGTTTATTAATATTATTAATATTATTATTCGATGCGTGGGGCCATGAAACGTGCAGCGCACATGGTTTTGGGTGATTTTGATTTTTGGGGGTAAACCAATACTTTTCTTTTTTTACCCTTCAGTTAGAAAAAGTAAAAACTGTCAGAATAAGAATAAAACTCTTGTACTTCTTTTATAACCTTGATCAGGTCACCTGAAGGATCAAATAAGCATAGAAAAATATTATTTTTTGGAAAGTAGTTTAAAACGAGTCGTTGATATCTACGTTAGTATTTTAGGAACCACCTTGTATAATTTTTGGACGCATAACTACTAAATTGGTCTATTCGTCTATGAATAATTTAACTGGATACATGAAATCCTGTCAAAGCAAACTTTGGTTGTGGATTTAGCATGTATGAAAGGGAAAAATACGCCTAACATTTTCACAGGTAAGCTGCTTACATACAATTTATTTTGACCCTTTACCCAAATTACATAAGGCATTAAAGTTTTAAGTTTTAAGATTTCGTTATCTCAAAACAACAAGGTAGAGCGCTTACTCGCCAGACATAGTATGCCAGATTTTTTTTTAAATAAATACAAAACTTTTTGTTCACATTTTTATTTTCATTTTTAATCCTAATATAAATTTAAGTAAATCTTTAGGAATTTGTTGATTCTTTGTATCAGTCTCCCCTACACAAAGATCGCAAAATAGAAAGCGTATAAATAATTAATAATTGAAATACATCATTACTTTATTAATTACGTATTAATTTGCGTCTTTCGTAATAGTGGTTGAAATAGTAGTGAGAAAAATGGACTAACATTAAAATATTGTTACGATAAAATACGTCCCTGATCTATTATCCGGCCAAAGCGGTCACACAAAGACGAATATCCCTTTGCGGCATAAAAAGACGACCCACATCTAGCGAATGATTTATGGCCGCGGTGTGGTTGAAGGCCTCTAAAAAGGTCGATTTATTTCGAGAGAGAAACCGCTTTATTTAGGAATTTCCAGAAATATTGTTTAGATTTAAATGAAAGGGATGTCGCAGTCAAAACTTAAGGTGTACCAGGCGGTAATCAAACCGATAATCTGCTATGGCTGCGAAACTTGGACCCTTACGAAGCATAAAAAGCTCCTACTGAAACGATTTGAAAGGATCCTGGGGAGAATATAATCAAGGACTCAAATGCCAATTAATATCAAGTAAGGACAAATGCGAAAGTCCCAGGAATTATATCAAAAACCGGACATAGTTAAATCCATAAAATAAATGCGTCTGAGGTGGGCTGAACATGTCCAGAGAGCACCTGACGACTGATTAATCAAGACAGTGTGGGAAAAAAATCGGGTCGGAAAGAGACCGCTGGAGCGACCGAGACTCAGGTGGAAGGAGATCCTAAGAGATCTACAAATTATGCGAATATATGACTGGAAGGAGGCCATGCTGGACCGAGATCGGTCGAGGCAAATCGTTAACGCAGCCAAGACCCACGAAGGGTTGTAGAGCTACCACGAAGAAGAAGTCGCCGATCGAGTGGGAATTTAAAGTTTTGAAGTAATTATAAAGTGTTACAAAAAAAGATTGTATACGATTGTATGAATATCTAAGTGATTTGTCAAGTAAAATTGATTGTGTAGAAATATTAGAATTAAATTGTTAAGTTATTGTACTGAGCGTTTAGAATCATCGAACCCAAAGAGTAAATTCCGTAACAATATCAACAAGACCAAATTCATAATCACACATTCAAACAATTACACAAGAATATAATCAATACAAGTAATAGTCAACATAAAAAATAATAAACAAAAGCAAATTGGGACCATTTTGAGAGTAAAGATGATGATTAATTTTAATGAAGTTTTCGAATGCGAAATGCTTTTGCGTTATCGAATGGTTATTTTGCCTCGCTGGAGCTCGGCCAAATAACTCCTATTCTTGAAAGCAAAAGTACCTATCAATTCGCATTCTAGATACTAAAATAACTATTTTTGGGCTACTGAATATCCACATTTTGCCAATACGATTGAATACCAAGGGCACTACGGAATTAACGTTTGGTGTGGTACTATTGATTGGTCCATATTTTTACGAATCCCGTGCAATAGCCTTGGATATATCTAAAGCCTTTGACTGCGTTTGGCACCAGGCATTGCTAAGTAAATTATCTGCCTACGGTCTCCCAACCAAACTGCGCCAATGGCTTTTGAGCTTCATGCAAGATCGCTCCTTACAAGTGGCAGTTGACGGTATTTCTTCTGATGCGTTTAAAACTAATGCCGGGGTCCCCCAGGGTTTCATCCTGTCCCCCACCTTATTTCTTTTACACATCAACGACCTCTTGAAAACCACCACGAACCTCATTTACAGTTTCGCAGACGATAGCACACTTGTCTCTACTTTCACATTCTATCGATCACTTTCGGTAAATGATACAAATAGACTCAGGCAGGAACAGGTTGATTCCATCAATAGAGATCTTAAAGCAATCGTCGAGCGGGGAACCAACAATCTTGTTCAGTTCAACGCCCAAAAAACACAAAGTGCCACGTTTTCCAAGAAAGTGAATTCCTCAAATCATCCCATCACAATGTCCGGAAATACCCTTGAACCAAGTCCCTCAATCTCGATTTTGGGAGTCACGGTGTCCAATAATATGTTTTGGTATGACCATGTTGCTAACATCGCAAAGCCGGCAAGCCAGAGGCTAGGTTTTCTGTGGAAAGCCAGAAAGTTTTTTACTCCTGATCAATTGTTGACGACGTACAAGGCTCAAATCCGACCTCTACTGGAGTATTGCTCGCACATTTGGGGTTCAGCACCAAGGCATTCTCTTCGTCTTCTAGATTCCATTCAGAAAAGAGCCATTCGCTTGATAAACAGCTCAACTCTCACAGATACTCTTCACCCTCTAGAACATAGAAGAAGAGTTGCAGACCAGTCATTGCTCTACAGATATTTCCATGGCAGATGATCCAGAGAAATAAAAACTCTTGTACCACCATTGGCCACATTCGGCCGAAGAACTCGGCACGCTGATCAGTCTCACACATTTACTCTCAAGCTTGACACTATAAGGACCAATCTCCATCAAGAATCCTTCATTTACAGGGCTGCTATGAAATGGAACAAGCTTCCAAAATCAGTTTTTCCAGAGAACTATGATCGAAACTTTTCAAAAAGCCGGTCCCCAATCATCTTTCTATAATCCCTGCCCCTTCTAATAGTCGCAGTGCGGCCCACACGATAGGTCTACCCTTTTTGCGACTATTTTCATAAAAAAAAAAAATCTTCAAGCTTGCGGGAAATAACCAGAAACTTTGTTATCTTGGTATTAATTCTAAGGCCCATATTCTGGCTGTGTTCTTGGACAGCGCTAAACTGATCTTGCAAATCACCTATATTGTCTGCTATTAAGACTTACATATCCGCACTTTACTATCAATACGCATGTGGTTGTTTTTCCAGATGATATTTCTGAGACATCCTGAAATTGTTGCGGCTTTAATAAATATCGGCAACAATTCTGACAAGTTCCTTTCTATACTGTGCTTTCCTTGGCAGTTCCTGGGACTCCAATCTTTAATGTTCCTTAACCATGAGCATTGCCTATTTCCTCTCATTAAGTGTCCGAGGTAGGCAGTTTTTCTTTTCTTGATGGTATCTATGAGATCGCGTCTCAACATCCGCCGGTATATCCACACTTCAAACGCCTCCAGAGTCGGGAATAAATATAAATCCAACGGAGCTGTCAATGGTTGTCCAAATGAACGCGATTAAAGTCTTAAATTTTACATAAATCGTTCCATTTCAAAAACAAATAGAAATAATAATTCCGTTAATCGGATTTTTGTTTTTTCTATTTCGCCACACGGCGCCGTCGTTCTTGGCCCCAAAATATTAATGATCCTCAGTAGTGGCTGATGTAAATTGTTGCTAATCTCTTTAATGTAATATTTCCTTATACGAGAGAAAATTAGGAGGTGCACAGGGCCTTCGTCGATTCGAAGCAAACAAGCGCTAAAAACATGTATTAATTAAATTCTAATTTTAAAGATGACGTAAACGTGTTAAGACTTAGTTAAGCGCCAATAATACATAAATTATTTAAATGTTAATTGCTCAGAACCGTATTTACACCACTACATGCATATTTTATTATAATTTTAATACGAGGTAAGACTACAAATATCTAGAGACACAGTGGCATTTATGATGTTAATTATTATTATTTGAAAAGTCACCTTTGCTAAATGTAGCAATAAAATGAGAAAGACACACATTTTTCTTCGTAGGTAGCGCTGTGATTTTAAATCTAAACATTGTGATCAATTTAAAACGACCTTTCTTAATGAACTTTTTTGATAATGTCGAAATCAAGAGTATAGTTCAAGTCATAGACCTATTATCCAGAGGAGAGGCAACATCCCATTCATAAAACTCTGTTTGTTTAATCGCAATGATAACACGAGAGTGGCCATGAGTACGACAAAGAATACCAATCGATTTTCTTTGTCCCGTCTTTGTGCTGGCAACGCTGTAACATTACTATGGACTTATGGCCACGCTTGTAACCAGTGGCGTATTGTTTAATCAAAATGAGAATATATCTATCGGGTTATAAGTTTTATATAAAAAATATTTATATATACATATATAAAGTCACGCCTTTTTCGCAAAGGGGTAGGCAGAGACCACTTTCTTCCACTTCCGCTACGGTTCTTACACAGATCTTTTGCTTCCTCTACTTTCATCAGTGCTCTCAAACATGCTCGTCGGTTGTTGGTGCTATTGACCTGGCCTTTTCTCAAAACAATGTTAATTTGATCAAGATATGTTCTCCAAAGTCGACCTCTACCGACTTGTCCACTCACACTCGCTTTATAAATTTGTTTCGTCAATCTTCCTTCATCCATCCTTTCTACGTGTCCAAACCATTTTAAGCATTCCTTTATCTATCTTTGTAACCACATCTTCTTTTACACCACAGTGTTCTCTTATCTCACTATTCTTTACTTTATCCAACCAAGTCACTCCGGCTATACTTCTCAGACTACTCATCTCCGCAGCATTAATCCTATTTTTATGTTTCTTCTGCCAAACCCAACATTCACTACCATACATAAGTGTAGGAACGAACACACCTCCATGCACAGCCAGACGTGCCTTTTTTGACACTTTCTGGCTATTCATAAAGCTGTGCAGTGCCCCATTCATTTGTCTTCCTGCCAACACCCTTCCCTCAATGTCACTGTCATACTTTCCATCTCTCGTAAACTTTGATCCCAAGTACACAAATTCATTTACTTGTTCCACTCTTTTTCCCTCAATCGAAACTCCACAGTTTGTCATGATTTCTTCTCTTTCAAAAACCATTACTTTCGTTTTGCTTACATTTATTTTCATCCTTTGATTTTCAGGGCATCATGCATAACATTAACCATCGCCTGCAGATCCTCTTCAGATGACGCTAATATGACTTGATCATCGGCGTAAAGAAAGCATTTGACGATCAAATCATTCATTTTCAATCCATACGCACTCTCTTTCAAATGTTTTAAACAATTGTCTATGTATAAGTTAAACAGCCATGGCGAAGCCACACATCCCTGTCTCACACCTTTTTCGATGTTAAACCAGTCCGTGGAAGGTCTGTTTATCCTGACACAAGCAGTGAAATCCTCGTAAAGTAATTTCAGTGCTCGTATTAAACTACCACTCACCCCATACATTGACAATGTCGACCACAATTTATTCCTTACCACTCTGTCATAGGCCTTTTTCAAGTCTATAAAAGCGCAATAGACCTTCTGACTTCTAGCCAAGAATTTTTCGACTATACCTCGTAATGATCCATACATCCTGATCCATACATCTTCTTCCTCTTCTAAACACTGCTTGCACATCCCATATCATCTTCTCAGTTTCATTCGTTACTCATTTAATCAATGTCTTTGCATACAATTTGCCGAATAGATGATACTCAGTTTTTTATCAAATTAAAGTGTTGTAGCCTACTAAAAGTATTTTTCTAAACCACAAAAGTTGGGCGCCAAATTGTGTTACCCTAACTAAAGTTAACTACTAAACTAAAGTTCTAAAGTTACAAAAGTGGCGTGCCAACTTTGTGTAACTTTAAAAAACTTACTAACAAACTTACTAACAAACTTACTTACAAATGTTGGGCGACAATTTTGTGTTACGTTAATGTTTTCTTTCTAAAGCCAATTGTGTGTTATGTTATAAGTTACTTTTATAAAACTAAATTATTCCAACTCAAGAGTTGCTAATTGTGTAGCGAACAGTTTTACTAATAAACGTTAAACTAAATTATTTTATCACATTAAAGTACTGAAATTTTTTTTTAAATAATTTTACCTAACGGTCTGAAATGAAAAAAAAAACTTAAATAATTATCATCAATATTAATCGTACAAATAAAATGAAATGTATTTTAAAATTTAAATTTTAATGTTCAAACTGTTTATTAACAGCTAAGTAACCTAAAGGAAAAAACTAAAATATTTTTCTTGGGGTTCCGTAACTCCTTGGTTTCTCGATTAGATTAAATTTGAGGGGATGTATAGATTTCTTATAAAATACTACTATAAAATAGATCAGGAAGGTATATGGTCCTTTAAATAACAACGAAAGAAGGATGATACCACTAAATATGTGTTGCTGAATAGCAGGAAAAGTATTGATTTCCGCATCGTTCTGTTTTCAGATTCGTGTTTTACGCCTCAAAATAATACCTGTTTATTTTGATATTGAAATCTTCATCGCTACACCACTGGATGAAAATATAGTAAACAATGAAATGTTCCAACTTACTTATGAAAATAAACACTTGGGCTTAAATAGTCCGGTTTTTTACATACTTGGCAATGACGAATCATTTCTTCCACTAAATTTTACCAATCATATGCTGAATATCACCGATAATACTCCAAAATCTCGTTGCAACACCTTCGGCAACAGCGCTACTAATAATAGCCGAAACTGTCAGATTTCGTAGTACGCACGGATCTCTGCACGTGGAACCATTCAGACAAGCCGTGCGGCGTTGTCGCTTATCGAGCAACACTTTCTATGATCTAACGGAATGAAATAGTTCAATGGTTCAACATTACATAAAATGGGTAAAATGGGTATAGACGGTGACTGAATGGGTTCCAGAGGGTAAAACTGTAAACCAAACTTACTATTCGAAAGTTTTGGCAACACCGCGAGAGCGAATTCGTAAAAAACGGCCGGAATTGTGAAAAAACAAGTCGTGGATCTTGCACCAGGACAACGCACCTGCTCATAACGCGCAGTCCGTGAAGCGATATTTAGTCGCTAGAGACACTCCAGTGCTCGAACACGCGCCATACACGCCTGATTTAGCAGCCTGCGATTTTTTCCCGTTTCCGAAGATCAAGTCTGCCTTAAAAGAAACCCAGTTGGAAGAGGCGAAGCGAAAATCGGCGGAGCTCCTAAATGCTCTTACAAAACAAGACTTCCAGCATTGCTTTGACCAATGCAAAAAACGAATGGAACGGTGTATAGTGAGGGGAATAAAACTCTTTTTCATTATCAGTCTCGTTATTTAATAGTCAAACCTCGTATTTGGTGAAATATACTTCATTGTCAAGAGAAAACACAATGACAATTTGAACATGTTCATTTAAATAATAAACATCTAGCATTTTAAATGAAGTAGAGCAAATATTCAGTTCAATAAACAGAGTTGTAGCAAAACAATATCAAGCGACAGAATACATTGAATATCTAAGGGCCACTATATTGAATTTCATTTGACCTAAGCAACCTTTTCTGTAGGTCAAACTTGGCATATCCATCTTCATTACTATACACTATAACCCGATCCGTCTCTGTAAATTCATTTCATGAATGGATAAGCGCGCTTGAGCAATAACATACTGTAGTAAAGAATTGTGCAAGAAATGCCCATATATGGCAAACAAATGAATGAACGGCGTAATGACATGTGGAGACTAGATTTGTGAATGGCTTGCGTAACTAGTGACAGGCGCCTTGGATCGGGACGAATAAATTATTTTTAGTTTCTTCATTGGTGTTATTTTTTTAAATTTTTAAACAAAAAATTAAAAGCAAAAGAATTTACCTCATTTCTCCATTGATAAGTTTGGTATTTCAATTTAAAATTCCTTTCGGTAATAATAATCCCATCGAAAACATAAATGTGAAATGAGAGCCAAGTTCAATATTATGATATACGCGTTGGTTGTTGTCTTCAACGACAAAAGCAGAGAGATCTAAATGGGTGCCAAGTTCAATGGTCAGTCCTGAAATGTATTTATAACAACATAAAATATTTTATAAGAACTAAAATATCATTTCTTCTAATAACTTGGGATAATATATTGAAGCCTAAGGTCTGAATTGGGTAGTTCGATTCTTCTTCTTAAAGTGCCATGCAGATTCCCGCGTAGGCGTCTATCGTTTCTCTTATTAAATGATTCTATTAATTGCAGTGCCTGGAAGTCCCGTATTCCTGTCCATTGTCGTATGTTTCGTAGCCAGGATGATTTTCTTCTACCTACTCCTCTTTTTCCTCCTTCTATTTTACCCTGGAGAATAAGACGTTGGAAATGTCAGTATGTCCTCGTTCGTCACATGGTCAACCCACGATACTCTCAGCATTCGTCGCAGGGTCTACATCTCGAACTCGACTCCGTATAAGAGAACGGACCAGACGTAGCGCTTTACCATCCTATATATGAGACTGAGATTTTAGTTTTTATCTGTCAAAAAATTTTTAAGTCTTAAGAACGTTGTTTTTGCTTACTCGATTCTGCATTTTATTTACTGATCTTGGTCCCATTTTTGGCTGATCATGCATCACAAGTATTTAAATTGAGTGATTTGTTCAATGCCATCTCCATTTATGGATATTGTGGTATTTGGAGTATCGTTTCTACTAATGGCTATACATTTGGTTTTACGGATGTTAATTTTCAGACCCAATCCTTGACTTTCTTCATTGAACTTATCTAGTAGAGTTTGTAGATCATTTGCACTATCCGCCAATATCCCGGTATCATCCGCATATCGAATATTATGAAAATTATGAAATATTTTATAGCGTTATAAATAAATTTCAGGACTGACCATTGAACTTGACACCCATTCAGATCTCACTTCTTTTGTCGTTGAAGACAACAATCAAGGCGTATATCATAATATTGTAGTTTGAGAAGTATAGCGGTTGGATAAAGTAAAAAATAGTGAGATAAGAGAACGCTGTGGTTTAAAAGAAGATGTGGTTACAAAGATCAACCAGTTTTACTTTTGATAATTTTGGAATGCTTAGATGGTTTGGACACGTAGAAAGGATGGATGTAGGAACATTGACGAAACAAATTTATAAGGTGAGTGTGAATGGACAAGTCGGTAGAGGTCGACTTCGGCGAACATATCTCGATCAGATCAAGATTGTTTTGAAGAAAGGCCAAGTCAAGAGTACCAACGACCGACGAGCATGCATGAGAACACTGTAAAACAATGTAAAATAAGCAAAAGATGTGTGTAAGAACCGTAGCGGAAGTGGAAGGAAGTGGTCTCTGCCTACCCCTACGGGAAAAAGGCGTGACTATATGTATGTATGTATGTAAAAAAGATTTAAATTTGATTAAGCTAATTAACAAGTTAGCTTAGCCCAATAGGACGTGTATTATTGCTTTGTTAGTTACTGGGTTTATACAACAAATAAGATAAAATAAGGTAAGATAGTTGAACATACTTAACACAATGAAAACGTTTATACACGAACTAAAATAAAATAAAAAATAAAATAGGAGTCGGCCACCTTTCAATTCTTATTTTATTTGAAAATGAAAAAAAATAAAATTGCTTTGTGCTGTTTTATTCAATTCAAAACCAGCCAGTCCAAATAACTTTTGATTTTGCGTAAATGTAAGAAAAACAAAAAACACGTTGAATTTAAATCAAGGGGAAGGTTTGAAAATGTTATTTCACTGTTTCCAAGTGGCATCCCATTAACATTCCCCACCCCTTCTTTAACAACCCAAGAAAAATGCCAACAACAATTTATTTTGCTGATAACAAATTTTGTAATATACCATGAGACCATAACAAAAACAACCTGCACCACTGTTGGATAGGTAGATGTCTAATTAGGGATCAGTTAACTTAATTCTGAATCCATCTCACCTTTTTTGACATTTTTTGTAATTTTGTTTCTTTGCTTCAAACATATTAATGATATATCTAGTTATTTATTTGTGACGTTAAATTAGCCATTATTTGTAGCTATACCATCTAGAATTATTTTAAAATAGTGTTATTGACGAGTTATTGACGAAGCTGCACAAATTAAAGTACTGTGTCATTTTACTTTAGATCCCACCTATTCCATTCAAAAAGTATCAATACTTACAAATATTTCTGTTGGTTCCATACACAAAGTGTAAAAATTGCGTAAGTTTTTTCCTTATAAAAAACAAATTCATCATAAGCTTAGTGAAGACGACTATGACCGCAGAATTGAATTTTGTGAAACAATGTCCTAGAAAATACAAGAAGACGCAAATTTGGTCAAAAATATTTGTATCAGTGATAAATCAACCCATAATTTAAATGGCTTTGTTAAAAAACATACCACAAACTTACCACCGATCATACCACCAATCAAGAGATCTTACATAGGATGAACAAGGACCAAACAATCCTCGAGACCATAAAAAAGCGAAAGACTGCTTACTTTGGCCAAGGTAGGGGTTGCTATTTGACATTTTAAAGAAGGGGGGGGATGTTAAAGGGGTGCCACTTGGAAACAACAGAGTAAGATTTTTAAACCTTCCCCTTGATTTAAAATTCGACAGGTTTTTTGTTTTTGGTTTTGAAATGAAAGCACTGTATATAATTTAAGACTATTTTAGAACATTCTAAATTACTCTCCAATCTTCTAGAGGATTCGAAATATTACAGATCGTTCTTTATTGTTATAGAATATTTTTAGATTAAACATCTTAGATTATTATTGATTATTTGAGAGCACTTTAAATTATTCGTGAACATTATAAACTGATAAAGACTTTAAAATTGAAAGCTTTTTTTTTAAATATGGCAGGTTACTAATCATTGGATTGTAGTTACTTTAGATATTAACTTTAACTAAATATTCTACAGGGGGATATGTTTAGGAAACTGTTCATCTCTCTTGTGTTAAACATTTTATCTTCTTCTTCTTCTTACCACGCCCTCTCCTGCCGAAGGTTGGCGATTCAAATGGCAATTGTAGCTCTGGAAACTGCAGCACGAAGGATTTCTGCAGACGAACCGTCGAACCATCTTCTCAAATCCTTTAGCCATGAGTTTTGGCGTCTTCCTACTGATCTTTTCCCCTGTATTTTGCCTTTCATTATGAGGCGTAATATTTTGTATTTGGGACCTCCCATCACATGACCCAGGTATTGCATTTTTCTTTCCTTGATGGTGTTCAGTAGTTCTTTTTGTTTGTGCATGCGCTGGAGTACTTCATCGTTGGTGATCCTTTGTACCCATGAAATTCGCAGCATCCGTCTATACACATACATTTCGAAGGCTTCTATTCTCTTTTCAGTCTGTGAATTTAGTGTCCATCTTTCACATCCATAGAGTAGAACAGAGAAGACGCAGCATCTGATCATTCGAGTTCTGAGTTCCAAACTAAGGTCTAGTCTTGTAAAAAATGTTTTAATACTCATGAAGATTTTTCTCGCTTGCTCAATTCTTGAAAGTATAAATAAAATGTGGCCAACATATTTAAGGATAGTCCAGCAGGATTTGGAAACTTTAGATCATTGCAGTAGTGACAGACCGATGTTGATTGTATTTACTTGAGAATATATTTGGTCGACTGAGAGACGACACTCATTTAGAAAGCCATTTTAAATTTATTTTCTCTTTTAAATTAACTAAAATTGTAGCTGTTAATTTTTATGGTAATGTGTAGAATATACTTAACCGTTAGTAAGATCTTTGTGTGGATCGTGTCGACGCCGGTAGCTACTAAAAAAGCAAACAGCAATAAAGATAATGAAATTATGTATCTAAATCCTTTCGGACAGAAAATTTTTAATAAGCTACCATTTTGTAGTCGTTTATCTCAAAATGATCGCTATGAAAATAATGACAACATACGTCCAAAGCCAATACATCAATAATTTACAATGTAAAGTTTTTTATCGTTTAAATATGTAAGGAAAATACTCAAATGCTGCAAGAGCTAATAGTACTAACGTAATGGTTTACTTGTTCGTTACTTGAAACACTATTTTTTATTTAAATGTTAATACTAGGTGAGAACCAGTTGGAACTTTTAAGAAAAAGTGTGAGGTCTTTAATGCTAACTGAGCTGAGATCAGATAAGTCATCAAAGTTTGGTTGCCCTAGTATAGAAAGTTGTTTTCTGCCTGGGGCAAAGCAGTGGCAGAGAAGATGTACCATTGTTTCCTCCTCTTTCTTATCGTGACAGCTTCTACAGTAGTCGTGTTGTAGCTCTTCGATGCCCATGCGCCAGCAATTTGCAATTGGTACTCCTTGCTGAGATGAGACATGTACAGCTGTAAGGGTGGTGCCCTCTCTTGCTAGCTCGTCCACCTTACAGTCGAGGATCTACAAAACCGTCGTGAGGCCGGTGATGACATATACCGCAGAAACCAGGCCAGAAACAGCGAAAACCAAAAGACTCCTAGAAAAAGCTGAGATGGAGATACTCCGTAGAATCACTGGAAAGACACAGCTGGATAGAGAGAGAAGCGAGCATATCAAAACAGCCTGTAAGGTCAAGAACATCAATGACTGGGTAGCAAACAGGAAGAAGGAACGGAACGAACACATAGGCAGAATAGACAACCGCAGACTTGTGAGAATTGCTGGGGAAAGAGACGTTGGGCGCCCAAGGAAACGATGAAGCGACAGCCTCACGCAAGGCTACGATAATTGAACAGGCGATTTGCCTAAAATCAAGAATGAAAAAGAAGAAGAAGAAGTATCCATAGAGCTGCCTCGGTAATGGCTGTCATTTTGGCTTGATACACACTACAGTAATCAGGCAAACGAAACGACAGGCTAAGTGAGGGGTCTTCCGAAAAGACACCTGCAACTCTCTCCTCTAGTTTAAAACCGTCCATATAAATATTGCTCTATGAGGTTTAACTAGATTTAACACTATCAAACTCAGCGACCCCGAAAACTATGAACTCGACACTAATATCAGCCGCAGTTATTTAGGGTGGGTACTTTCCGTTGGGACACTTTGTATAGTTACCAATAAATAAAGGAACGAAATATTGGATTTACGAAACAAATTAACGAATAGCGGAATCAAATTAATCAGTACCGGAATTATAAAATTATAAAAATCCAAAGTTATGGAAAAAGCGATTAACACAGAACTTATCAAATATCTGGAGAAATTTGAGATAATCCATGACAGACAATATGGATTTCGACAACTTCGGTCAACTGGAGATTTGCTGGCTTATGTCATTCAGCTCTGGACAAACACTATTGAAAAGTTTGGTAAATCTCGTGCAATAGCCTTGGATATATCTAAAGCCTTTGACCGCGTTTGGCACCAGGCATTGTTAGGTAAATTATCTGCTTACGGTCTCCCAACCAAACTGCGCCAATGGCTCTTGAGCTTCATGCAAGATCGCTCCTTACATGTGGCAGTTGACGGTATTTCTTCTGATGCGTTAAAAACTAATGCCGGGGTCCCCCAGGGTTCCATCCTGTCCCCCACCTTATTTCTTTTACACATCAACGACCTCTTGAAAACTACCACGAACCCCATTTACAGTTTCGCAGACGATAGCACACTTGTCTCAACTTTCACATCCTATCGATCACTTTCTGTGAATGATACAAATAGACTCAGGCAGGAACAGGTTGATTCCATCAATAGAGATCTTGAAGCAATCGTCGAGTGGGGAACCAACAATCTTGTTCAGTTCAACGCCCAAAAAACACAAAGTGCCACGTTTTTCAAGAAAGTGAATTCCTCAAATCATCCCATCACAATGTTCGGAAATACCCTTGAACCAAGTCCCTCCATCTCGATTTTGGGAGTCACGGTGTCCAATAATATGTCTTGGCATGACCATGTTGCTAACATCGCAAAGTCGGCAAGCCAGAAGCTAGGTTTTCTGTGGAAAGCTAGAAAGTTTTTTACTCCTGATCAACTGTTGACGACGTACAAGGCTCAAATCCGACCTCTACTGGAGTATTGCTCGCACATTTGGGGTTCAGCACCAAGGCATTCTCTTCGTCTTCTAGATTCCATTTAGAAAAGAGCCATTCGTTTGATAAACAGCCCAACTCTCACAGATACCCTTCACCCTCTAGAACATAGAAGAAGAGTTGCAGACCAGTCATTGCTCTACAGATATTTCCATGGCAGATGCTCCAGAGAAATAAAAACTCTTGTACCACCATTGGCCACATTCGGCCGAAGAACTCGGCACGCTGATCAGTCTCACCCATTTACTCTCAAGATTGACACTACAAGGACCAATCTTTATCAAGAATCCTTCTTTTACAAAATCAGTTTTTTCAGAGAACTATGACCTGCAACTTTTTAAAAAGCGTGTCCACAATCATTTCCTTTCTATAATCCCTTCCCCTTCTAATAGGAGCAGTGCGGGCCGTCCGCGGCCCACACGATAGGTCTACCCTTTTTGCGACTATTTTCATAAAAAAAAAAAAACAAATAACAATTAGTGAATAAAGAATGGCGAACGGCGGAATAACCGAATGTTTTCTGTAATACAGAATCAGTAACCCTCTTCCATATAGATGGTTTACAGTTTTTTCTTATTTTTGCGGCATTTATAATTTGTTTTTACGTGTAACATTTTGTTGCAATTAAATTGTTTTCAACAACATTCAAGCTTGTCTGAATCGATACTTTTGGCAAAACCATTTTACATAAACATGTCAAATTCGGCTCATATATTGAGAAATTTTATAAACACACCTCAAACAGTTATTTAGATATTAATCAAAAATCGTCATTTTTATCACTGACTTACCTATAGATCAAAACTCTACCAGTTTCAGATGACCTAGAAAGTTTAAATTTGGCATCCAGATAGGTAGTTGGGTAAATACAAAGAAATAAATCAGAAACTAGTAAATTTTTATCATTTTATATAGTCGAACTTTCGTATTTATTACGTTATTAACTGGGATTTATTATTAATTATACAAAAAAATATAGAAAATAACACACAAAAAAACAATTATACCCCGTAAACGTAGGGAAATACAGTAGAATATCAAAAACTACTTGATATTAATTTTATTATGAATGAGTATTATTAATATTAAGTACCTACTAGTCAGTCATGGAAGAGCCCTATGTTCGATGGCTAGTTTTTATCAGCAAGCCAAATTTTCATAAGAATAAAATAAGAACTTACAGCTTTAGAACTTGCGAAGGCCATAATATAATTCGTATGTTCGAACTAGCCAAGTAAGACCTTAGGCTTCAATATATTATGTAAAAATTATAGAAAACTATTATACTATTATAGAAAACTCTAAAAATTCCCTGAAACCGGTACATAGGTGGTCACTTCAAGGAGATAAATTTAATATTTCCTTCTTTTAATTAACAAGCATCTGCATAAATATATATACTGGGTATAATACACGATGTACCAGATGTAATTCAATGCCTGTCGCGGCATACAGCCAAAGGAGTATTTTGTTTTCTGATACATAATCGAACCAAATATACCTATAGTATAGGTTAACATGCAGCGAAATTAACTGGTAATTTAAAAAACAGTTTTATATTTTCAATGTATTATCTTAAGTTATTAGAAGAAATGATATTTTAAGTTGTTATGAAATATTTTATGTTGTTATAAATAAATTTCAGGACTGACCATTGAACTTGGCTTCCATTTAGATCTCATTAGCTTGGTCTTGTCAAAATTTATTTCGAGACCTAGGGCTCGGCTTTCATTTGCTCGTACACAATGCAAAATGATAAATCTCACATTAACACCCTTATTTAACCAGATAGAGTTCGCAGAATAAAAACATGTTGGTCCATTTGACCTAATACTGGGGTTAAACCAGTTCAAAGTTCCATATGGCCGTTCAAAAATTAGTGATCACAGTTACAGTTAAACGAGTGGATTTTCTCATTCTACAAATAATCTTTAGATGAATTTTAATGAATATAATGGTATTAAAACTGACTCGATGTCAAGCGATGATAAAAATATTTTAATGTAATCAAAAAACAAGTCTGGACCAAAGAAGAAGTAGTTAAAGCGCGCGTGTTCGTTTCTAGACGATTTAAATTCGATGTCATAATATTTATACAGGGCGATTAATAAGTCTAAGATTCGTATTCGAGAATATTTATTTGAGACGATTCAACATCAAACGTATTTACATAATGTTAGCGGCATATTTATTCAGCGGAGATCTTCTTTTATCTCAAGACAATCATAAATGAAGGATACATTCATTCATCAGCTGGCGTTACGTCGTTCATTCATCAAAATCTCCCTCTTCGGTACATTTCTTGCGCAATGCGACATTCAACAATTTACGTTGGAATAAGTATTATATATTTTAGGTAAGTTGTTTTCTTCCGTTTTGTACATGGCGCACCTTCCTCCCATTATAGTAAAGCCTAATCAACGTGGCTGTGTTTTTATTAATGAGTCTCTATCACACCTGAAAGCTGAATCATATTGTGTAGGCTGTGCTTACCTTTATTTCTGCCGGCGAGAGCTCCAGCGATAGTCTAGGAAGCATTTCGTGTGTAGCGAGGTTCCTAAATTCGTTCATATTAGATCTATATGTTTCTAGATGGTATGAACGTGAACGCGCAATTTTTTTTTGTATAACGCTTGGTTGCCAAGTTATACATTTTTAATGAAAGTATTTTCCGAACTAAAAAATTTTGCAATAAAATTTTAAACGTGGTGATTTGTATGGAAAAATTTACTGTTTTTTTTTATTTTATTTTAAGCAACAATTATATTCATTTCCATGTGGTTTATATTTTCATTTTATTTTATTCGCGAAAAATTGCCTACACAATTTTCGCAGATCACGCGCGAATTGACATATATATATATATAACTGCAAAATTTATACAAAACTATAATATAATAGAAAACTATAACCATTTTTTCGGGGTATTATACACGATTATGTATCAGATGTAATTCAATGCCTGTCGAGGCACATAGCCAGAGGAGTAGTTGTTTTTTGATATATAATCGACCATCATGAACCTATAATATAGATGACATACAGCTGAATTAGCTGATTTTTTTAAAAATCAGTTATACATTTTTCACATCTATTCACGCTGTCGAAAAATGTTTATAGTTTTCTATAAATTTTGCAGATTACAATACTTCTTCGCAGAAGCTATTGCTTGTTAAAGAGTATAGATGTCGTGACTGGCGCTTTTCGCGTAGCACTTCATGTGTACTTGATAGGAATGGAAGCTGTTGATGTGTCCAGTCAAGGTAAACCTGCCCTATGCTGATGAGGGGCATTACACCCCGAAACCGGTCACTTCGGATGGATAAATCTAATATTTTCTTCTTTTACTTAACAAGCATCTGCATATTGTTACCAAAATGGGGTATTATACATGATTATGTATAAGATGTAATTCAATGCCTGTCGCGGCACATAGCCAGAGGAGTAGTTGTTTTTTAATACCTAATCGACCCACATGAACCTATAATATAGGTGACATGCAGCGAAATTAGCTGATTTTTTAAAAATCAGTTATACATTTTTCATATATATATATAAACTAGCTTTTGCCAGCAACTTCATCCATGTAGAAGTCGAAAATGGTTCTAATAGGACCCGTTCGGCGATGAGTTTTAATAAAATACGAAACATGTCTTCTATCAATTCTATTAAAGACTATTTTATGCAAAATTTGAAGTAGGTTGGACCAAGGAATCACGTTGTCCCATACAAACTTTGTCCCTCGTTTTTCACTCCCTAAGGGGCAGAATTTTAGAAAATTCTTTTTTATCGTATGCCTACGTCATACAAAAAATACACCCTTCGAGTTTCAGGTCTCTACGATCAGCGGTTTAGGCTGTTCGTTGATCCGTCAGTCAGTCATTCAGGACAAAGCATTTTATATGTATAGATGAAAACATTGTTTGTATGTATGTCCTTCAAAAACTCCCAAACGGCTGGACCGATTGGGATGAAATTTTTAGAAGTTGTTTTATACATACCAGGGGTGGTTTAAGTAAAAAAAATAATCTATATAAATAAAATTCAATATAAGTCCATTATGGACTCCAAAACGGCTGGACAGATTTTGATGAAATTTTCAGGCAATCTTCAGATTGCTGAGTTTGTTAGTAAAATTTCCAATTTTGTTAGCGCCCCTACAAAAGGGGTAGAATGGGGATGAAATATAAAAATTATCAAAAACGGCCGATATTAGTATCAAATTCGTAGTCTTCGGAGACGCTAAGTTTGATAGTGACCTTCGCAATTATGTAAGCACCCATACAAAAGGGGTGGGAAGGGGATGAAATATAAAAACTAATAAAAATGCCGAAATTAGTGTCGAATTCATAGTTGTCGGGGTCGCAGAGTTTGATAGTAATACTTCAAAAGCAGGTGAGCCAACGTTCGGGCAGGACAACATCTGTCGGGTCCGCTAGTATACAAATAAAATAACAATAAATGTTTCATAAACAAGCTGCCGATCTACAGAATAGTACAATGTAACTTATTTATTTTATTTTAATATTGTTTTGACCACTGCTGACGGCCGTTGACACCTCCTACATCGAAAACAACCCTGTCGCACCGGATGCTTTAACATAGGGAAAAATCGCAAGGTGGCGCTGTCAATGACAAAATGTCGGATCGAGGTGTGAACAACAATTATTCTGTCATTTAATCACTTTTAAAACAAAGTTTTATTGAAGTGAATTTTAGTTATCTCGGAGATTTGAGTTGATTTTTTTTGTTAAACTATTGGATTAAAGCTGGATTTAAGGTTTGTTTTCGACGTTTCAGTTTTATTGTCACTGGTTTCTTGTTAAATGCCAGTAAAGACCGGGTGTGTCTAGGTATCAATTTGGATTTGTTAACAAAGTTTTTCAGTTCTGTTGTCACTGTAATTCTCGTTGTAATGCCTATGAAAGTCGAAATATCAATTTCGGACATATTGTGTATTATGTGGGTGAACGTGTTCGACCAATTGAGGAAGGTGAAGAGGTTTTTAAGGCTGGCCGCATCATTTTATGCGGAACTGACGGTCTCAATGAAAAAATCATCAAAAGTTTATGCATATGATCCATTTCTAAACTGCCTTGGGATTTGAAGGAAATTTATGTAAAGATTGCCATAGGTAGAGCATTATGGAACACAGCAAATTTTTTACGATTTTATCTCCATATCCTTTTTTTTAATCCGTTACATTTTCAAATTTTATGCTTTATTAACACCAATTCTTCACAAAATATCGTTCAAATATAACATTTTCAATGCTTGAATTGATCAAAATGATATATAAAGTTTACTTTTCACCCATATAAACAAATGGAGGTTAGTTTGTTGTTCACACCTCGAGAAGTTCATACGATCAATAAAAGATGTCGCCCACTCCGTGATTTTTCCCTATTACCTCCATCTAACCTGCCCAAAGAAGTTTTTACTTTAAAAATTGCGTTTACGTTCATGTTTTGTTTAAACCGCAACCAGCTGTAAACCGTAAACGACTGTAAAACATCCCTCTTCATTCGCAATGTCTTCATCGATCTTTCTAAAAATTTTGTAGTTGAGCATTTTTCATTCAATTCTAGTTGGATGTTACTGTCAAACAAAGACATAACAACAGAAATTTTTTCCATCAAACAAGCTTCCCATTTTTTAAGACTAGAAGTTGGAAGATAAGAAGATGGAATTGTATATATATATATACCAGAAAGGTACTTGGCATGCAAGACTGCAAACTCGTATGATCAAAGATATTATTCAAATAGGGAAAAAAATTAAAGAAAAATTGAACACTTTTCCTGCAAAAAAGCAGTTGGAGCCTCGATGTACTTGATGTCAGGAACTTGGCCAAATTATTTCAAGAAAGCTTTAGAATCTCTTGAAGGTAAAAAGAACATTTTACAACGGAGCTCGGTATAACATACAAATGAGGTGTACTTTCAATGTCACTGGTTATTGTAAAGATGAAACTACAGATCGAGTAATGAGCAATGAGAAATTACAGTGAAAATATTCACAACGAAAGTTGAAATAAATGCTGCTGGTGCAGCGAGAGATGATATGGTTAAAATGAGTGTTTGAGGAGCCATAGTTCCCATTTTAGAAGTGAGGCTGCGATCAAATTATTACATAATCCATAGTTGCATCATTAAAAAAAACATATAGATATTAGACATTTTTTGTTTTTGAGCTGGTGATGGTTGGTTTCATAGAAAAAGTAAAGAAAGGTTACATCTAAACACCAACTTTATGACAAAGTCTTTATTTAAACCCAGTTTAAGGAAGTAACAAAGTTCTATAGGTTTGACCAAATTATTTCGACCAGGAACCAGGTATTAAAGCTGAAGGCAGAGCATATTCATCATCCTGTATAGTTTAGTTTTAGCAGTTTACAAATTATCAGCTGTTAAGACAATCGATTGATTAACAAATAAAAATTTTATTAAAGTATTAACAGTTTTCTGATTAAAAGCCAAGTTTTCATGAATTAAATATCAAAGGGTTTGGCATCGCTGCTAATGCGTACACAAAATCATGTTGCATTCACAGTTTAAATCACAGTTAAATTCACAGCTCAAATCACTGTTGTAATCACAGTTAAACGCGAGGCAAGAATTTTAAACGAAGCAGGTTTGGGATTTTCAATAGTTTGTTTTTTTCACCGGCGAGTCATTGGAAATTTGGACGAATTATGCGTTGAAAGCTCATTTAATTGACTCAGATGATACTTACTATGTTTAAACAAGTTTTTAAAAGCTCTGGAATAGGGTAATAAAAAAATCATTGACATATGACGTTACTGTTTACGTAAGGTTGACAAGTGTAATGAATTCCTTCCAAATCAAGGTTTATTAAGCACAAAAACTTGACATATACATGACAATAGTATTTGACAACTTCAAACAATAACATTAGAATAAATATGAATGTAATGCAGAATGTATCATTACAACAAGTGACTTTATATTGACAGAAGAATCTTTAGCTTCCTAACAAAAGAATAACTGTTTATTTAACCGAAAATAAAACGTTTACAATGTACTGGACTATAAAACGTCGTAGGTAGTGCCTTCAGCTGAAAGGCGAAGATGCTATAGGAAAAGCGGGATGGCGAACGAATTAAAAAAGTCAAAAAATAAAAAAAAAATTGCCAGTGCTTATTATTGTTTCACGTAAAGTACCGTACCTCGCGGTATTCTTAGAGTAGTTTATAATGGATTATAAATAAGGTAACTATCGTGGTATTTGCATATATAGCTAGGCACCATTCTGTACGAAAATTACTAGTTAGCCTTTGAAAAGAAATCAGTATTGTTAATTGTGAGAACATTCGAAGACGACAGGACAAAGAATTGTGGTCGAGAATTTTTATTTGTACCATTACGAAACTGTCACAGAAGGATGTCTCTTCATTAAATATATTGTAGTGCCATTGGGACGCTTACCTTTACATACATACGTATAGTCACGCCTTTTTCCAGTAGGGTTAGGCAAACACTAACACGCTGCTATATATTCTCCACATTGCTCTATGGAGTAGAGAGTTGGACGCTGACCGACTCATTATTGAAGAGGCTGGAGGCCTTTAAAATGTGGCTCTATAGAAGGATCCTACGAATAAGCTGGATGGAACGAATAAGGAATGAGGTGGTTCTACAACGAATGGGGAAAAACACAGAAATAATTAAAATAATAAAAAGCCAAAAACTCGAATACTTCGGACACGTGATGAGTCATCCGGAGAAATATTACCTCTTTCATTTAGTGATACACAAAAGATCTGATAGGTCAAAGTGCTTGGGAGGCAGCATGGCCTTGTAACGTGCCTATTTTTTCCCTTCTACAGTTCCATTATAATTGTGTCTCCTATAGTTTTGTATTCCTCAGGTACTCGTAAATAGTGTCGCGTGCCGTATTTTGTTGTAACTTAAATATGTATATTATTCGTTGTAAATAGTGTTGCATACCTTATTGTGATAGGATTCGATTGTTAATGGCTGTGGCATTTTTGTTGATCGCTGGAGATTGAGTGGGGTGTTTTCGTTATTAGATTTTGCTTTGTTTTTTGGCCTCGATTGTTGTGTGTTGTCGGTTATATTATTGTTTGGTTTGCATTTCTGTGTGGATGGGGCTGGCTTTCAACACGGACGAGCGGGATTCTTGGTGTGGAGCATGGACTTGCGTTGGTTGACGTCGGTTCCGTGTCATTTCTTGATATCCGGCTTGGGAAGTAGTGCTAGTCATGTGGTGAGAGTCTTCGAAGTCGGGTGTGGTGAGAATTTTTGGGGCGTTGTGATATTAACAAGTGTGCGGAGCCTCTACGGTTTTCTTTTCATATCTGGCTGTATTTGGGCCATCTTGATTGGATTTTAAAGAAAAACCATTTAATTTTTAACTTGACCATTCTATCTTACCTTCGTTGTTGATATTTTGGATTTTGGTGCCGAGTTAAAATAACCGCATGCGGGATTTATTTGAGGAAAGCCTTTGTTAATTAGCAGGTGCCGTTCCATAACCAAACCAGCCACAGGAGTAGTGCATTCGTATCATCCATATCGACGATAAATTGCAGTGTTATAAAGACTTGCTTGGTGTTTTTAGCAGGAACTCCGTATTAAGGTGTTCAAGATTAAAGTTATTCTATTTTTTTTTATATTTGATCTACAATATACGTTTACCCAAAGGTTACAAGTGAGTTATTTTTGAATATTTAACGACGTGACTTATTTTTGACACCACGATTAAGTTTTGTTTTAATTTATTAATATAATACATTATTAAAAACTATTTATTGCATTAGATATGCCAAAACTAAGTACTTTTATTTATTGTTAGCTGCTAATTTTGACTATATTTGTTATAATGTTATTATTGAACTGAGTACTTTGATTTATTGTTGGCTGTTGATTTTGACTATATTTGTTATAATGTTATTATTGAACTGAGTACTTTGACTTATTGTTGGCTGTTGATTTTGACTATATTTGTTATAAGTTTATTATTGAACTAAGTACTTTGATTTATTGTTAGCTGTTGATTTGGATTATATTTGTTATAAGTTTATTGAACTGAGTACTTTGATTTATTGTTAGCTGTTAATTTTGACTATATTTGTTATAAGTTTATTATTGAACTGTGTACTTTGATTTATTGTTAGCTGTTGATTTTGACTATATTTGTTATAATTTTGTTATTGAGCTGTGTACTTTGATTTATTGTAGGAGTAAAGTATCCAATATATTTTAGCTATAATTTCATTTATTTGGTTCACCATAATCTCAGTTGTTTATCGTGTGGCTCTGCTAGTGCCTATAAGACCTAGGGGTTTCCGGCTTGAACCGTCTAAGTCGGTGGCGCGGCTCACTTTTATATATATATTTTTTCTTCTACCCTCTACGGCTGAGCTCGGGCATAATTTGCCAGTAGAGAGACCGCTGACAAAGTACTCTATAGAGAACGAATAAGACGTTGTAGCCTTCATGACCCACCCTAGTGATGCAGGGTAAGTTTTCCGGAAGTAGAGGCCCAGGACGAAGAAGAACATCTTGGCTCCGAAATCTTCGAGAGTGGTATAGCAAATCATCCGTTTAACTATTCCGAGCTGCGATAAACAAAGTTATTATAGCCAATATGATTGCCAACGTTCGATAATCGGACAGGGTACCGGAAGAAGAAGGTATGCAAAGACCACTTCCTTTCACTTCCGCTACGGTTCTTACACGCATCTTTTGCTTCCTCTACTTTCATCAGTGCTCTCATATATGCTTGTCGATTGTTGGTGCACTTGGGGAGATAGCAGTACATGAGCTTCTACTCCTTAAAGGGAGAATTGAAGAAATGGGACTTAACTATGAGCTGAAAATGTACAAAAAGCAGAGAATGCTGAAGTGCCTAGGAAAAAATTAGACCTCTTTCACAACTCCTATTTACTCATTCATTCAAGGGTCGACGGCAGTGTAAATGGATTTCTCGAGAAGGGTCTAGTTTTGTTTAAATGAAAAAACCCTGTGATTATCACAAAGAGATGAACGGAGACGTGTTTGAAGAATATTTCAAACAAATGATTGAAAGGCGAAAAAGTTGTTCGTCAACGATTTATTTATACTTAGTAAGCAAGTTAATTTTGATTTTTAATTTGAACAACATTATCTGTCACTCCAACATATTTTTTAAAAGAAAATTTTGCAAAATTACCAACAATTAGTCCCCATTACTGTTCTTCTTTACTATCGGTATCGTTCTCGTTTGCTTCATCCAGCTCATCTTCACTTTCAACATCATTAGACTTTGCAGGGTTCGATCTTTGGTATTCTTTTTTTATTTGAGGTACAGCCATCAGAAAAAATAGGAAATTTTCTTTTTCTGTTCAACCAGTTCCGAAATAGGTCTGTTTACTATGTTATTCAATTTATGCAAGTTAAGACCTGAATTATTCTCGAAAAAGAGGAAAAAGCAAGACAATGGAAGAATTACGTTCAAGAACACTTTCAAGATAATGAAAGAACAAATTTAGAAGATAACATCTTAATAAATCGTACGGGTCCTGCAATAACAAAAGATGAAATTCGTAATGCCTTAAAACAAGCCAGAAACAATAAGGCAGTTGGCCCTGATGACCAACCAGCAGAGTTTATCAAACTTATTGATGAAGACAATCTTTCCCTTCTAGAAGTAATTTTTAAAAAAATTTATAATGAGGGTCGTTATCCGGCAGACTGGCTTAAATCTACGTTTATTCCACTTCCAAAGAAAAACAAAGCAAAGAAATGCGGAGACCACCGTTTAATCAGCCTAATGAGTCATGCTCTTAAATTATTCCTTATGGTCCTACACAACCGAATTTACCGCAAGTGTGAGGCCAATATCGCAAATACTCAATTTGGATTTAGAAGTGGGATGGGAACCAGGGAAGTCCTGCGGGTGCTCACACAAAACTGCAGAGATGTTCAGAAAGATGTCTTCGTATGTTTTGTGGACTTTGAAAAGGCGTTTTACGAAGTAAGGCATGATAAACTAATCGACACATAAAAAAAGCAGACTTAGACGACAAAGACATCCGTTGTATACAGAATCTGTACTGGCATCAATCTGCTCATATAAAAACAAATGACTTTACAACTGAAGATATTGTCATATGTAGAGGCGTAAGACAAGGCTGTATATTATCACCTCTTCTATTTAATCTTTATTCGGAAACCATCTTTAAGGAAATCATGGAAGATAAAAATGTTGGAATTAAGATAAATGGGGTATATATAAACAACATTAGATATGCAGATGACTCCATCTTAATTGCAGATAACCTTGAAGATCTGCAACAAATGATCGATGAGCTGAATCGTATTGGTACAAATTATGGTCTTAAAATAAATAGCAATAAAACAAAGTTCATGATGGTAAGTAAATTCCCATACAACAATGCAAGATTAATAGCAGACGGCCAAACTTTAGAACATGTAGCACAACATAAATATCTAGGGAGCTGGTTACATGAAGATTGGGATAATGACAAAGAAATTAAATGCAGAATAGAAACAGCTCGAAATAACTTTTTTAAATATAAAAGCGTGCTAACCAGTCGTGACATCAAACTAAAGCTAAGATTACGTTATGCCAAATGTTATGTGTGGTAGGTGTTGCTGTACGGTGCAGAGACCTGGACATTGAAGTCATCTTCCGTCAACAAAAAAGAAGCATTTGAAATGTGGATATATCGTAGGATGCTAAGGGTGCCATGGACAGACAGAGTAACCAACGATGAAATTCTAAGAAGAATCGGCAGAGACTGTGAGTAAATGCTTAATGTCAAAAAGAAGAAAACATCGTATTTCGGACATATAATGCGAAACTCAAAATATCAACTGCTACAACTTATTGTCGAAGCAAAAATAGAGCGAAAGCGAGGGATAGGCAGAAAGCAAATGTCATGGTTAAAAAATATAAGAGATTAGACGGGGTTAAGAACGATAGGAGAGTTGGTACACACAGCAACCGACAGAGAAATGCATGGAAATATGGTCGCCAATATCCAACCATAGTGAATAGGCAGTCGAAGAAGAAGAAGAAGACCTGAATGCTGTGTAATCCAGGGAATACGCCTGGCGCAGAAATACATGATAACAACTCTACGCCGCGTGTTTTGCTGAGTCACACAGGGGTGGAAGAGGATAAAATCACGAAAAAATGTAATTCTACAATATAATAGTACAAAATACATCATTCTTTGGAAAATTAATTTTTAAAATTGGTGTGGCATGAGAGACCTTTCCCAAAAATACCAGCGGCAGTTAACGCGTTAATCGCTAGTTTTATATATGAGAGCATTATTATCGTTTTAAAGAAACGAGTCAACACTGATTCATTGTTAAACTTCTTTAAAATATTAAATGCAACATACTCGACTGTTATAAGCCACTCCCTACAACATGTACCCCCACCAGTCTTCTTTCTTTTCATTCATAAAACCCACATGCTGACCTTATTTTAAATTTCGTGTAACTTTTACCAACTCGAAGTCGATAGAATATTTATCATTTTGTAATTTAAATAATTATGCAAAATCAAATAGCATTGAATAAATTCACAACTCAATATACATACTTATGCGCATGTTGTATTAGCAAATTATTAGTTTTGCAATTTTTTTGACCGCGTATTGATTTACTCCGTACATTTCTTTTATATAAAAACTAATTAAGTAGATCGGTAAGCTCGTAAATAATTAATATAATAACTTTAAAATTATTTGAAAAACTTGCCGATACTTCTCGCGTATATACAGGTTGTCCGGAATATACGTGGACAACGGGTAATGGCAGACACCTGGGAGAAAAATAGATCGATTTGGGTCTAAGTAAATTATATCCTTCGTTTAGCCGTCAGAGGGTTTGGAAGATTGACGGAAATTATTATTTTTTTTATTATTCGAAAACGTGCTGATAGATTGCCACCATTTTTGTGTGTGCGGTTTATGTCTATTTAGCAAAATGGAAACCATTTCCAACACTCGATGAAATAATTATTTTAATAGGTTATTGTCAAATTTCTATTTCAATTTCTATCTATTTCGAGATACTTCATGATAGACAATATGGATTTCGACAACTTCGGTCTACTGAAGACTTGCTGGTTTATATCACTCAGCTCTGGACAAATACTATTGAGAAGTTTGGTAAATCCCGTGCAATAGCCTTGGATAGACCTTAAGCCTTTGACCGCGTTTTGCACCAGGCGTTGTTAAGCAAATTATCTGCCTACGGTCTCCCAACCAATCTGCACCAATGGCTCTTGAGCTTCATGCAAGATCGCTCCTTACATGTGGCAGTTGACGGTATTTCTTCTGATGCGTTAAAAGCCAATGCCGGGGTCCCCCAGGGTTCCATCATGTCCCCCACCCTATTTCTTTTACACATCAACGACCTCTTGAAAACCACCACAAACCCCATTTACAGTTTCGCAGACGACAGCACACTTGTCTCAACTTTCACATCCTATCGATCACTTTCAGTGAATGATAAAAATAGACTCAGGTAGGAACAGGTTGATTCCATCAATAGAGATCTTGAAGCAATCGTCGAGTGGGAAACCAACAATCTTGTTCAGTTGAACGCCCAGAAAATACAAAACGCCACGTTTTCCAAGAAAGTGAATTTCTCAAATCATAAATGGCTAGGTTTTCTGTGGAAAGCTAGCAAGTTGTTTACTCCTGATCAACTGTTGACGACGTACAAGGCTCAAATCCGACCTCTACTGGAGTATTGCTCGCACATTTGGGGTTCAGCACCAAGGCATTATTTTCGTCTTCTAGATTCCATTCAGAAAAGGGCCATTCGATTGATAAACAGCTCAACTCTCACATATACCATTCACCCACTAGAACATAGAAGAAGAGTTGCAGACCAGTCATTGCTCTACAGATATTTCCATGGCAGATGCTCCAGAGAAATAAATACTCTTGTACCACCACTGGCCACATTTGGCCAAAGAAATCGGCACGCTGACCAGTCTTACCCATTTACTCTCAAAATTAACACTACAAGGACCAATCTCTATCAAGAATCCTTTTTTTAGAGGGCTGCTACAGAATGGAGCAAGTTTCCAAAATAAGTTTTTCCAGAGAACTATGACCTGCAACTTACTTTTAAATTGAACTCAATTAGCACTGAAAAATGTAATTTTGTAGTACAAAACCACACACAAAAATGGTGGCAATTTATCAGCACGTTTTCGATAATAAAAAAAATTGTCGCACATACATACATACATATTGTCACGCCTTTTTCCCGTAGGCGTAGGCAAAGACCACTTCCTTTTACTTTCGCTGCGGTTCTTACACACATTTTTTGCTTCCTCCACTTTCACTAGTGCTCTTATACATGCTCGTCGGTTGTTGGTACTCTTGACCTGGCCTTTTTTCAAAACAATGTCTATCTGATCCAGATATGTTCGCCGAGGTCGACCTCTAGCGACTTCCGTCCATTCACACTTGCCTTATAAATTTGTTTTGTCAATCTCCCTTCATCCATCCTTTATACGTGTCCAAACCATCCAAGCATTTTTTTTATCTATCTTTGTTACCACATCTTCTTTTACACCACAGCTTTGTTACCTTATCTCACTATTTTTCACTTTATCCAACCGAGTCACTACGGCTATACTTCTTAGACTACTCATCTCCGCAGCAATAATATTATGCTTTTTTTGCCAAATCCAACATTCTCTACCATACATAAGTGTAGGAACCAACACTTCTCTATGCACAGCCAGACGTTGATACTTACTGGCTGTATCCCGAATTCATGTATGTTACTTCTTCTATGATTTTGTCCATCAGGAGGTTGAATAAAAATAGACTAAGGCTATCTCCCTGTCTAATTCCTACTGGAGTGGGGATGCTAGATGTAATATTCTCTCCAGCTTTGATTTACGTTCTGTTAGTATACCGTTTTTACTATGTTGGCAGGGGCTTCTTTTTCCTTTAGGATTTTTATGACGTTTAGGTGATTCCTGGAAAAATGAAATCAATGACGTCTGAGAAGTTCTGGACCTGTAGCAGTTCTGCGACTGGTAAGTTTTCTTTCCACAACTCGATGCCGAACTGTCCTCTCGCTTACACTAACACCCCGAGCTTCTTAATGTTGATTTCTTATTTCTACAGCTGTAGCATGGCGTTGTAATCGGTCATCTTGGGCGTTAGTTTTTCGTTGAGGGCCAGTTGCAGGTTGCCTGGTGTGGGCATCAGTTTGCAAATAACGTAAATGAATTATTTGCACAGTACTTCTGGATACTTAATATTGCAAAGCCACATACCGTTGACTTTTTCCATCTCGAAGTAAAGCAACAATGGCAGCTGCTGTATCATGATTTACCATAATTGTAAAAGTTAAAAAATAATCTGAGATTTACTTTGACATTTGAGTTTGTCAATAACGAGGTTAGGTTTGTCAACAAAACAATAGAAACAATGTAATGCGCCAACTTAATGACTGAACAAATTCAATAATTTCAGCTTATTTTTGAATTTTTGTTTATTTTGTCTTGGCAGTAGTTCTATGACCAAAGTAAACAGTTATTAATCTTTAAAATAAATTTAAATGAGTTATTTATTTATTTCTATACAATAGTTTGAGTATTATTTTTAAAAAGTGAAATTTTGCGCTTTTCTCAGGTGGCCCGTTTTCCGTGTCTGTCACTGTAGTATGTGATAAAGTACAGCGGAACAAAAACAACAAGATGTTATTGCCATCTGGAGTTTTTCTTTAACATTGTTTAAATAAAACCCATTAAAAAAATTATTTGTATAATTGGAATCGAGCATTTCTCGAAAAAGATTAACTTTTTAGTCATTAAAAATAATAAGACTAGTTAGTTAGTTTATAGGGTAATATCATCTCACATTAAATGATACAATCTCTTGGTACACCCTTTAATATAACACTTTACCGATTTTTTAACACGATTATACGGCAATAAATGATAATTATCAAAATACAGGGTGCAGCATTACTGTTTAACCAAAATGTAACGATTAATTTTTTGGTTACCAAAAATGTAAACCTTCCTAAAATTCTTTAATTATCAATTATGTTTGTAAACTAATGAAAAAAATCTAAATATATTAATTTATATTTATATTTTATAAGGTTGGGTCATTCATTAAATTGTATTTTCAATCCACATCGTATGTCACTGCTTTATCTAATGGTTCTGCTTTTGCACATAAGAAAGGTTAAAATGAATATACAAATTCTACTTAATTAGAAACATTATGAAAAAAAACTACTAACAATAATCTACCAGTCTCTGGTTGAATCTTTAATAAGTTATGACATAATTGTATGGGGATGGCTTTGTGATAATGCACTTCAACTAAATATAATTTAAAATTATGCTCTAACATAACACTGGACGAAGCCATAAAAGAACGAAATATGCAGGGCAGACAAGCAATCTCTAAGCTTAATGGTATTCTTTGGGACCAGCGCATCTCAAAAGAAAACAAAAAAAGGATCTATAATCCCATCGTCAAAAGCGTAGTAACACATGGTATTGAAGTATGGCAGCTCAAAGTGAAAACAGAAAAGATACTTACAGCTACAGAGATGGATTTTTGGAGGTCAGCTGGAAGATGGAGACTGGAGAAGGTGACAAATAAAAGAATTAGACAAATAATGGATGTAAAACACACCTTAGAAGATGATATTAGAACAAAACAGCTAATTTGGTATGGCCACGTACAACGCATGACCGAGGAAATATTATTAACAGATCCTAGAATGGTCACCACGGGGAAGAAGAAAAAGGGCAAGACCCAGAAAAAGCTGGAGAGAAAGAGAGAAAGAAATGGAAAGGAGAGAGCTAACAGATAATATGTGTGGTAACAGAGATTGTAATAAAATGATTATTCTGGAGATATGAACCTTTATTCAACTTTGTACATTGGTACTTGTTTGACAAATCATCTGACAGTTCTATCAATGACAACTCCCTAAGCTAACATGATTCATCAGATACTTCACAGAGATTAGGTTAGGTGTCGGAAAGCGACGGAGAACGCTGTAAACCGATGAATATATATATATATATATATATATATATATATATATATATATATATATATATATATATATATATATATATATATATATATATATATAATCATAAACCTTAATATACCCGAAGGTGTTAAGGTGTTTTGTTCAAACAAGGTTTGCACTTAAGTATTTTAGTTGTTTTTATATACAAATTTGACCCAGCTTCTTTTATTTTGTGCAATTTCTTTTCCTTCCTTCCAGCTCTTGTTATTTTTTTCTAGGATACCAGCTATTACATCATCCCATTTTCTTCTAGGCCTGCCTCTGGATCTTTTATTTTTTGGTTTGGTTTGCCATATCAACTTGACTTGTCTCGAGTTGTCCATTCTTACCATTTGTCCAAACCACTTCAGTTGCTGGCGTTCTATACTGTTTATGATCGGCTCGACCTCCAATTCCTTTCTAATAACCTCATTTCTTACTCAGTCTTTTTTTGTGATGCCCTTTATGCCTCTTAGAAATTTTATTTCTATGGCTTGTATTTTGCTCTTCTGTTGTTCCGTGATTACCCAGCTTTCACAACCATACATTAGGTTCGTTTTGAATATGGTTTTGTAGACGATCAGTTTTGTCCTCGTCGACACTTCTTTCTTCCTTGTAAGCGTGTTACTTAATGAATTGTACAACTTGGTTGCGCTTTCTATCCTGCTGTTAATTTTCGCTTCGTTCTTCCCGTCTCTGTTTATCAAGACACCTAGATAATTGAAGTTATCCGTTTGCTCTACTTCTTTATCGCTTAAACTAACAACAGTTTGAAAGTGCCCTTAGCCAGGAAAACATGCAAAAAGGTTTAATAAATGAACTCAGTTGACCGTTCACGGGAATAACTTTGAACTCACTTAGAACGTGTCGCGAGACGCACGTAATAATGTTTATGTTTATTAATCGTTCGTATTTATTTCGCAACCAGATGTCTCGAAAAGAATAGTGTGTTATTGTTTTACTTCGATCGGTCGTTCACCGCTCTACTTTGCAGTGACGGTCAAGATCACGACATTAAAATGTAGAATTGCTAAACTAAATTAAATATATTTTTAAGTTCAACGTTCTTTTTAATTAACGAGAGTTTACCCGAAACTTCAACAAACCTGCGAGCAAGGGACCTAACATTACACGGCGATCCTAATACATTACAACATACATATTGCTATTATGATACATTTCAATCATTTGTTTTATGGTGAATATGTGGTCTTGTACTCCCCTTCTTTTTCTAAATCCGCTCTGTGAGTCTTCCAGCTGGTGTTCAATTATGGTTTTTAATTTACAGTCTAACAATTTTTCGTATACTAGCCTTGTAATAACTTTGTTTTAATTCTTTATGGCGAATTTCTTATTATGTATGTAAAATTTTGTGTATTATGTACCTAAATAAATAAAAATAATTAAATGAATTTTAAAATGTCATTGTCCCGCCCAAACAAGCAAAGTTTTGGTGAAACAATAGCTATTTTCTACTTATTATAGTCACCAGGCAATAGGAAAACGTAATTTTTTCTCGGGACCGAAAAATAAATTAAAATTTGTTACCGAGTGTTATCATTGGCGGTTATAACAAGATAAAATAGCTTTTAGACCAAGCCTAAACCGGAATAGATTTTTTTTATGTTTAATTCTTCGTCAACAGGCACACGCGAGCCGACTTCGTTACTGATTTTTTTTAAAGATAAATTCGTTCACTTAATTTATCTTTTCGTGATTTCGAGACACGAATATCTATTAGGTATTCGTTATTTTTAACGTTACAGAAGGAGATTACTTAAAAATATTGATGACAGTCCCGTGTGGAAAACTTCTTAAATATGCATAAAAACATCAGCAGCACTCACGTCGCTTCGTATTTTTAGATGCGCATTTTTTTCAAAAAAAAAAATTATATAGGATGTGTGTCATGTGACAGTGGCCGATACCAACTTTCTTATTTTAAATACAACCCCCTGTATATTATTTATTTTTTGGATTCTTCAGAAAATTCTAGACATAATGTCCCATACCTATCGTCAACTGTTTCGAAAATATTAAGTGTTTTCAGATACGTACTACAAAAATTAACATTAAAAAAACAAAATTATTTTATTTCACAAATTCGCTACATTACACTCAATACTTATTTCCCATTTAGCTCTTAATATTGAGAAAATAAGCAAAAACCATTAATGCGTTCCTTTTTACTGATTTCACGGTTATGTTAATCGTCAAAATTGCCGCCATTGGTCTAATGAGAATCCTCACTGGATGAGAGAGGAACATACGCAATATCCTGAAAAAGTTAATGTTTGAGCAGGAATTGTTGGAAATCATATCGTAGGTCCCTTTTTCATTGATGGCAACTTGAATGGAGATAAATATTTAGAACTGCTCCAAAATAATGCCAACTTTGACAAACTTATATCCTGATCCAGGAAACCCACAAGTTCATGCAAATATACTATGGTTTCAGCAAGATGGAGCACCGCCCCATTACCAAATCAATGTCCGGCAGTACCTGAACCAAAATTTTTCAAATCGGTGGATAGGGAGGCGCGGATCGATAGAATGGCCAGCACGATCTCCTGATCTGACGCCATTAGACTTTTTTTTGTGGAGATATGTGGAGATAAAGTATTGTATACAAAACTAAACCACTCGACTTACATTGACTTAAAAAGACGAATCACGCTTGCGATTAGATCAGTCACGCCTGAGATGTTGAGTAACGTTAGAAGACATTTCTTACCAGATTAGCATGTTGCCAAGACGTTCGCGGCGAACATTTTGAACATCTCTTACATTAAAATTAATGTTTTTTTGTTTTTTTTTACATTATTTGTGAAATAGAATGATTTTATTTTTTAAATGTTAATTTTTGTAATACGTATCTGAAAACACTTAATATTTCCAGTTAAAGATAGGTACGGGACATTGTACATGAATTATGTCTAGAACTTTCTGAAGAATTCAAAAAATAAATAATATACAGGAGGTTGTATTTAAAATAAGAAAGTTGTTATTGGCCACTGTCACATGACACACCCTATATAATTATTTTTTTTTGAAAAAAAAGCTCATCTAAAAATACAAATCGACGTGTCCTAGCGTTTTTCCCAACACGCTCTCATTTATTCGTTATCGAATTTATTCCATTTGGCTGTTCCACACTGTATATATATATATATACTTCAAAATGTTCTTGGGATAGGTCCAAATAAAACGTTGCTGTTATAACATAATTGTCAAGTTTTTTATTGACGTTTCGGCTTGATTCTTAAGCCTTTTTCAAAATATTTTATTGTCTGTAAAAAATGTTGCGTATTGACATAGTGTTTGGAGAGATAACAATTTTTTAAAACTTACCATAAAGCGTGGAATTTGTTAATAAATAAAAACGGGTCACAACCTACTTGGTAACAACTTCAGCAAACTAAAAACTCAACTTCCAAAAAAAAAGTCACTCGTAATGTATGAAATACCATGCAGAGATTGCACAGGTGTATACATAGGGCAAACAAGTCAATACTTGGCCTCAAGGATCCAATCTCATAAGTATGACAAAAAAAATCAAACTGCTCTGTCCAAACATGAATCACAACATAACCACAAATTCAATTTTGAAAACACAAAAAAAAAATTTAAAAACAGAAGTACACAAACGTAAACGTGAAATCTACGAAGCGATAAAAATTAAGAAAAATATAAATTCAATTAATGACAAAAAAGATACCAACCTAATTAATAAACGTTATAACACCCTTATATAAATTACTAAATGTTTCACTCACAAAAGCAAAACACCCTGGTAAAAATTTAAAGAAATAATCATTGTTTTACCTTAATTTCAGTCCACACAAAAAAACACACCACTTATCGGTATTGATAAGATGTAGGTACTAGCAATTTTCAGTCTACACAAATCGTTTGTTGTCCATGTCCCGTTGTTTTACAAGATTTGTGTTGTTAAGTGTTCCCCTATATCTTTTTATATTATTTATTTATTAACAAATTCCACGCTTTATGGTAAGTTTTAAAAAATTGTTATCTCTCCAAACACTATGTCAATACGCAACATTTTTTACAGACAATAAAATATTTTGAAAAAGGCTTAAGAATCAAGCCGAAACGTCAATAAAAAACTTGACAATTATGTTATAACAGCAACGTTTTATTTGGACCTATCCCAAGAACATTTTGAAGTATTATTATACAAGGGTCAAAGAAATAGTACCAAACTATATATATATATATATATATATATATATATATATATATATATATATATATGTGTGAAAAATGTATAACTGACTTTTAAAAAATCAGCTAATTTCACTGTATGTCACCTATAGTATAGATTCATGTGGGTCGATTATGTATCAAAAAACAACTACTCCTCTGGCTTTATGCCGTGACAGGCATTGAATTACATCTGATACATAATCGTGTATAATACCCCATTTCGGAATAACAAGCATCTGTATATTGTTACCCGAAATGGGGTATTATACTCGATTATGTATCAGATGTAATTCAATGCCTGTCGCGGCATATAGCCAGAGGAGTAGTTGTTTTTTGATACATAATCAACCCTCAGGAACCTATAATATAGGTGACATACAGCGAAATTAGCTGGTTTTTTAAAAATCAGTTATACATTTTTCATATTTATTCACGCTGTCGAAATTTTTTTATAGTTTACTATAATAATATTAAAGTTTTTTATAAATTTTGAAGATATATATATATATATATATATATCTAATATATAAAATTCTCGTGTCACAATGTTAGTTACCATACTCCTCCGAAACGGCTTGACCGATTTTGATGAAATTTTTTGTGCTTATCCGGTATCTATGAGAATCAGCCAACATCTATTTTTCATCCCCCTTAATGTTAGGGGTAGTCCACCCCTAAATTTTTTTTTTATTTTTTAGACAAAATTTTTAATTTCTATTTTTTTATGATACAACATACAAAAATACATACAATCCTCAATTTTCACCCTTCTACGATCAACCCTTATTTTTTAATAGCCATTTTAGTAATTTAATCATTTTTCCTCTCCGGTCGAAAACTGATCAATCGTCATTTAATTAGTTATCCCCGCCAGATGTCTACAGGTGTCACTTCTGACCCAGTAAACAGCACGGAGTAGGGATGAGAACGAAGCCGGTCTCCTTTCTTTCTCACTCCCTACACAGTTGTCGGCCATCATTATTGTTCATGCATCAATTGTAGTAGATACGTTGACAATTATTATTTTGCTATCTCAGTGTAACTCTCATATTAACTTTTAATCATTCCTATTTTATCAATAATAATTAAATTATCAATTTTGAGTGTATTTTGCACGATTAGTTAATCAAGTGATTTTATAACCTCAAAAGTACTCAACACGTGACACGAGCTTCCAATAACAACGGATTTTGTGTTGTAAGTATACTTTTTTTTATTTATATCGAAAATGTTGTTGATCTTATAAAAATGTAATTTTAATTTAATTTTATTAAAAAAATGTAATTGAACAATTAAGATTTTCATAGTTTCCAAAAAATCAATCATTATGAATCTTTATTTTGAAATGTCAATGGAAATATTGGTTGCATGAAAAAATTATAAGAGACAATGTTTTCATAAAATTTAATTTTTTACTTTTGCTTGAAAAATTTTTCCATAAAACTTATATTTTTGTTATAATTTCATAAATTAAAACTAATCATTTCAAAACTGCGGCAAAAATCCTGGCCCTGATTATACTTTTAACATTTTTCATCATTAAATAATTTCATTAATTCTATTTATGTATGTTTTGTACGGTGAGCAATGCCAAGAAAACGCAAATGGGCTGATTTGAGCCGCAGTACAAGTAAAGCTCGAAACTTGCGAAATAGCAGATCCGAAAGAACAGAAGAACAAATCCAGCAACAAAATACTGATGCACGTGTCAGAATGGCGCAATTGCATCAAGAAGAGCCCGAAGATACTCGAGCTGAACGCAATGAAGTCAGAAGATTAGAACAACGACAATCATATTCTTACATACATACAATATACACATTTTAACATACATACATACTTACAATAAGTAAGCTATTTTTTGTCTACACTAGAAATTACTAGGAAATTATTTATATGGCAAAATAACGTTTGCCGGGTCAGCTAGTATATATATATATATATATATATATATATATATATATATATATATATATATATATATATATATATATAAATCGTCCCTTCGTCCTTTCTTATGGATCGATTTAATCCATCCCTATTTCCAGGTGATATTTGTCCTCCATTCACATAACGCTCGAAAGATGTTCTTAAGATAAGAATAAGTTTTTTTTTGACTCACTCGAATGCGTTCTTCAAACTCTCAAAAAAACAACCAAGCAGATCCTAAAATGGAGCAGGGACGACCTGCAAATTCTAACTGGAGTGCTTACAGGACACTGAGTCTAAGATACCACCTCAGAAAGATAGGTCTGAAGCAACAAACGGACTGTCGGTTTTGCTGCGTTGAAGACGAAACTGCTGAACATATACTATGTTTGTGCCCCGGCCTGAGAAGAATACGCTTCAACACATTTGGTTTTACCAACTTGGAACCTACCGATTTCAAGATAATCTCACGCCATACAACCACGAACTTCGCAAGAAGAGCTGGATTGTTCGGTGAACTGTTACCTCTAGGGGTAAGCCACAATAGACCTATTAAGGGTCGCAGTAGAGGGTTGGCCTACGCCCCACTAACATGATACCTAATCTAACCTAACCTAAACTTTAACTTAAAATTTTTTAAACAATCTTCTCAAAACTATTATCGCTTTCTAACTTTGACTAACTTTTCGCGATCCGCGGTTTTTAAATAGTTATGAGTTCGAGAAGATAAACGTTCTGACTGGAAATATAACGAATAATCTAAACATTGCAGTTCTCCCATTACCACCCGCGGCTATAAATTTCTGACTTATTGATACCGCCAAAAATAATCACACATGCCTTTATAACTGATTCCCGTCGCCTCGAGCCAAATAATAGTTCCAGGGGCGTACTCGTTTACCGCATTCCTTCCTTCAGCTGTTGTATTTCCTTTGTTTAACCCGATGCTCTTTTCTGATCGGTCCAAAAGTTCTACAGCCTCCAGTGTTATCGATCTTCTTCATTTAGCAAGTAAAAATTATCTCGATACTCATAGAACACTTAACAACCAGATGATTTTTTAAATTCATTCTTGTTGATTAAGAAAAACATTCTCGAGCTCATTTAACATGGTCCATTTGGTTTGTATCGGGGCATCAGAACAAATTCTTTACGCACTGATAAACTGCATTATTTCACATTGGACAGTAGTCCAACATAAATAAATTTAAAGGATTATTTTTAATCTTTAGACACTCGGAAACCATTGGCGTTACATGGTCTCAAGCAAAGAGACTGACTGGGTAAAAATTTTTCCCCCATTTTAATCTCCCAATGATTACCAAGAATAAAGTTATTAATATTTCTTCAGTTCTTACAAATAAAGGTCAAATAAGGCAAGCGAATTTGACTGCGATAGCTCAAAGTGTGGCTCTGAGAGAACCAGATGGTGGGAAGTTCAATTAAACGGTAGTTTGAAGTGGAAAGTTTTGGTGTAATTGTTTTGGTTAGTTTATTCTGTGTTTTTTGGGGTGCTGAATACGAATCTGAAGTTGTTCAACAAAAATTTGCTCGGCATATATGAGAAATCATCAAAAAACCATTAAGAATAATGTTTTTTAGTGGTTTTCAGCTTATATGTGTGAAGACAACAATAAAATAAAAAAAGAATAACACAAGCAAGCAGAGACCACTTCCTTCCACTTGCTACAGTTCTTACACACATATTTTGCTTCCTCTACTTTCATCAGTGCTCTCATACATGCTCGTCGGTTGTTGGTCCTCTTGACCTGGCCTTTCCTCAAAACAATGTTGATCTGATCAAGATATGTTCTCCGAGGTCGACCTCTACCGACTTTCGTCCATTTACACTCGCCTTATAAATTTGTTTCGTCAATCTTTCTTTATCCATCCTTTTTACGTGTCCAAACCATCTAAGCATTCCCTTATCTATCTTTGTAACCGCATCTTCTTTTACACCACAGCGTTCTCTTATCTCACTATTCTTTACTTTATCTAACCGAGTCACTCCGGCTATATTTCTCATACTACTCATCTCCGCAGCATTAATCCTATTTTCATGCTTCTTCTGCCAAACCCAAAATTCACTACCATACATAAGTGTAGGAACCAACACACCTCTATGCACAGCCAGACGTGCCTTTTTGACACTTTCTGGCTATTCAAAAAGCTATGCAGTGCCCCATCCATTTGTATTCCTGCCAACACCCTTCGCTCAATGTCACTGTCATACTTTCCATCTCTCGTAAACTTTGAACCCAAGTACACAAATTCATTTACTTGTTCCACTCATTCTCCCTCAATCGAAACCCCACAGTTTGTCATGCTTTCTTCTCTTTCAAAAACCATTACTTTTGTTTTGCTTACATTTATTTTCATCCCTTTGATTTTCAGGGCTCAAGAAATAGGAAAACAACAAAAGTATAATATATATGACACACTGATCAAAAGTAACCTTCTTTATGGAGCTGAAACTTGGCGGGTAAATGAAAATAACAGAAGGAAGATAGAAGCGGTGAAAATGGACGTATTTGGAGGATCTTTAGGAATATCCTGTAAAGATAGAATTCGTCATGAAGAAGTAAAACATCGAATGGGCATAGAAGAATCACTATCAACGAAAATCGACAGAAAACAACTAGTATAGTATGGACACGTCTAGCGAATGTCAAATATGAGACTACCAAAAAGAGGAATGGAATGGAAGAGCCAGGAGCGAAAGGGACCTGCGAGTGGACCAATGTAATGACCGACTTAAAAATATTCATCGAAAGTGTTTTCCTTGAAAATAAAATTGACGTGTTTTTCGATTTCTCATATTTTTACTGGAATACTAAGTTTTCCTTATCGGGAAACAATAAGTTTATTATTTTGTTGCGTTAGCTCCAAAAATAAATTTATTTACGTTTGTTAGTTTTTAAATAAAGAATAGTTTAATATTATAGCTACGACTCTGCATGAAGTTATGGGCTTCCTATTGGCCATTAACTAACCTGTAAAGCTATTAGAGAGGAATACATAATATGTATCGTTAAAAAGTTTGATTGGATCTATAAATAAAATTTATTTCTCGTTTGAATTTTTAATCGATAGTCCTACCGAATAGAAACGGCATTTAGTCGAGTAATGAACGATCAAAAATGTGTTAAATAGCCCAAAAAATATTATACCTATAAGAAAGTTGGATAGTCATTTTTGAGGGCCAAGCCCTATGCTTGTGCACAGGCTTTCTAAATTAGTTACGAATGACAGTCCGTCCCTGTTCAATTATTTCGCTGGAGGCCACGGCTCATTTATATTTGGGTATTTGAAAAAGTTTTATTTTTTCGCTATTACTTTAAAAGATGTAGGTACCTACGTTTAACAACATTGATATTGTTACACCACTATCCTATTATTTAACTGGCATGGTGTATCGTCAACACAAAGATGCATATTCCTTTTGGCGGCATCAAAACGCCCTCATTAAGCGAATGATTTATAGCCGCGGGAGTAATTAAAGGCATCCGATGTATCTAGAAAGGTCGATCAATTTTGCGACAATATCCAGAGAAGAATCGTTTTTTCGGGAACATTGGTTTATACGTATATAAAAAGATAGCGGCCGCTGAAGGTTTCAAGTTTGAAGTAAATTGAGAAAGTAATATTGTTATGGAAAGCATAAAGTTTTGCGACTATATAAGTGATTTATTAGGTAAAAATTTATTGCAAAGAAAGATTAGAATAAATTGTTTAGTTTTTGTACTGAGTGTTTAAAATTATCGAACCCAAGATTAAATATCGTTTCAGCGAAATAATCGCTACAATACTTTTTAAAATCAATCCTATCGCAACTTATATTTGATTTTATACATTTTTTGTTGTTTTGTTTTACTTTTTAATTGAGTGCCATCTGAAAGCCCCTTCCAGAAACTTGAGCTTCTTGCAGTATAGCGCTGGACATTCGCAAAGTAAATGTTCTGCAGTTTCAGCAGAGTTCTCGCAGTAGCGGCAACTATCACTCTTTTTCAGGTGATACCTTAGAGGGCAGTGTCCAGTGAGGAGTCCCATCACCAGTTTTAAGCCTTTCTTGTCCAACTCGAAGAGCTGTTTAGCTTTCCTTGGCGAAAGGCTTACTAGCCTTTTTGCTTGGCCTTTTTTCCTGGCAGTTTATGTCAGTGAGATTTCATATTATCTGTTTTCCAACGTCGAACCTATTCTTTCAGCTGGGCTTTGGAGAGTCCACAGACGGGTTTTGGGCCTGAAACCCACACCAGAGTAACCTAATTGTTTGCTGCCAGTTGTCTCAGGGATTGTTTACAGTCCCAATTTAGCTTAGACTCACAAGTGTATGACTTCAGAGCTTTTATTGCTGCTTGGCTATCTGATAAAATATAAATTTCTGCCGTTCGGGTGTTTCTTTCGATGCACTCCTGGGCACATATCTCTATGGCATGTAATTCTGCTTGAAAGATGGTTGGGGTGTTACTAGTATACACTTATTCCAACAGTTATGAACAGTTTCCGGTATAGCCTTTAAAACACTGTCCATTAAGTGGTAATTTTAATCGAGGAAACAATAAAAAGTCACACAGAGCCATAACTAGTGAATAAGGTGCTTGCGTAACGACATGTACTTGATTTTTAATGGAATACTGACGGATAATGATAGCAGTAACGTTTTTAATGCACCGAAACAAATCTTGACAATGCACATATTTTCCATTTTAAATACGTTGTCAACACAAAAAAGCTGCAATTTTTAACCTAATACGGCAACTGTCTTGAAAATTTTCAAAATACCAAATAAATAAACATATCGATATATTTATAGCGCGTATTTTAAAACCATACAGTCTGATTAATTTTTGTCCATAGTATCACAATTTTTTTAAATTTTAACAAATTCTAATCATTTTGAATTTCGACCCAACCTTCAGATATTGTCGGCAATACGCAGGAATAGTTGTCGGAAAAATTATAGTAGGCGTCCCGCATTGGCGCCAACCGATTCTCTGATGTAACTTTCGTTGTGGAAGAGAGACGAAACCGAAGAACGGAAGAATTATAATGTACGCCAGTTAGGAGCACGCGTTGCGCCTCTCAATCGGTCAACAGCTTCATTTTTCGGGGTCTTGCACAGCACCAGTACCGCGCTCTTGCGGACCTCGGAGTCTGCCTAGCGATAGGTCAACTTACATTATGTGAAACATTACCGAAATATACAGGGCAATACGGACTATAAAAAAAATGTCAATGCATTAGTAAACGTGCGTCAAAGAACACAGTATTTAATCTCCCACAAAATAACAATTGTGTGTGTGTGTGTGTGTGTGTGTGTGTGTGTGTGTGTGTGTGTGTGTGTGTGTGTGTGTGTGTGTGTGTGTGTGTGTGTGTGTGTGTGTGTGTGTGTGTGTGTGTGTGTGTGTGTGTGTGTGTGTGTGTGTGTGTGTGTGTGTGTGTGTGTGTGTGTGTGTGTGTGTGTGTGTGTGTGTGTGTGTGTGTGTGTGTGTGTGTGTGTGTGTGTGTGTGTGTGTGTGTGTGTGTGTGTGTGTGTGTGTGTGTGTGTGTGTGTGTGTGTGTGTGTGTGTGTGTGTGTGTGTGTGTGTGTGTGTGTGTGTGTGTGTGTGTGTGTGTGTGTGTGTGTGTGTGTGTGTGTGTGTGTGTGTGTGTGTGTGTGTGTGTGTGTGTGTGTGTGTGTGTGTGTGTGTGTGTGTGTGTGTGTGTGTGTGTGTGTGTGTGTGTGTGTGTGTGTGTGTGTGTGTGTGTGTGTGTGTGTGTGTGTGTGTGTGTGTGTGTGTGTGTGTGTGTGTGTGTGTGTGTGTGTGTGTGTGTGTGTGTGTGTGTGTGTGTGTGTGTGTGTGTGTGTGTGTGTGTGTGTGTGTGTGTGTGTGTGTGTGTGTGTGTGTGTGTGTGTGTGTGTGTGTGTGTGTGTGTGTGTGTGTGTGTGTGTGTGTGTGTGTGTGTGTGTGTGTGTGTGTGTGTGTGTGTGTGTGTGTGTGTGTGTGTGTGTGTGTGTGTGTGTGTGTGTGTGTGTGTGTGTGTGTGTGTGTGTGTGTGTGTGTGTGTGTGTGTGTGTGTGTGTGTGTGTGTGTGTGTGTGTGTGTGTGTGTGTGTGTGTGTGTGTGTGTGTGTGTGTGTGTGTGTGTGTGTGTGTGTGTGTGTGTGTGTGTGTGTGTGTGTGTGTGTGTGTGTGTGTGTGTGTGTGTGTGTGTGTGTGTGTGTGTGTGTGTGTGTGTGTGTGTGTGTGTGTGTGTGTGTGTGTGTGTGTGTGTGTGTGTGTGTGTGTGTGTGTGTGTGTGTGTGTGTGTGTGTGTGTGTGTGTGTGTGTGTGTGTGTGTGTGTGTGTGTGTGTGTGTGTGTGTGTGTGTGTGTGTGTGTGTGTGTGTGTGTGTGTGTGTGTGTGTGTGTGTGTGTGTGTGTGTGTGTGTGTGTGTGTGTGTGTGTGTGTGTGTGTGTGTGTGTGTGTGTGTGTGTGTGTGTGTGTGTGTGTGTGTGTGTGTGTGTGTGTGTGTGTGTGTGTGTGTGTGTGTGTGTGTGTGTGTGTGTGTGTGTGTGTGTGTGTGTGTGTGTGTGTGTGTGTGTGTGTGTGTGTGTGTGTGTGTGTGTGTGTGTGTGTGTGAGCTCACCCCATTTCTTTGTAGACTCCTCAAGCTATCCTACAGCAAAGGTGTATTTTCGTCCATGTGGAAAAACGTCCAATTTATTTCGAAAAAAGGAAAGAAGACTATTTCTGCGAATTATCGCCCTATTGCATTCCAAAGTTATGGAAAAAGCGATTAACATAGAACGCGAATTATCGCCCTATTGCATTCCAAAGTTATGGAAAAAGCGATTAACATAGAACTCATCAAATATCTGGAGAAATTTAAAATAATTCATGACTGACAATATGCATTTCGACAACTTCGGACTACTGGAGATTTACTGGCTTATATCACTCAGCTCTGGACAAACACTATTGAGAAGTTTGGTGAATCCCGTGCAATAGCCTTGGATATATCTAAAGCCTTTGACAGCGTTTGGCACCAGGCATTGGTAATCAAATTATCTGCCTATGGTCTTCTAACCAAACTGCGCCACGCAAGATCGCTCCTTACATGTGGCAGTCGACGGTATTTCCTCTGATGCGCTAAAAACTAATGCCGGGGTCCCCCAGGGTTTCATCCTGTCCCCCACCCTATTTCTTTTACTCATCAACGACCTCTTGAAAACCACCACGAACCCCATTTACAGTTTCGCAGACGACAGCACACTTGTCTCAACTTTCACATCCTAACCATTATTTTCGGTGAATGATACAAATAGACTCAGACAGGAACAGGTTGTCTCCATCAATAGATATCTTGAAGCAATCTTCGAGTGGGGAACTAACAAGCGATGGAGAGCCGCATGGACGCCTTTAATATGTACTAGTATCGCCGTATACTGCGTATATCCTGGGTAGACAGGATAACCAATGAGGAAGTACTGAGGAGGATGAGTAAAGATAAATAGCTGCTGATGACTATCAAAGAACGAACACGTTATGAGGGGAGAACGCTACGAGATCCTCCGACTCGTCATCGAGGAAAAGATCGAGGGTAAACGATCTATGGGTAGATGGTAGAATTCGTGGCTAAAGGATCTGCGTCGATGATTTAGACGGACATCTAAAGAGATTTTCAGAGGTGCAGTTTCGCGCACCATTATAGCCAGTTGGATCGCCAACCTTCAAAGGGACTCATAAAGTTGTGCAGGGTCTTATCATTTGTTTACCTACCAGCACCCTTCGCTCAATATTCTTCCACTGCTATCCATTAATGGATGTTTTTGATCACTTCTGACCATTTTCCCTATCTCTGGTGGTGTGAATTAATTCGCCTGTGGTTCCACATCCTCTTTCTACCTATACTCCCTTCTTTGCTCTATTTTTAATTCCATTAATAGTTGAAGCAAATGGTACCTTTCGTTGCGTCCCAAGTACGCTGTTTTTCTGCGTTTTATCGTGCTCAGTGAGTCGCGTTCTCTTCCTATCGTCCTCAAAATTGCCTGGTTGGTTTTTCTTGCTGTCTTTCAAGATTCTTCAATGGATCCACATTTTAAATCCTTCGTAACATTTTGTGAATGTTATTCTGAGATTGAGGTCAAAGTCAGCCGAGCATTCCAACTAGGTCATTTATTATCAGGACTATGTCATCTGCATACCGTATATTGTTGATCCATGTGACACTTACCTTAATGCCTGATTGTTGTCATTCGAGAACTTCTTGGAAGATGTTTCTGTTAAAACAGAAGTAGGTAGAGGACACATCCCTGTCTTACACCTCTAAGGATTTTCTGTGCCTTTGTAACTTCGTTGTCAAATCTAACTGCAGCTGATTGGTTCCAGTACAAGTTTTTAATATCGCAGTCATGCTTTCCGTCTCTAGTAAACTTCAGCATAAAGGAGGTATTTGACGATCAAATTATTTACTCTTAATCCTCTTTAAAATCTTTTAAACAGTCATCTATAAATAAGTTAAACAGCCATGGAGAAGCCACACATCCCTGTCTCCGTTATTTGTTACAATGCCTTTGTAAATCTGTGTCACATGTGCACGTGACACGTTAGCAATAACTGTATTCGGTTTTGTCCGCATTAAGTATGCACAAGATTTTAAGAATCTCCCCGTATATCAAAGTTTAACGTGACCCCAGAATTAATAGGAGAATATTTACAAATAAAATAGGTTTACGGATTTAATTATAATCATAAAAGTAATAATAACTGTCCGCCGCTAATTTATTTTATAGCCTTATTTTCTCAGATCGCGCATGCGATCATGTTTTCGGTCTTCAACTTCTTTTTTCAAACTAATAAATATTTATGAAAAGAACCGTGAATAATCCACAGATGGCGCCTAAAACATCATTTTAATTCAATATTTACCGTCAAAATATACACGTGTCAAAATTTGATAATATTCTAGCGGAGTAGTTTTAATGTACCGAGTGTCTGATTAAGAGAAGTAAACCGCTGTATCTCAGAAACTATCGTACAACTTACGGAATATAATGCCTCATAAAATACCTTTTCCAAGATAAGAGAAGGCCTTGATGTAACCGAAAAAGAAGTCCAGCATGCAAAAAATAGAAAAGCTGGATGTTGAAAATATCCTGGATGGACAAAGTGCGCAATGTGGATGTACTTACAAGAATGTAATATAATAAATCCCGTGCAATAGCCTTGGATATATCTAAAGCCTTTGACCGCGTTTGGCACCAGGCATTGTTAAGTAAATTATCTGCCTACGGTCTCCCAACCAAACTGCGCCAATAGCTCTTGAGCTTCATGCAAGATCGCTCCTTACATGTGGCAGTTGACGGTATTTCTTCTGATGCGTTTAAAACCAATGCCGGGGTCCATCAGGGTTCCATCTTGTCGCCCACCTTATTTCTTTTACACATCAACGACCTCTTGAAAACCACCACGAACCCCATTTACAGTTTCGCAGGCGATAGCACACTTGTCTCAACTTTCACATCCTATCGATCACTTTCGGTGAATGATACAAATAGACTCAGGCAGGAACAGGTTGATTCCATCAATAGAGATCTTAAAGCAATCGTCGAGTGGGGAACCAACAATCTTGTTCAGTTCAACGCCCAAAAAACACAAAGTGCCACGTTTTCCAAGAAAGTGAATTCCTCAAATCATCCAATCACAATGTCCGGAAATACCCTTGAACCAAGTCCCTCCATCTCGATTTTGGGAGTCACGGTGTCCAATAATATATCTTGGCATGACCATGTTGCTAAAATCGCAAAGTCGTCAAGCCAGAAGCTAGGTTTTCTGTGGAAAACCAAAAAGTTTTTTATTCCTGATCAACTGTTGACGACTTACAAGGCTCAAATCCGACCTCTACTGGAGTATTGCTCGCACATTTGTGGTTCAGCACCAAGGCATTCTCTTCGTCTTCTAGATTACATTCAGAAAAGAGCCATTCGCTTGATAAACAGCTCAACTCTTACAGATACTCTTCACCCTCTAGAACATAGAAGAAGAGTTGCAGACCAGTCATTGCTCTACAGATATTTCCATGGCAGATGCTTCAGAGAAATAAAAACTCTTGTACCACCATTGGCCATATTCGGCCGAAGAACTCGGCACGCTGAACAGTCTCACCCATTTACTCTTAAGATTGACACTACAAGGACCAATCTTCATCAAGAATCCTTCTTTTACAGGGCTGCTACGGAATGGAATAAGCTTCTAAGCTTCTTCCAGAGAACTATGACCTGCAACTTTTTAAAAAGCGTGTCCACAATCATTACCTTTCTATAATCCCTTCCCTTTCTAATAGTCGCAGTGCGGGCCGTCCGCGGCCCACACGATAGGTCTACCCTTTTTGCGACTATTTTCAAAAAAAAATTAAAAAATTCCAAAGATCTCAAAGTTATGCTCACAACGTTGAAATACTTTGGACACTTTTGCAAAAACGTAAAATACAGACTTCTCAAACTAATAATAGAAGGAAAAATCAAAGGCAAAAGAGGTCCCGGACAATGTTATGGTGAACAACGACAAGTCTGTACAGATACCAAACCTGCTACTCTAATGGACTTGAAAGAGTATGGCATTTAAAAAAAAATTGCAGAAATCGCATCTCAATTTCTACAAATGGATCGAGTTTTTAGTATAAATTTAAAATTTTACATAATGCAGTAAGCGTTCAGATGTCATAAATTGTTGACAACTACATACATACATATAGTCACGGTAGGCAGAGACCACTTCCTTTCACTTCCGCAACGGTTCTTACACACATCTTTTGCTTCCTCTACTATCATCAGTGCTCTCATACATGCTTGTCGGTTGTTGGTCGAGATATGTTCGCCGAGGTCGACCTCTACCAACTACCATAATATAAAATTAATGTAGGTACGCTTTATGGATTTTGACAAACTTAGTATCATTGTAACAATAACCAAGAGTGGGCTTAAGACCCATATGACTTCGGTGAGGATATACAAATAAAGGGGGAAGTTAAATATCTTGGAGTAACTCTCGACTCTAAGTTGACCTGGAACCAACATCTAGAAAAAACAATAAAAAAAGCGGTGACCTCACTCGTGATGGCCAGACGCTCTTTTGGGAGAAAATGGGGGCTAAAATCACGTAAGCTGTACTGTAATTAAAATCAAAACCAACTGCAGCTATGAAGATCCACCTGGGGTTGTCTCCTCTCCATCTAGTGGTGCAGGGTGAGGCGAGGCTCGGTGCATTCAGACTGCAGGATACACACAACAACCAAAACGTTGGAACAAGACACATGAGTATCGTTACCACCGTATACTGGGTGGCCCACGTGAAAGTGCCCACTTCGATTTTTTTTAAAAAACTCCCGGAAAAGGTTATTTTTTATCTTAGGGGACATTTTTTAACCTAAACTCTTGGATATTTTCCTGAACAAGGTGGCAATCTTTTCTTAAATCTTAAATGGCACTAATCTCCTCACCAAATTCAGTACGGATTATCTTTATTAAGCTCTTTCCATTTTTCTTTTAATATTCTGGTACTTTCTTGAAGTAAGATTCTCCACAACACGTCCTGCAACATGTGCAGACTTTTTGTTAGCATCTGATCCAGTTTCCATTAATAATATGCACTATGATACATAAATATAAAATAAAATGTAAAAGCTAGTCAGACTGTGAAAAACGTGATAATAATAATAAAAATGTATAAATTAACAGCATATACAACTGGTTATAACTGTAGAACAAAATGAAGATATTCGTCCATTGGCTCTAGATCTAGAAGCATTGTGATAAATGGATTAGTATAAACATTGTTTATTCCTGACAAATTTAAATGAGCCACACTGTACGTACATATAATAGTTAAGAATCTACGAAGATGTTCCACCAATGCATCTCTTCTTTTTTTGTTTGCGTAATTATTTTTTATTATTTCTAATTTTTATTTAGAGAGATCTGACGCACCTTTTGTCTGAAAATTAAATTGGTTATTTTCATCTGTTTTTAACCATTTGTTAATTGTTTTATTGGGAAGGTACGATTATTTATAAAATTTTATTTATTCAATTGTTCGTTGTCAAATTTATTCAATTGTTCGTTGTCAAACTATAAATGTTTAGAAATACTATCAAAATTGGTACCTAATCAATAAAAATGTACATTTAAGATAAAAAAAAAAAAAAAGGTTTTAAAGTGTCATGGTCTTTTTTGAGCTACAAAATTAGTTTGTAAATAATGGTATTTATTTATTAAGGATAAAAACAAGGCTAAAAATGGGTATAAAAAGTTTGTGACAAGAAAGAAGGACAATGATTTAGACCATATGGAATTCCGACAATTGTCCTGAAGACCTGTGCTCAAGAGCTTACCCCAGTTCTCTGTAGACTCTTCAAGTTATCATACAGCAAAGGAGTATTTCCGTCCATGTGGAAAAACGCTAAAGTCAAACCGATTCCGAAAAAAGTAAAGAAGACTATTCCTGCAAATTATCGCCCTATTGCATTGCTCTCAGTCATATCCAAAGTTATGGAAAAAGCGATTAACACAGAACTTATCAAATATCAAATATTTGGTGAATCCCGTGCAATAGCCTTGGATATATCTAAAGCCTTTGACCGCGTTTGGCAACAGGCATTGTTAAGTAAATTATCTGCCTACGGTCTCCCAACCAAACTGCGCCAATGGCTCTTGAGCTTCATGCAAGATCGCTCCTTACATGTGGCAGTTGACGGTATTTCTTCTGATGCGTTTAAAACCAATGCCGGGGTCCCCCAGGGTTTCATCCTGTCCCCCACCTTATTTCTTTTACACATCAACGACCTCTTAAAAACCACCACGAACCCCATTTACAGTTTCGCAGACGATAGCACACGTGTCTCAACTTTCACATCCTATCGATCACTTTCGGTGAATGATACAAATAAACTCAGGCAGGAACAGGTTGATTCCATTAATAGAGATCTTAAAGAAATCGTCGAGTGGGGAACCAACAATCTTGTTCAGTTCAACGCCCAAAAAACACAAAGTGCCACGTTTTCCAAGAAAGTGAATTCCTCAAATCATCCCATCACAATGTCCGGAAATACACTTGAAACAAGTCCCTCCATCTCGATTTTGGGAGTCACTGTGTCCAATAATATGTCTTGGCATGACCATGTTGCTAACATCGCAAAGTCGGCAAGCCAGAGGCTAGGTTTTCTGTGGAAAGCCAGAAATTGTTTTACTCCTGATCAACTGTTGACGACGTACAAGGCTCAAATCCGACCTCTACTGGAGTATTGCTCGCACATTTGGGGTTCAGCACCAAGGCATTCTCTTCGTCTTCTAGATTCAATTCAGCAAAGAGCCATTCGCTTGATAAACAGCTCAACTCTCACAGATACCCTTCACCCTCTAGAACATAGAAGTAGAGTAGCAGACCAGTCATTGCTCTACAGATATTTCCATGGCAGATACTCCAGAGAAATAAAAACTCTTGTACCACCATTGGCCACATTCGGCCGAAGAACTCGGCACGCTGATCAGTCTCACCCATTTACTCTCAAGATTGACACTACAAGGACCAATCTTCATCAAGAATCCTTCTTTTCGATTCTTCTTCTTAAAGTGCCATGTAGATTCCCGCGTAGGCGTCCATCGTTTCTCTTATTATATGATTCTATTAATTGCAGCATTTTGTAGTGCCTGGAAGTCCCGTATTCCTGTCCATTGTCGTATGTTTCGTAGCCAGGATAATTTTCTTCTGCCTACTCCTCTTTTTCCTCCTTCTATTTTACCCTGGAGAATAAGACGTTGAAAATAATAACGTTCTCCACGTAGTATGTGTCCAAAATAGCTAGTTTTTCTTCTTTTGATGTTTCCGAAAAGTTCACGGCCTACTAAACTAGCTCTTCTCAGTATGTCCTCGTTCGTCACATGGTCAACACACGATACTCTCAGTTTGTGAATAATTGCTGTTTTAGCGTCCAAGACTCCGTACAAGAGAACGGACCAGACATAGCACTTTACCATCCTATATCTGAGACTGAGATTTAAGTTTTTATCAGTCAAAATTTTTTTAAGTTTTAAGAACGTTGTTCTTGCTTGCTCGATTCTGCATTTTATTTCCTGATCTGGGTCCCATTTTCGGTTGATCATGCATCCCAAGTATTTAAATTGAGTGACTTGTTCAATGCTCTCTCCATTTATGGCGAGATTTAGGAGAGGAAAAGGATGTATGGATCAGGAAAAGGCCGTGCGAATTATTGACCTATACAAAGTTAGTTTGGATTGTCTCTTTAACAACTCAGATTTCAATATTGTTGTGAGAGAGTATAACCCCCTATTTCCCGCCATTATTCGTGCTGAGACATCTTTTTCTACTCGATTATCATCTATGATTACCGCTCCCAAGTACTTAAATTCCTTAACCACCTCAAAGGTAAACTCATTAAGGGTTATATTCTGTCCAATTCGAGGCCTTGGATTCTTTGTATGTAACTACCATGTGTTTTGTTTTTCTTCGTTTATTCGTAGGCCCAGATTACCTGCTTCTCCCTCCAGCTGTGAAAAAACCTCTCGTATGTCTTTTGATGAATGAGCCACTGTATCTATGTCATCAGCAAAGGCCAACAGCAGTTCTGAGCCTTGATGAGCAAAACTTTTCGTTAGCTCCGACGCACAATTAAATAACAACGGTTGTCTGAGTCCTGATGTTACATTTTTTATGGAGTCATACGCTTGCTGGAAATCCACAAAGATTTGGTGAACATCCCGGTTGAACTTGGAAGGTTTGGACACGTAGAAAGAAGATTGACGAAACAGATTTATAAGGCGAGTGAGAATGGAAAAGTCGGTGGAGGTCGACCTAGGCAAAAGTATCCCGATCAGATTAAATTATTTCTAGAAACCTAAATATGTTTGAAAATTCCACCGTAACATTTAACGCAAAGCCCATAGAAAGAGTAGACAAATTTAAGTACTTGGGCATTTGGCTTTTCAAAGACTGGACATCAGACAAGGAAATAAAATGTCGCATTAAACAAGCTCGTCAGGCATTCTTGAAGTTTTAAAGAGTGCTTACCTGTTCCGATTTCGACCTTAACCTAAGACTCAGATTCATGACGTTCTACGTTTGGTCGGTGCTTCTTTACGGTATGAAGGGTAGAACATTGAAGACGACTGTAATTAAGAATTTTTTTTTTTTTATGTGCTGGTTCCCACGAAAAGGGATATCCTGTAATGTTCAGAGAACATCGTGGGAACCAAGGGAAAGAAGGTAGGAGTTGGTGTTCTTCTTAAATTTCTGGAGGTTGTATGCCTCGGGGAACACCTCCCTAGGCAATGAGTTCCAAAGCCTCGCAATTCGTTGGATGAATGAGTCTTTGGAAAGTGATGTTCTGCAGGTCTCCAAAGTGACCACGAAGGGGTGTGAAGACTGAACTTGACGGGTTAATCTCGAAGAGACTGCCAAAGGAGGAACGATTGTTGATATTTCAGAAGAGCATCGCCCATGAAAATATCTATAAAATAGAGACAAATCGCCAACTTTTCTACGGTGTTCCAGACAAGTGAGCGAGTTTGTAAGCGAGGCATCACCGACGAGACGAATTGCCCTTTTTTGGACAGAATCCAGTAGCTTCATGATATGTTTAGGTGCTGCACTCCAAATATGGGAACAGTACTCCAGTACAGGTCGGATCTGTGCCTTATAGATCATAAGCAGCTGACTGGAGGTGAAATAGCTCTTGGCACGAAACAAAAAACCAAGTTTTTGGGATGCACTTTTGGCAATGGACCTCACGTGATTTTCTCAGGAAAGGTTATTGCTGATAGTAATACCAAGCATCGATATGGATGACTTCAGTGGTATGGTTACTCCTGACAAAGTTATGTTAGGCACAGTGAGATCGGCTTTTCTAGAGAAAAGACATGCTTGTGTTTTGTTTGCATTGAATGCATTGGATGGTTCTCCTGAATGTAGTCCAGTTTGAGTGATAAAAACTCAAAGAGGTTGTTATATGAAGGTTCATTAGGTGATAGGTAAATTAAGGTAAATTAAGAAATTAGAGGCTTTTGAAATGTGGCTGTATCGCAGAATCCTCAAGATACCTTGGACGGCCCTACTGACAAACGAAGAAGTTCTAAGACGTGTCAACAAACAACGTGAACTGTTTGAATTGATGAATAAGAGAAAAACGGCATACTTGGGACATATAATGCGAAACACAAAATATCAATCCTTGCATCTGTTGATCGAAGGCAAGGTCGAAGGCCGTAGAGGGATCGAAAGAAAAAAATGTGTTGCTTACAAAATATCAGACAGTGGACAGGACTCGCTAATACACACCGCAAGGAACATAGAAGCAATGGAAAATGTTATCGCAAACATCCTTTTGGAAATCAGTACTTCCAACTGTACAATTCATCTTTGAGAAATTCCTTGATTTTTAAAACTACTCAGTACGGCCCTGACGCCGACAATTCAAACATCTAAAAAAAAAGAACACGTGCATTTGAATCCCTCCGAAATCGTCGTGCGCATACGATCACGTGATAGAAGACGGTAAACAAAAGCCACGTCTGACCAGGCTTCTTTATCTCGTTCTCTTTCGCTTTCCGAACTTCAAGCAATGCAGCGCACGGCGCTTCGCCTATCTTCAGCCGAGGTATAACCTCTAGCGTTCAGAGCAATATTTTAAAAAACACCACGTGGTAAAATGCACATAACTATAATCAAGTAAAATACATCAAACAAAAGCTAGTAACCAGTGAAATCATTCCAAAGATACAGGAGGCTTTAAAACTGTAAGCTCCATGTATTAAAATTAACAATATATTATCGATGACACGTGTTTGTTTCATTTACTGTGAAAATACCAATTCCGTTAGCCTACAGTAGTAAAAAGACAGATCGAGCCAGCGATTACCGAGTTATCGAAGGATTTAACACCTACGCAGTAAAACGACGCCGTCCTAGACAAGGAAGTCAGCAGGAAATAGAGGTTCCGGCGGTGAAGCTGCCCACACCTCAGAGCACAGCATATCTCCGAGTCCTATTACGCCTGTGGGGTCGGCGCCGGCGCGCACATCCGTTAGTGGATACGCATTAGAAGAAGAAGAAGAAAGGCCAGGTCAAGATTACCACTAACGGACGAGCATGTATAAAAGCGCTAATGAAAGTAAACGAAGCAACAGACGTACGTAAGAACCGTAACAAGTGGAATATGAAGAAAAATTTGTGACTTTAAGTCGTTTAAAAGTCTCTTTTTACTTATTATCATACAAACAAATAACTTCAGAGCATGTTTTTTTTTGGTTAGCTTTCATCTTCATCCCTACTTGGCGAAAAGATTGTGACTTTTACTTGTTTGTCATGTAAACCATAACAGTCGAGTCTATGACGTTCGAAATAACTAGTAATTGAAGATAATATTGACTTTTAAAAAAAGTTTTTTGCTGTTTAAATCGACAGCTGCTTTAAAATTTTCATCCAGCGTTCTAAAATGTTGAAATGCAATGTTATCAAAAAATAAGTTAAACGACTCATCAAATGCATATTTTAATTTAAAAATGTATATCTTATGACATTTATATTTTCAGCGAAAAAGGAAGGAAAAGTTACGGTAATTACCGAACTATAAAATTCCTCAAATGACTTTTTATCTTGTAGCTGATAGAAGAAGCGACCATAAAACATCGAAGAAAACTAGAATTTTCTGCTTTAAAAATCCACTAACGTTTAAATGGTACGCGCGGTACTTGGATACGAGGGAAGCGCAACAATTATATACATTATAGAAGTACGAAACATTTCATGTGTTTATATCCGCGTATACAATTTTTATCCATTTAACAGTTCCACAATCCTTTTATTTTTGTCTTCCATAAAATCTTCGGACGGCCCCGGTATAAAAAAATAATGCCATTAGGTGTTGGTCGCGTTCAAATAATTTTCGTATCATCGTCTAGGTTATCTTTAGTGTAGTCCATATACATACAAATCTTCGTGGTTTTAAAGTATAAAATATTCAATTTATTTCCGAGACAACTATAAACGTCTAGGAAATAAAAAACACTCGGTTTTATAACTTTATAGATTATATATACACCGTCGTTATGGGAGAGTACAACTTAAGAACGATGTTACAGTAATAACTATAATATAAAATTATTTATGGACTTACAAATTTTTTTTGTAAGCGTCCTACCACTCGAAGATTAGATTAACGTTATGATAAATGCATCGATTCAAAAGTTATTTTCATCCCTTCAATTAGAAATGGAAATATTACAAATAATTGCGGGGATATTTTTAAAAGTTTCATAAATAAATGTACAAAATTTCGGGCGAATACTGTTTGGGGCCATCCATAAACAAACTAGCATTTGTGCTAAATTTATTTATCGTATGGCAACACATCATCAGCATGTTATAAAAATAAATACATAAAACACGAATATTTGTACAATTACTTAAATAGATCGTGTAAATGACGAGTACACTAATAGTATATTGTGTAACTAGTACGATAAGTTGACAATTGCTCACGAGAGCGAAGTTGAATGCTCTCGCTTCGCTCGTGCGTTCAACTTCGCTCTCGTGAGCAATCGACAACATCGCACGGGTTGCACATACTATTTTTTATTGCGAATGCGATATAAACGCGAGCATAAAACAGGGGTCGAGACCAAAAATGTAAAAATGTAATTTCAACTTGACAGATGCGCGTTCGGCTGTTAACCGAAAGGTTGGTGGTTCGAATTTGCGTGCGTCAAGGATAGTGTGCGTGTGCTAAGTATAATTTGCGTGCGCCAAGTAACACTCAAATGACGTAAGCGTGCGCAAGTAAACTTGTCACACTCAAATGACGTAAGCGTGCGTCAAGAAAACTTGTCGCACTCAAATGGGCAAACAGCTATTTTTCAACCGAAACAGCGTGCTCTAAGTTACTACTTATCCCGCATAAGTATTAAAAAAACATTAAATAATAAATAATATTATGACAAAGAGTAAACTTAGATACCTATGGTCACAGACAGATATCTAGATTGCGAATGTAGTCATTTGCTGTCAGGAAGTCAGTAAAGTTCCCTTCGTAGGCTCATAAGTCGCATTTCTCCACTATATGTATAATGGTCTGACTGTCGGCTCCACTGTCACATCGGGGGGATGGCGTTAAGCAAATCTGCCACGATTTGTGCGAACTCTGCTGATAGCTGACCATATCTTGCGAGGCTGGTTAAAGCCAGGTGGTCTTTCTCTAATGCAGGCCATATTTTGGCAATGTGTAGGGCAGTTTTCTTGCCAACATTGTTCCAAGAATAAGGAAGGCTGAAATTCGACTCTCGAAAGTCCTTGGCTGGCAAGATGGGTGGGTGCCTTGATCGGAGTCTGTTGGTCTCAAGGGCTCTGATATCCCGGTGTATAGGGAGCTAAGGATTATTCATATTTTTTGTATATTATATCGGACAAGTGCCTTGTTCCCCCGGAGTGGTGGTGGGGGGTTTAACTCAGAGTGGGCAGCCAGTAAGTAGGAGTGGACTTGATTGTTCCACTGTTAACTCGAATAGAGTTGTTCAGTTGTACATCAACCTTTTTAGTGTGCAATATTCTGCAGCTGGGTAAACCAAGCCAAGCGCTGAGGTGCACAAGGTACTAGCAAGGAACTGTGCTAGACTAATAATTATATCGAACTAAAGGCGAGTTTATACAACAAATAAAATAAAATAAGTAATACATACATACATACATAGAGTCACGCCTTTTTCCCATAGCGGTAGGCAGAAACCACTTCCTTCCACTTGCTACGGTTCGTACACACATATTTTGCTTCCTCTACTTTCATCAGTGCTCTTATACATGCTCTTCGGTTGTTGGTACTCTTGACCTGGCCTTTCTTTAAAACAAAGTTGATCTGATCGAGATGTGTTCTCCGAGGTCGACCTCTACCGATTTGCCCATTCACACTCGCCTTATAAATTTGTTTCGTCAATCTTCCTTCATCCATCCTTTCTACGTGTCCAAACCATCTAAGCATTCCTTTATCTATCTTTGTGACCACATCTTCTTTTACACCACAGCGTTTTCTTATCTCACTATTCTTAACTTTATCCAACCGAGTCACTCTGGCTATACTTCTCAGACTACTCATCTCCGCAGCATTAATTCTATTTTCATGCTTCTTCTGCCAAACCCAACATTCACTACCATACATAAGTGTAGGAACCAACACACCTCTATGCACCGCCAGACGTGCCTTTTTTGACACTTTCTGCCTATTCATAAAGCTATGCAGTGCCCCATTCATTTGTTTTCCTGCCAACACCCTTCGCTCAATGTCACTGTCATACTTTCCATCTCTAGTAAATTTTGAACTCAAGTACACAAATTCATTAACTTGTTCCACTCTTTCTCCCTCAATCGAAACCCCACAGTTTGTCATATTTTCTTCTGTTTCAAAAACCATTACTTTCGTTTTGCTCACATTTATTTTCCTTCCTTTGATTTTCAGTGAATCATGCATAACATTAACCATCGCCTGCAACTCCTCTTCAGATAACGCTAATATGGTTTGATCATCGGCGTAAAGAAGGCATTTGACGATCAAATCATTCATTTTTAATCCATACGCACTCTCTTTCAGATCTTTTAAACAATTGTCTATGTATAAGTTAAACAGCCATGGCGAAGCCACACATCCCTGTCTCACACCTTTTTCGATGTTAAACCAGTCCGTGCAAGCTCCGTTTATCCTGACACAAGCAGTGGAATCCTCGTAAAGTGATTTCAGTGCTCGTATTAAACTACCACTTACCCCATACATAGACAATGTAGACCACAATTCACTCCTCACCACTCTGTCATAGGCCTTTTCCAAGTCTATAAAAGCGCAATAGACCTTCTGACTTCTAGCCAAGAATTTTTCGACTATACTTCGTAAGGAAAAGATCTGATCCATACATCTCCTTCCTCTTCTAAATCCTGCTTGCACATCCCATATCATCTTCTCAGTTTCATTCGTTACTCTTTTGATCAATATCTTTGCATACAGTTTGCCGACTATGCTGAGTAAACTAATACCTCGGTAGTTCTTACAGTCCTGCTGCGAATTTTTTCCCTTGTAAAGCGGCACGATAACGGCATTGCACCAGTCGTCTGGTACACTACCACTTCTCCAACAAAGGTTAAAAAGGCGGTCCAGTAGACTAGCTACCACGTTTTGTCCAGCCTTCAGCATTTCAACTGTTATCCTGTCGTACCCAGCAGCTTTACCCAATTTCATACTGTTCAACGCTTCCACAATTTCTGTCGTAGTAATTTCACTTTCATTGCAACTTTCACTCATGTCTTCGAATTGGGCCTGTACTTGTGTATCCTCTTTCTCAAATAAACTTTCGAAGTATTCCTTCCATCTCTTCAATACGCATTCCTCTCCTTTTACCATATTACCATCTTGGTTTCTGATTCTTTCCAATTGCGAGGTAGTTTTTTTACCTCTGGCTGTTCTTATGGACTTCCAGAAGAGTTTAATATTTTTTTGGAAATCGTCAGATAACCTTCTATCAAATTCATCTTTATCACTCTCCTTATTTTTTGCTACAACCTCTTTTGCCACACCTTATAACCTTTTATACTCATACTTTGCCTTGTTTACATCCTCAATCGTTGCCTTTTGCGTTCTTTGATTGGCTTTTTTATACAGATGACTAAAATAAAATAAAAAATAAGAATGAACCATTAAAATCGCAGCTCTTTTGACAATGAATTTTGTGTTTTGTGCATAACAGTACATAATCTCCAAATTGATTTGTTATTTTATTTTAAATACGGATTTTTCAAAATTTTATCGTTATCTAAAATTATCCAACTGTATATCCACCATCAATTTCCTATTAAAAAATATTATAATGGATGATGGCATGTTGATAGAGCAGATATCGACCTTTCCTTAGTTATATGCAAAAACTAATGGAAAATACAAGAAAAGCCGACTGACAATTGCTTACATAATGGAAAAAGCACGTAAGTGCCAAAAAATCAGAGAGTTTAACGTTTTTTAAATCACTTTTTCTGTAGCTAAAGCTTCTGAACACAGATGGAAGCTTTTAAGAAATAAATATACGGGCCATAAAAGGTTAGATTAGGTTGATTGTAAACTTGGAACACTTAGAACAGAAAATATTTAAGTCACGCGCATTATCAGTTTTTAAACAAAATAAAATAAAATAAGACAAAGAGATAAAAGTTGGCCATCTTTTGTTCTTATTCTTTCCTTTAAATCAAGTCCCTCCATCTCGATTTTGGGAGTCACGGTGTCTAAGAATATGTCTTGTCTGACCATGTTGCTAACATCACAAAGTCAGCAAGCCAGAGACTAGGTTTTCTGTGAAAAGCTAGAAAGTTTTTTACTTCTGATCAACTGTTGACGACGTACAAGGCTCAAATTCGACCTCTACTGGAGTATTGCTCGCACATTTGGGGTTCAGCACCAAGGCATTCTCTTCGTCTTCTTGATTCCATTCAGAAAAGAGCCATTCGCTTGATAAACAGCTCAACTCTCACAGATACCATTCACCATCTAGAACATAGAAGAAGAGTTGCAGACCAGTCATTGCTCTACAGATATTTCCATGGCAGATGCTCCAGAGAAATAAAAACTCTTGTACCACCACTGGCCACATGACTCTACAAGTACCAATCTCTATCAAGAATCCTTTTTTTACAGGGCCTGCGATAGAATGGAACAAGCTTCCAAAATCAGTTTTTTCAGAAAACTATGACCTGCAACTTTTCCTGGTCGTTATTTTTAGCATTAGTAGTCGAAACGTTTTTTTATCAAATTCGACGCTGTGTTATTAATAAACAATCAAATTTGTTTAACGTTTATTTACGACGCAAATCGATACTTTTAATTTAGAAATTAACAACCTCTAATATATTAGAAACTTTATGTCATCGATAAAATCTTACAAATGATCATAACGACTATTTGGAAAAATTAAAGGAACAGTGGGAGATAGATGACACGGGTTAGAAAAAAATGAAATAAACATTTTTAATATGTTCATTTAGTATGTCTTTATCCATAGGAGGTAATTTTTATGGGTTCAAACTATAATTCTCAGTGGCGTAGCTCGTCATATTTTACGAATCAAACAGCATACATCCAAAAACTTAATCTTTTTCTAATGTCAGTTAAACAGTTAAAGGATGGTTAAATGAAGCTGGATTATACAGTAGGAGACCAGCCATTGCAAAATCTCTTAGAGAGAACATAGTTGCCCGGTTACGTTTTGCTTGAAATCATCAAATTCGGTCATATTAATAAAAAATTCATTACAGCAATTGGTATGCTATAATATGTTGTTGCGTTAATTTTCTTCAGTAGTTTATGACTTTCCAACTAAAACAGTTAAAAGTGACATGTTGCAAGCATACCTTTACCTACTATTTCCAAAATAAAAGGGTCGCCAGTTATATGCTGCAAGTCAAAATTATCTCTCTTCTTACTTACACCTACGAATTTCCAAATAGAAGAAACACTAGTGATCAGTTACAAGCCAGCTGTTTTTCACAAAAATGTACGCCATATGTTTTTCATAGCTCAATTTTAAGCTACAAATAACAAAATAATATTTTCCAAACGGAAGAGACACTGGTAATAAGCTGTAAGCCAGTTGTTTACCACAGCAATGTGCGTTAACTATTTTCCATAGCCTGTTTAAATTATAAACAACAAAATAATTTCACTCTCTATTTACTTACATCCAAGAGTTTTCAAATAAAAAAACACTAGTGATCAGATTTAAGCCAGCTGTTTTTCCCATCTGTTTTCACAGCTCATTTTCAAGCTAAAAACAACATAATATTCTTTTTCAAATAAAAAAAACACTGGTGATAAGCTGTAAGCCAGCTGTTTTTAACAGCGCTGTGAGTCAGCTATTTTCCAAACCTCTTTTTTAAGCTATAAACAGAAACAAATCCCACCCATCCTAACTTACATCTACGATTTTCCAAAAAGAAAAAACACCAGTAATTAGCTGTAAGCCAGCTTTTTTTTACAACAATGTAAGCTAGCTGTTTTTCACACATTATTTTTAATTTACAAACATCAAAATAATCTAATAATAATAATAATAATAATCTAATTTATGAACAACAAAAGAATCTTACCCTTCTTTTACTTACATCTACGATTTTCCAAATAAAAGAAACATCAGTGATCAGCTGTAAGCCAGCTGTTTTTATAGCACATTTTTAAGCTACAAAAAACAAAATAATTTTTTCCAAATGGAAGAGACACTGCTGATAAGCTGTAAGTCAGATGTTTTTTACAGAATTGTAAGTCAGCTATTTTACATAGCCCTTTTTTAAGCTATAAACAACAAAATAATCCCAACCTTTTCTTACTTATATCTATGATTTTCCAAATAGAAGGGACACTGGTAATAAGCTGTAAGCCAGCTGTTTTTTACAAAAATGTAAGCTAGCTGTTTTTTACAATAATGTAAGCTGGCTGTTTTTCACACATTACTTTTAATTTACAAACAACAAAATAATCTTATCCAAATGAAAGAGACACTGATAATAAGCTTTAAGTCAGCTGTTTTCCACAACACTGTGAGTCAGGTATTTTTCATAGCCCTTTTTTAAGCTATGAATAACAAAAGAATCTTACCCTCCTTTCACTTACATCTATGATTTTCCAAATAGAAGAAACATTAGTGATCAGCTGTAAGCCAGCTGTTTTTATAGCACATTTTTAAGCTCTTTTCCAAATGGAAGAGGTGTAAGTAAGGTGTAAGTTAGATGTTTTTCACAGCATTGGGAATAAGCTATTTTACATAGCCTTTTTTTAAGTTATAAACAACAAAATAATTCCAACCTTTTCTCACTTACATCTATGATTTTTCAAATAGAAGAAACATTAGTGATCAGCTGTAAGCCAGCTGTTTTTCACACAATATTTTTAATTTACAAACAACAAAATAATCTTTTACAAATGAAAGAGACACTGGTGATAAGCTGTTTTCCATAGCACTGTGAGTCAGTTATTTCCCATGGCCCATTTTTAAGCTATGAACAACAAAATAATTTTTTTTAAATTAGTTAACTATTGTTAAGTAGATAATCATGTTACAAACTTTTTATATCCAAGTAGTAATAGTAGCATTTCAAGCAGCTGTTGTTCTACAAAATTGGACCTCTTTTATACAATTTATACCCCTGTAAGTAACGCTCCTGGATGCAAGGTTTAGTTTTCGGTAATTTAATGTATTATCGGTAAGAAAACGACAAGTCGTAAATAATAAAGAATTATGTTAAGCATTATTAATACCGTGAAAAACGTCCAAAGTCTATACAGATGCATTCATAAATTCTCAGTTTCTTTATACATCACAAATTTTTTTTTAATCATAAATCACTTTCATACCAAATGATGTTTCTATCAGTTATTGCCATTTTGATTAACTTTATGCTGTGATTAACTCTACAGGGAGTGGGTATTTACTTCAAACGGAAAAAATTATAATATGCGGGTTTTTTTTATTGTCACGCTTGTTTAAAAACTGCTATTTCCTTTTTAAAACCATACTGTTATATAACTGTAACTCGGATAACATTTACGAAAAAATTCACGATATTCTACTGAATAATTTACCTCGAAAGTTTGATTCTTAACATTTTTTTCAAACCTGTTTTCATAGACGTACTTGAAGATAATTTGCAAAAATTAGAAGAACACCATCATCATCACCATATCTGGCTTTACAACCCCTGATGGGTTTTCTCCGACTCCACCACACGTTTCCATCTTTCTCTGTCTTTTGCGATGTTGTCTCTCCATCTAAGCCGAGGTCGACCTATAGGACGTTTTCCTTATGGAGCCGTTTCCCTTACAAGCTTTACCATTCTTTCATAAGGCATTCTTTTTACGTGACCCGCCCACTGTAGTCTCTTGACATTTACCTTATTAAGTATGTTACCACCCGCATACAGTTCTTTGAGTTCTTGGTTGGTTTTTATACGGTATATTCCTGTTGTTTCTTCTCTAGTTGGACCAAATATTCTACTCAGCACTCGTCTTTCGAATATGTTGAGTCGATCTTTTTTTGCAGTGGTTAGTGTCCAGGTCTCGCAACCATATATTACTATAGGTTTTATGATTGTACTGTATATGTGTAGTTTGGTTTTTCTGGTAAGTTCCCTAGATTTCATTAAACCCTGGAGAGCAAGAGGGCTCTGTTTCCGGCTTGTATCATGTTATTTATTTCCTCTGCGATGTCGTTATTTTCATTTATGTTCGTGTCTAGATATTTAAATTGTCTTGTATGTTTGAAATTGTAGTCTTCAATCGAGAAGTTTTGCCCTATTCTGTCTCTGTTACGAAAATTCCTACTGAGATACATATATTTGGTCTTGTCCTGTCTTGTCTTGTCTTGTCTTAATCCTGCTGTTATTATGCTGCTAATTATGTCCACATCATCTGTGAAGGCCAGTAGTAGGTTGGATCCTTCCTGGTAGAATACAGCCGTTGGTGTCTCAATCTCGGCTTTCCTAAGAGCTATGTTGAATAGTTGGGGTAAAAGCGAGTCGCCTTGTTTAAGTCCATTGTCAATATCAAAGAAATTAGAGTAGCTCTGTCCCACTCTTATCTTGCATCTTGTATGTATAGAAGAAAACCCAGGATTAAAAACTAGAAAAAGACCTAGGGGCAGATGAAAAGAGCAAGTATAAGAAGATCTGAAGCTGCTTGGCTAATCTAAAAGGTCAATGCTCCACAACAACTGCAGTACCAAGGTGATGATAATGATGGTAGCAGCCCCTGATATCTCTTGCACAATGACAAAAGTCAATAGATTTAAACAATCCCCTAACCATGATATACTCGTTCATTGTATTCAAACACTGATGTAGCGAGAATTTTTCAGTGTGCGAGCAGGGAACGATTCACAGTTCCTTTTTAATATCTGTTTTTCCGATTAATGCAGTCTTTTCCTGCACGGGATGGTAAATCGCAACAATTGCTGCTATTAGTCTAAATCAAACCCAAGAGTTTTTCACGAGGTGCATACACAGCAACCAGAGAAATTAAATGTATGTGCTGGCATTTTCGGTAACCGACTGGTGGGTCTTTTTTTCTAACAGACAATTTGACTGGCGAAATGTATTTGCAATTACTGGAAGACGCTGTTGACCCTGCTTTGACTGATATATTCAAACATAATCCACAGTATGAAGAAGATCATTTTTATTTTCAACAGGACGGTGCTTCTCCGCATTATGTGGCGATTGTTCGTCAGTATTTAAACTAACGTTTTCCACGGCATTGGATTGGGAGAAGAGGCAGCATTCAATGACCTTCACGAACGCCAGATTTATCGCCCCTCGATTTATTTGTGCGAGGACATCTGAAAAGTAAAATCTATAAAACACAACCAGCGTCGTTGGAAGATTTGCCATTTCACACTAGTGAGATTATCGCACTCGTGTGAAATGGGTCACTTTCCGCACTAGTAATGTAATATACTATATCCAATCGAGTGACTCGGTTGGATAAAGTGGTGGTATAACGCTGTGGTGTAAAAGAAGATGTGGTTACTTTAATATCCTGATTACTATTTCTATTAGGATATTTGGAAAATAATTAATAAGTATTTCAAAACTCAATACACTTCTTTATTAAATAAAAAAAAGACAACATCGTCTTAATAACATACATATAAAAGTGTAACTTGATAAATTACTGATTCTATATATACAATAAGATACAAGGTGATTCAAAGCCAAAATACTACATCTACTATGGTCGCCATTTCAAGAGTTTTTTGAAGTGATAACTTCTTATGGCATGCTGTGAACTTTTTTTGTAATGGGTAAAAAATGTTAAACTCGCGTCAGGACACGTGGCCTGATCGAAAATTCGTAAGACGGATGTATTTCACTGGAGCAATATAAAATGCGACTTTTCTTGACTGGTAACTTGGCAACCTTATTCAACAAACTGACAAATTCAAGTACATTTTTTATGTCATTTTGACAAATTAATTTAGTAGCTAAATTTAAAAATTAAGTGCTTTTCATTAGTTTATTGATTAAGTTCTGCTTTTGCTGCATTAAAATGGTCCAAGGAGAGGTGTCGTTTTTAGCAGATGTTATGGACACCATAGCGTGTCTTAATGACTCTAATGGTTCTCCCCCCGACAAAATTTTAGATCAAATAATTTATCAGTGCAAGAAGCCGTTAAAAAATGCATCAATTTGTGTTAAAAAATCATTAAAAACTGGACTGAAAGCTGGTTTGATCAAAGAGAACGGGGGAAGGTTTAAATTAGGTTTTGGTTTGCCGATAACGGAGGCTCGAAGACGAAAAAAAAATAGAAGCAGAAGCCGTAGACGACGTAGCCAAAAGCGACAAAACCGAAAACGAGGTAGCCGAAAACGAAAAAGTCGAGGTAGGAAGAAAAGCGCCATATTGAAAGAAGATCAAGCAAAAAGCGGAAGAAAGAAATCGAAAACATTCAAATCTGGTACTGATGTTTAATATATGATTTATAATAAAGCATTAATAAAAATAATGCATTATTCATAAACTATGGAAAGCTGGAGACAATATTTTTCAGATTAAAAATAATATTTTTTGAAGTGAAAACTTCTTTAGCGGCGTTGTACACTTTTTTTGTAATGGGTAAAAAAACTCGCGTCAGGACACGTGACCTGATCGAAAATTCGTAAGACGGATGGAGAGTAGACAGCTGGCGTGGCGTAGGAGAGGGAGTATCCCCCTCTCTTTCTACGGCCCGGCGAAAATGTATGCCTGCGCCGGCTGTTTCGTTTAGGCGGCGCAGGGCGCACAACGTTAATACTTAAGTTTTCACTTCTGCCGGCACTCCCAGAGTGCAACCCGTAAAATTTTTTTTTTATAACAAGTTTTTATCTCGATCGAACACTTAAAATTCCTCGTACTTTTCTGCAACACAGTTTACACATTATAATTCACCTATTTCACACATTTTTTTTGCAATTTTTTAACGGAAGAAATTAATCATTATTTTATAGACATAAACAATCAACTGACAAATGACAGCCTTTTAAACTCGTATTTGGAATTGCGAGGTTGCCATAGTGTGCGTATATCTTTCTTTAGACCTAACACTAACAGTACCTTTTTTAACCAATTAAAACATTAATTTTTGTATGCGCACTTGTTCTCTACTTACTTGCTTATTTATGTATAAAATATAACTTATTTTTCATTAAATGAGCCATAAAAATATTTTATTTAATATACCATTATTTCTGTTTTGAATCGGCACGTCGCAATTCCAAATACGACTTTAAAAGGCTAACATATCTATCAGAATATTAATTTTATAGTGTGTTTTAATGACCTGTAAAAGTTTTATGAAAATTGCTTTGGCAGCCTTATTCCAGAATTATACTACCGAAAGGCCAGGTCAAGAGTACCAGCAACCGTTGAGAATATAAAAGCGATGATAAAAGTAAAAGAAGCGAAAGACGTATGTAATAACCGTAGCTCAACTCTCACAGATACCCTTCACCATCTAGAACATAGAAGAACAGTTACAGACCAGACTCTTGTACCACCATTGGCCACATTCGACCGAAGAACTCGGCACGCTGATCAGTCGCACACATTTACTCTCAAGCTTGACACTACAAGGACCAATCTTCATCAAGAATCCTTCTTTTACAGGGCCGCTACGGAATGAAATAAGCTTCCAAAATTAGTTTTTCCAGAGAACTATGATTTGCAACTTTTTAAAAAGCGTGTCCACAATCATTTCCTTTCTATAATCCCTTCCCCTTCTAATAGTCGCAGTGCGGGCCGCCCGCGGTTCACACGATAGGTATATCCTTTTTGCGACTATTTTCATAAAAAAAAAAGCAAGTAAAAAGTGGTTTCTGCCTACTCCAATGGGAAAAGACTATATTTATGTATAATAAAAAGTGGATGTGCCTAATTCAATGCAAACAAAACACAAGCATGTCTTTTCTCTAGAAAAGCCGATCTTACTGTGCCTAACATAACTTTGTCAGGAGTAACCATACCACTGAAGTCATCCATATCGATGCTTGGTATTACTATCAGCAATAACCTTTCCTGAGAAAATCACGTGAGGTCCATTGCCAAAAGTGCATCCCAAAAACTTGGTTTTTTGTTTCGTGTCAAGAGCTATTTCACCTCCAGTCAGCTGCTTATGATCTATAAGGCACAGATCCGACCTGTACTGGAGTACTGTTCCCATATTTGGAGTGCAGCACCTAAACATATCCTGAAGCTACTGAATTCTGTCCAAAAAAGGGCAATTCGTCTCGTCGGTGATGCCTCGCTTACAAACTCGCTCACTTGTCTGGAACACCGTAGAAAAGTTGGCGATTTGTCTCTATTTTATAGATATTTTCATGGGCGATGCTCTTCTGAAATATCAACAATCGTTCCTCCTTTGGCAGTCTCTTCAAGATTAACCCGTCAAGTTCAGTCTTCACACCCCTTCGTGGTCACTTTGGAGACCTGCAGAACATCACTTTCCAAAGACTCATTCATCCAACGAATTGCGAGGCTTTGGAACTCATTGCCTAGGGAGGTGTTCCCCGAGGCATACAACCTCCAGAAATTTAAGAAGAACACCAACTCCTACCTTCTTTCCCTTGGTTCCCACGATGTTCTCTAAACATTACAGGATATCCCTTTTCGTGGGAACCAGAACAAAAAAAAAATTCCAGAATTATACTACCGAAAGGCCAGGTCAAGAGTACCAGCAACCGTTGAGAATATAAAAGCGATGATAAAAGTAAAAGAAGCGAAAGACGTATGTAATAACCGTAGCTCAACTCTCACAGATACCCTTCACCATCTAGAACATAGAAGAACAGTTACAGACCAGACTCTTGTACCACCATTGGCCACATTCGGCCGAAGAACTCGGCACGCTGATCAGTCGCACACATTTACTCTCAAGCTTGACACTACAAGGACCAATCTTCATCAAGAATCCTTCTTTTACAGGGCCGCTACGGAATGAAATAAGCTTCCAAAATTAGTTTTTCCAGAGAACTATGACCTGCAACTTTTTAAAAAGCGTGTCCACAATCATCTCCTTTCTATAATCCCTTCCCCTTCTAATAGTCGCAGTGCGGGCCGTCCGCGGCCCACACGATAGGTATACCCTTTTTGCGACTATTTTCATAAAAAAAAAAGCAAGTAAAAAGTGGTTTCTGCCTACTCCAATGGGAAAAGACTATATTTATGTATAATAAAAAGTGGATGTGCCTAAGCTCACACGATATGGTGTTAGGTGTTCTCTATCACAAAGGTTGGCTATCAGCACGGTTAACGTCACTTTGAAAACTGCGGCCAAAGACTTTATTCGATGCAGAAAAGCTAGTTTTGTGTGAAAAAGAAAGTTAAATTTAATATCATTGGCATGGATATAAATATAATTGAGTTTACATTTTAGAAAACGGCAACATTGCTTTGTTGCTTTGTTGCTTTGTTTGTTTTTACCTGACTTACGTATCGTAAGATTTGAAAGAAAAACTCGGCAAGAGAAACATTACGAAAAAAAAAAAAATTCTCATTGCATAAACCATAAACTGCGTTTGAATTCTTGTAATTTTTTTTTAATCAAGAGGCATATTTCTTCCGATGTTCTTAACATTTACCTAAATGGCACAAATTTATCTGCCAATAATAATACGGAGTGCATTTACATTTATATTGGCTAGAAAGTCTGTAAGAGACTAAAATTACCCATTTTGTGGTTTGCTTATGCTATAAATATAATCTAAAATTGACGCCCGGAGGGGACGAAACGTAGCCACGGCGCAATTACCATTTAGCTTTCACAAACACCTTTCGTTCTCACTTTTTTTTTATCATATCACTAGAATTTCGTTGGATTTATTATGCAAACTATGCATGCAACTTTGCATTCGCAACAAGATTTATTTTTTAACCATAAAAATTATAAACTAAAAAATATATACAGGGTGGCCAACCGAAAACGAAACAGAGTCATTTGCAGGAACCTCGTCAACATTTCAGACCCGTCGATTTTCATATTAAAGGGGGACACTCTTTTCCGGTATTTTTGACTCCACTACTTTCAACCCCAAGCAAGGGTAAGAATTACCCCAACATTTTTAAATAATATATATATATATATATATTTTTATGAAAATAGTCGCAAAAGGGGTAGACCTATCGTGTGGGCCGCGGACGGCCCGCACTGCGACTATTAGAAGGGGAAGGGATTATAGAAAGGAGATGATTGTGGACACGCTTTTTAAAAAGTTGCAGGTCATAGTTCTCTGGAAAAACTGATTTTGGCAGCTTATTCCACTCCGTAGCAGCCCTGTAAAAGAAGGATTCTTGATGAAGATTGGTCCTTGTAGTGTCAATCTTAAGAGTAAATGGGTGAGACTGATCAGCGTGCCGAGTTCTTTGGCCGAATGTGGCCAATGGTGGTACAAGAGTTTTTATTTCTCTGGAGCATCTGCCATGGAAATATCTGTAGAGCAATGACTGGTCTGCAACTCTACTTCTATGTTCTAGAGGGTGAAGGGTATCTGTGAAAGTTGAGCTGTTTATCAAGCGAATGGCTCTTTTCTGAATGGAATCTAGAAGACGAAGAGAATGCCTTGGTGCTGAACCCCAAATATGCGAGCAATACTCCAGTAGAGGTCGGATTTGAGCCTTGTACGTCGTCAACAGTTGATCAGGAGTATATATATATATATATATTTATATATATATATATACCTTCTTTGCTTTGTGACATTCGCATATGTTTTTCTCACTCTCCCCAACTATTATTCATATCTGAAAATGTCGCCAATTAATATACAAATAAATTTGGTTTATTTTAGTTGTTAATTATCAAAAAAATAAATAAATAAAAAATAAATTCTGGTTCGTTTTGATCGAGAACTTTTATTTAAATAAAAAATAATAATAATTAATAATGATGCAAACGATTTCCTGCTTCTAGAATTTCACTAGTTTCCAATATGTTTGACTCGCCGACGAAAAGGTCAGGATAAAGTTAAACAAGTTGCCTCGGATATAAAAACCAAGTAAGGGGATCAAAAAAAATTAAAACAAGTTGTCTTAAAGAACATTTCGTGATGAAATTTTCATAGGTATCCACTCTGAACATAAAAATGATTAGGATCCTCCTGATGGTACAAACATTTAACTACTTGATTTATTTATGATGACATTACTAAATAATTTTAACTTAATTGCATATTTATTTATATATTCTTTCAAAGAACTTATACCATTGAATTTTAATTTTTATTAATTTAAAAATTATGAATATTAATCTGTAAGAATTATTCTTTGTCTAGTACAATATTTTAATTCACTGTGTGGTTTTTCAAATTAACGAACACTAGTCAGGAATCTTCTTTCTTGTCAAACCTGAAATGCAATAACAAAAAAATAGAAGTATTTTAATTTTTACACACTCACTATTTGAATGGGATTTAACCATACAAATAAAGTAGAATAAGAAAATGATTAATAAGAGAACAATGAATTGGGCAAACAGGGAAATAAATTTTAATGGAAAGAAACTAAACCACCTGCAGAGAATGCAGATAACGAAGTAATAATGGCATGTACTTTTGAAGAACTGGAAACTATGCTAACTCCAAACTGCGGAGGTAAAAAGAAGGGTCAGATAAGCCTGGGCAGGATTTGAAAAATTAAAATGGGTTCTAAAAAATAAGAAAATACAGCAGTACCTAGATTGTAGATTGTACGGGGGGTCGTGAAGGCTATGCAACCTCCCAAGCACCTCGACCTATCAGATCTTTTGTGCACAATCCTTAATCTAATCGAGGCCCGGGATACCGAGACTTCCAGCAAAGTTTATCAGTTTCCTGGGAGCTAAGTTTCTGACATCGAAGGGCTTTAGGAAGGCCTCTTCCAGAAACTTAAGCCTCTTGTAGAAGAGCGCTGGGCATTCGCATAGCAAATGTTCTGCAGTTTCAGCGTAGTTCTCGCAGTAGCGGCAACTATCACTCTCTGTTTTACCCATCTTTTTAAGGTGATACCTCAGAGGGCAGTTTCCAGTGAGGAGTCCGTCACCAGTTTCAAGTCTTTCTTGTCCAACTCGAGAAGCTGTATAGCTTTCCTTGATGAAAGGCTTACTAGACTTTTCGATTGTCTTTGTCCTGGCACTTTATGCCAGTGAGATTTCATTTCATCTGTTTCCCAGCTTCGAACCTCTTCTTTCAAGCAGGCTTTGGAAAGTCCACAGAAAGGTTCTGAGTCGGAAAATTGTGTATTTGCCCCTTCTTTGGCAAGGCAATCTGCTTCTTCGTTGCCTTTAACTCCCTTGTGACCTAGAACCCACATCAGAGTAACCTGATTGTTTGCTGCCAGTAGTCTCGGGGACTGTTTACAGTCAGCTTAGACTCACAAGTGTATGACTTTAGAGCTTTTAGTGCTGCTTTGCTATCTGATAAAATATAGATTTCTGTCCTTCGGGTGTTTCTTTCGATGCACTCCTGGGCACATATCTCTATGGCATGTAATTCTGCTTAAAAGATGGTTGGGATGTTACCAAGTGGTTATAAGAGCCTAAAATTCGGCCCTATAACGCCCACTCCAACCCTTTTATCTATCTTGGATCCATCAGTGTACCACACTACAGCATCCCTTTCTAGTTGAGGTCGGTTCTCTGTGCAAACTTGGTGGTTATTTATAACCACTTTAAACTGCATTTCAAAGTCGTACCTAACTGGCATAATATCTTTCGGTTTAGACATGGATTCTAGGAAAATATTTTCCAAAATCTTCCAATGTCCATTCCGATTTCTTGCTCTAAGATTTATTGTTTGGCTCAGTCTAAAGGCACTGATTGCTGCTTCTTTTATTACACATAAGTGCAATTGTGAAAGGTTTGGCATTACCTCTACAACTGCAGTAGGGCACGTGAATGTTGCCCCTATGATTCCCAGACAAGCTAACCGCTGCACATTCTGCAGCTTGATTTGTGCCGAAATTTGTTGCATTTTTGGCCACCATATTAATAAAGCAATTAATGATCGTTTAGTATGACCAGTAGAACATTTTTGGTTTCAGACCCCATGTCTTGCCAAAGACTCTGCGGCATGTCCAGCTTGCTACTATAGCTCTGGAATGAATGTGGTTAAGTTGGCTGTTTCATGTCAGTTTTTGGTGTCGATTATTACGCCCAAATATTTAACTTCTTTGGAAAAAGTAAGCTAAGTTTCATTCAGAGTTGGGGCTTTAAGTTCGTACTTTCGCCTCCTGGCGAATGGAATCAGCTAGGATTAACATTAAGTCCTTTCTTTGCGCACCAGATTCTTATTGTGTTTAGGGCTACTTGCATGCGATTGGAAATTACTTCGTCATGTTTGCCCCTAATGGTGACGACTAGGTCATCGGCGTAATCTTGAGTCGTAAAACCAGAGTCGTGTAGCTTAACTATCAGGTTGTCTACGACCAGTGACTACAGCAGTACCTAAAAACCAGAGTATTTGACCAGTGCATCCTTCCAATTCTTGCATACACCTGCCAAACATGGACCTTGACTAAAGCTAAAGCAGACATTGATAAAATAAAGAAAACCCAAAGAGCCATGGAGCGATCAATGTTGGGAATTAAATTACAAGATAAAAAACAAAATAACTGGATAAGAAACAAAATAAAAGTCAAGGATGCAGGTCAACATATAGCCAGGATAAAATGGGACTTCGCAGGTCATAACGTCAGACAAAAGGATAATAGGTGGAATACTACGATACAACAATGGAGACCATGGACTGGGAAGAGAGTAAGTGGACGACTCTAGATGAGATGGGGAGACGACATAAAGAAAATAGGAGGAATACATTGGAAATAAAAAGCACAAAATAGAAACGATTGGAAAAAACTAGGGAAAGCCTATATCCAAAGTTGAACGAATTGAAAGGCGAAAGAAGAAGAAGAAGAAAAAGAAGAACTTAAAATATTTATTATTATTTACTGTTTGTTATCGCAAGGTTATATAATTGACAAAATCAACCGTACTTGGTGTTTTCCGGAAAAAGATTGTCCATGAAAAATATTCCAGGAGGACACTTTAAATGGTCCATCTAGTATAAAGTAATAAAGTTCGCGGTACTTACATATTTCATGAGTACAATTTTTACTTTCAACCAGATAAACGTTGTATACCAAGCATTATTTGTGCAGGCAAATAATATCATTTAAAATTTTATAAAAAATAAGTACAAAGCTAACAACAAGAAAGGTTACAGCAAAAACAATCATAAAACTTTCTGATTGACATAACAAATGAAAGTATAAATGGTCAGTTATTAAAAAAGACATTAACAGCAGAGTAATAATAAAACAATATGTAAGTAGATGATAAATCTTTTTTTTTTATTTAATATGAGGAAATAATGTTTGCCTCGCAGAATGGATGTTTGGCAGGTATATAATTTTTGATAATATTTTATATTCAGAGTATAACCTATAATTTAATTCACTAACATTTTACGATGGGTAGTGTCTACAAATACAGTTATCTATGTATCCAAAGGTACAATACATGTTTAAATAGTAAGTCTATAAGTTTTTTAGTTTCTAATACAAGAAGGCAGTACCTAAGTATATAAAAGTACAATGGATGTTTAGATATACAGGGTGTTTCATAAAGAATTGAAGAAACCCGAAGACATAATACATTTAAGTAACACATTTCTTCTTAATAAGATTAATGCTCATTGTTTTTATGCTGTCCAGTAATTTTCGTGCAAAATTTTTACGTATTTTAGAATTCAAATATTTGCCAGGTCCTGTAGCCAATGAATGGAGTCTGCATATGGTCAAAATTCACAGAGATATGTAGGTAGGTAGTATGTGTTCTGATGTTTCGTCTTCTACGCAGTAAAACTGACAATCCGTTTGTTATTTCAAACCTATGTGACTCTTTTTTTATCGGGGAGGATTGCTCATGCGCTCACTGGTACTTTGTTCTTTCTTTTCCAGGTAGTGTGGGACTCTAGAGTGAAGTAGCCTACCCACTAAACCTCCCTCGTTTTCATCACCATGTTCACCGGAACCACTTGCGCATCTCTTCAGTGGACAGGTTGTCTGTACGTTATCCTTTTATACTTTGTCTCTCTTTTATTTCTTTCATTCTAAGAATGTTTCGGATATACTCGTGGATTTGTTTCCATTTCTCGGGGTCTCCTAGCATGATTCCCATGATGTTTTCTATAGTCAGTACCATCCCTATGCTTCGCCTCAAATTTTCCCTCTCGTCTTGCCACCTCGAGCATTCTAGAATTGTGTGGGGCACTGTATCTACCATGTCACAGTAGAAACATGCGTTATTCTCGGAGTACCTGCGTAAGATAGTAATTAGTTCTCCTGTGCTTGCACTCCAATTACTTCTTTTGGCGTGGTATAAGTCGTTTTTTCCACTGTGCGATGTTGTTTGTGTCATCCCATATGCTCTGCCACTTTCCGATAGTTATATCCCTCTCTTCTCCTTTAGCTTTAGGGTTCGTACCACTTCCTCGCTGGTATAAGCGTGTTTTTTTGCCAGGAGTTCAATTGATAGACTTCAAAGACTGGTTCGTGTCCTGTGAACGCAGATTCGGCTTCCTGTTTTGCGAGGATGTTGGCTGTCTAGTTGCCCTCCACTCCTTGTTGTCCAGGTACCCACAGCGCAGTCATTTTGTTGTTTGTACCAAGGCCCTCCAGGGATTCGATGCAATTCCATATAAGCTTTGAGTTTATCTCGTTGGAGCTCAGTACTCTTAGAACGGCCCCAACTCCTGGGGGTTTCAAGCCATCTGTGTACATTACGTATTCCGTCTCCGGGAAGAGGATTTCTCCCCTCACCCATTCATCTCTCTTCGGAAAGAGGACTTTGAACGACTTTTCTACTTTTATTTTTGTGGCTAGCATGTCATGAACCATCCCTTAGGATTTGGTGGTTTTTTGTGTTTTTTCGGTATTCCACTATTACCAGACACAGGTGGTGTTACGGGGGTTTTAGGTTAGGTTAGGTTAAAACGGCGGTTCGGAGGGAAACAACTTAGGTCTTTTGGTCCGTTGTGATACCGTAATGGACGGCGGTGCCTTTCCCCTCTACCATGAGAACCAGTTGAAACTTTTAATAAAAAGTGTGTGGTCCTTAATTCTAACTGAGCTGAGATCAGATAGGCCATCAAAGTTCGGTTGCCCTAGTATAGAAAGCTCAGGGCAGGACAGTGGCAGAGAAGATGTACCATTGTTTTCTCATCTTTCTCATCCTGACAGTTTCTACAAAAGTCGTGTCGTAGCTCTGCGATTTTCATGCGCCGTGCATGGGATCCACCTGCCCAGTGTCCTGTTATCGCATTTCCAATGGACTCCATGGATAGAGTTGAAACATCATTAGTTCGGCGTAGATCTAGTTTAGGCCAAATGTGAGGGTTCATTTTGCCACCTCAAGTTGGTTTTTTGAACTACTTTGCTGTGTGACAGATATAGCTTGGAGGGTGGTGCCCTGGTATGTTCCTGTGTCCGGGTATTCAAATAGTGTGAACTCTAAACTAAGTTTCATTCAGGGCGGCTCGGCATTGCACCGCTGCACTAGAGGTCAAGTAGACTGGGTTCAGTGATTTGATAGCAGCTTGGATGTCGCAAAGAATGGATATCTCGCTGAATTTTTGTTAGTTGCGGAGTGATACAAAGTGAGGTGTCTTCTGAGAAGACACCGCAACCTACTCTCCCCTCTAGTTTAGAGTGATTTTAGAAGCAGTTTATTTTTGTTCGGACACTTTTTTAAAGACTTAAATAGTCTCCCTATTATTCGGGAGAAAAATGCAAATGCTGCTGCAGACAATCTTACAAGGAAAAATCTTTGGACGAAGAGGACCAGGAAGACGCAGGACATCGTGGCTCAAGAACCGCAGGACCAGTTTCAATAAAACATCTACATAACTGTTCCGGATTGCTGCAGACAAAGTCCGGATCGCTATGATGATCGCCAACATTCGTAATGGATCGGCACCCTAAGAAGAAGAAGAAGACCGTTAAGAATCCCGTTTGATGGATTTCACTCGTCAACCTGTGGAATGTCACCTGTCAACGTCATTGAGCATTGCAGTGGTCTGGAAAAAAGATGTATATTCGTGAGCAAAATAATTTTAAGTAAACGTGCGGCATTATTAAATACGAATTCACAGCACATTAAGTTGTCAAGAAGATGGCCGTTCGATTTGTAGTTGGTAGACACTGCCGCGATATATTCATTCACATCGCTTGAAAAGTATGTAGGTTTGAATTTTTCGTTGTCCATTGATTAAAAAGTTGTATGTTTTTAGTTTCGGTTTCATTAATGATTATAAAGATATTTATGACGCGGCCTTGGCCGTTGGCGATAATCGTGCCAAACGTGGGTTTTATTCATAAATACTGTGATTTACTCTTTACACTTTCTCGTGTTCAAGCAAGTACTCATATACCTAAACTTTTATGAATACGAGTTACTTAACATCATGGCGCTTGGCGTTTCCGTTATTACAAAACCGATAAATGTATTGTAATGTCAATATTAATAAATTAACAGAGATAATAACGCGATAATTTTAAATATTTTCCGAGGAGTGTTTAAGAAAACAATAATTAAATTTCTTCGCATAAAGTTTTTGTTCTTTCGGAGATGTATCGTCGACGACACGGAATTCGGTCAGAAAATTTACTTCAAAACATCAGAGCTAAACATATGTTAAATGGCGACATCGCAAAATTGCTAGTCCTCAACACGAACGACAAACAAAAACAGGAGCGGACTTTGGGATGTGAACTTTTTATTTCATCCTTATCGAATCTCTAACAAACCAACAGTCATGTTACGAGGTTCGCAAAAAATATAGTGAATAAACCGCGTGTAGTGCGTAAGTTGAAACGAAAAGTTCCGTTAGAATTAGTTACCTAGTGCTAGGAATACATTAAAACGCCCAATGGCAAAAATAGTCCATATTGTAGTAGACTAACTTTAAAAGGGGATGCCTCCCCTACACTTCTTTCTGAATTGCATGTAAACTATATGGGATTTTTATATTTCAACCTTTATGTTCCTCAATCAAGCAAAAATCCAAGAAATCATTTATTTATTAATGTATAACAATAATTAAGGCTTTCAAATTGTGAGAAAATTTAACACTACCTAATTTTGTTTATTACTTACAATGTTAACATTAAAGGTGCAGCCAGTGCACGAACCAATATTTATTCCTAAACCAGATAACTCGGATTCAGCTCGTGATATCGTAGTTTTGGGAGTTGGAAGACTATCCATTTTTGATTTGCAAGTAATTGTCGTAGAGGTGACAGCACTTGATCCTAAAATTTCACGGTCTAAAATTTTATTTGATATTTGAATTTTATTATTGATAGAATCTTCCACGTATCCTTCGGCCACAGTCGAAGATTTCCATCCTCCATGTCGTTTCAAAACACATATATCGGCCCCCGTATTAGCAAGAAGTGTGGCTGATGTTCTCCGAAAACAATGACCCGTGTAGGCATCAGGATTTGGTAATTTTAGGTGTTTTGCTATTAAGCTAGGCATCTTTCCAATACTATTTATTCCAACAACTTGGTTAAAACATCTCTTATTTTGATACTTCAAAAACAATCGGCGACTGGTAGCATAACTTGGACGAAGAGCCGCATATTTTCGGTAAATGTCAGTATATTCTAAATTTGAAACTGTAAAAAATCGTTGTATATTCATTTTTGTATCGGGTACTTTAACAATCAAAATGAATTTTTTATCTTCTATGCCATCGACCATGATTTTAGTGAGTTCCTCACGGCGGCAAGCTCCCGAAATACCCAGTATTAAAACAACCTAAAAGGAAATCAGTAATTTAAAAAACACAGTCACGGTGTCCGATAATATGTCTTGGCATGACCATGTTGCTAACATCGCAAAGTCGGCAAGCCAGAGGCTAGGTTTTCTGTGGAAAGCCAGAAAGTTTTTTACTCCTGATCAACTGTTGACGACGTACAAGGCTCAAATCCGACCTCTACTGGAGTATTGCTCGCACATTTGGGGTTCAGTACCAAGGCATTCTCTTCGTCTTCTAGATTCCACTCAGAAAAGAGCCATTCGCTTGATAAACAGCTCAACTCTCACAGATACCCTTCACCCTCTAGAACATAGAAGAAGAGTTGCAGACCAGTCATTGCTTTATAGATATTTCCATGGCAGATGCTCCAGAGAAATAAAAACTCTTGTACCACCATTGGCCACATTCGGCCGAAGAACTCGGCACGCTCATCAGTCTCACCCATTTACTCTCAAGATTGACACTACAAGGACCAATCTTCATCAAGAATCCTTTTTTTACAGGGCTGCTACGGAATGGAATAAGCTTCCAAAATCAGTTTTTCCAGAGAACTATGACCTGCAACTTTTCAAAAAGCGTGTTAAGAATAATTTTAGTTCCAATTTTAAAAGTTAATTCACTTTAATATATCCGAAGACGTTTCTAACCTTTATTGTGACCAATGTCCATAAAAAATTGTTGGTTTTTGCGCAGGATTTTATTTGCAAATTCCACAAGCTAGTGATTATAAAAAATATAAATAAATTTGACAGGATTTAGGAGATGCTTATTGTACAAAAAAAAAATCTTGTCACCCAATGAATTAATCCTCAAAATTAATATTTAAAGCTTCTTTAACCGACAGGGAATTTCCAAAACAACAAAATAAAAACTGGTTCACACCATTTCTGAACAAGCTTTTTACGAAGTGGATCTCACAAACTAAATATTGTGATATATTTTTTTTTTTTTTTGAATATTTCTCGATCGTTATCTGTGACCTATCAAGTCAAAATAGCCATAAAAACTATTAAGTGTTTCATTTCTGATTAAAATCGAAGGTAATATTTTAAAATTGGACAGGGGTACACCAACCGTCCCGGATCGCGTATATCCATCAATTTATCCAATAAATATTTCGTAAGTGACGTTTTAATATTTTTCTCGTTAACAAGAAAGAAAAAATGAAACTATTAAGTTAATCCTTTTTGTTTTAAAGTCTGCTGAATATACATGACGGTAATTTTTCAATGTTATTTATTTATTGATAGCGTTGCCGTTTTTAAATATTTAACAAAACCACAAATACGGAATGTCCGAATAATGCGGTTAATTTCTTGTATTCCATTATAATATATACAAGAAAATTATAAGAGCAAAATTGTTAGGCATATCTAAAGTAGCACAGTATATGGGAGCCTACAAAAAAATTGTAATTTGTTACTAATTTAGGAAAGCTTGATCACCCAGAACACTAATTTTGTAACAATATATGCATATAAATTGCTTTGTTGTCACGTGCCTATTTTTTCCCTTCTACGGTTCATTATAATTGTGTCTTACTCGTAAGTAGTGTTGCATACAGTACTCTGTTGTAACTCAAATATATCATTCGTTGTATATAATGTTGCATAACTTGTAGGGGTAGGATTCGATAGTTTGGTTTGCAATTTCTGTGTGGATGGGACTGGATATCCACACGGACGAGGCGATTGTGTAGCACGGACTTGAGAAGATTGTGGGTTGACGTTTATTCCGCGCCATTTCTCGATTTCCGGCGTAGGAGAGAGTCAGTCGTTTGGGGAGCTTTTTCGAAGTCGGATGTTTTTTTTTTTATGTTCTGGTTCCCACGAAAAGGGATATCCTGTAATGTTCAGAGAACATCGTGGGAACCAAGGGAAAGAAGGTAGGAGTTGGTGTTCTTCTTAAATTTCTGGAGGTTGTATGCCTCGGGGAACACCTCCCTAGGCAATGAGTTCCAAAGCCTCGCAATTCGTTGGATGAATGAGTCTTTGGAAAGTGATGTTCTGCAGGTCTCCAAAGTGACCACGAAGGGGTGTGAAGACTGAACTTGACGGGTTAATCTCGAAGAGACTGCCAATGGAGGAACGATTGTTGATATTTCAGAAGAGCATCGCCCATGAAAATATCTATAAAATAGAGACAAATCGCCAACTTTTCTACGGTGTTCCAGACAAGTGAGCGAGTTTGTAAGCGAGGCATCACCGACGAGACGAATTGCCCTTTTTTGGACAGAATCCAGTAGCTTCAGGATATGCTTAGGTGCTGCACTCCAAATATGGGAACAGTACTCCAGTACAGGTCGGATCTGTGCCTTATAGATCATAAACAGCTGACTGGAGGTGAAATAGCTCTTGACACGAAACAAAAAACCAAGTTTTTGGAATGCACTTTTGGCAATGGACCTCACGTGATTTTCTCAGGAAAGGTTATTGCTGATAGTAATACCAAGCATCGATATGGATGACTTCAGTGGTATGGTTACTCCCATCCAAAAATATGGAAAAACCGATTAATACAGAACTTATCAAATATCTGGAGAAATTTGAGATAATCCATGACAGACAATATGGATTTCGACAACTTCGGTCTACTGGAGATTTGCTGGCTTATGTCACTCAGCTCTGGACAAACACTATTGAAAAGTTTGGTGAATCCCGTGCAATAGCCTTGGATATATCTAAAGCCTTTGACCGCGTTTGGCACCAGGCATTGTTAAGTAAATTATCTGCCTACGGTCTCACAACCAAACTGCGCCAATGACTCTTGAGCTTCATGCAAGATCGCTCCTTACATGTGGCAGTTGACGGTATTTCTTCTGATGCGTTTAAAACTAATGCTGGGGTCCCCCAGGGTTCCATCCTGTCCCCCACCCTATTTCTTTTACACATCAACGACCTCTTGAAAACCACCACGAACCCCATTACAGTTTCGCAGACGATAGCACACTTGTCTCAACTTTCACATCTTATCGATCACTTTTGGTGAATGATACAAATAGACTCAGGCAGGAACAGGTTGATTCCATCAATAGAGATCTTAAAGCAATCGTCGAGTGGGGAACCAACAATCTTGTTCAGTTTAACGCCCAAAAAACACAAAGTGCCACGTTTTCCAAGAAAGTGAATTCCTCAAATCATCCCATCACAATGTCCGGAAATACCCTTGAACCAAGTCCCTCCATCTCGATTTTGGAAGTCACGGTGTCCAATAATATGTCTTGGCATGACCATGTTGCTAACATCGCAAAGTCGGCAAGCCAGAGGCTAGGTTTTCTGTGGAAAGCCAGAAAGTTTTTTACTCCTGATCAACTGTTGACGACGTACAAGGCTCAAATCCGTCCTCTACTGGAGTATTGCCCGCACATTTAGGGTTCAGCACCAAGGCATTCTCTTCATCTTCTAGATTTAACTTTAACTTTATCGTGACCTTTTTGTCGGCGAGTCAAACATATTGGAAACTAGTGAAATTTTAGAAGCAGGAAATCGTTTGCATTATTATTAATTATTATTATTTTTTATTTAAATAAAAGTTCTCGATCAAAACGAACCAGAATTTATTTTTTATTTATTTATTTTTTTGATAATTAACAACTAAAATAAACCAAATTTATTTGTATATTAATTGGCGAAATTTTCAGACATGAATAATAGTTGGGGAGAGTGAGAAAAACATATGCGAATGTCACAAAGCAAAGAAGGTATATATATATATATATATATATATATATATATATATATATATATATATACTCCTGATCAACTGTTGACGACGTACAAGTCAAATCCGACCTCTACTGGAGTATTGCTCGCATATTTGGGGTTTAGCACCAAGGCATTCTCTTCGTTTTCTAGATTCCATTTAGAAAAGAGCCATTCGCTTGATAAACAGCTCAACTCTTACAGATACCCTTCACCCTCTAGAACATAGAAGAAGAGTTGCAGACCAGTCATTGCTCTACAGATATTTCCATGGCAGATGCTCCAGAGAAATAAAAACTCTTGTACCACCATTGGCCACCATTCGCCGAAGAACTCGGCACGCTGATCAGTCTCACCCATTTACTCTCAAGATTAACACTACAAGGACCAATCTTCATCAAGAATCCTTCTTTTACAGGGCTGCTACGGAATGGAATAAGCTTCCAAAATCAGTTTTTCCAGAGAACTATGACCTGCAACTTTTTAAAAAGCATGTCCACAATTATCTCCTTTCTATAATCCCTTCCACTTCTAATAGTCGCAGTGCGGGCCGTCCGCGGCCCACACGATAGGTCTACCCTTTTTGCTACTATTTTCATAAAAAAAAATATATTCATGTCCTCTTCATGTTTAGTCTTTAGTAAAGAAATTTGTGACAAAAATTTCTCCTGATGATGGCTCGACGCCGAAAACGTTTAAGAATTGGCTTGTAATAATAAAAAAAATGTTGGTGTACTATAGCCTTTTTAACCTATTAATATCTTGTATATCACAGTACACACAGAGGCGGCGTAAGGCGTGGGCAGTGTGGGCCACAGCTCACGGCCTCGCGGTTCAAAGGGTCTCACGCGTCACAGCCGAAAATAAATTTGAAAAAGTATGGAAAATCCAAAAGTACATGTTACAAGGTTTTTTTTAGAATAAATACATTAGAATTAATTCATAACTGGATTCGTTAAATGCTTGTCTGACGCTCGTCAGTTTATTGAGAAAAGCAGTTATGATTTGCCAAAAAATTTTAAAAATAATAAGAGTAACCAAAAAAAAAAAAGGATGTTTAATTATAAATGCAGCGATCAACCTATAAAGTCTGCTAAAAGCCAGTATGAAACAGATTTTTTTAACACCATGATTGATTTTGCGATAAGTAACATGGAATCAAGATTTATGTCTTTAAATAAATATTTTGAAAATTTTTGTTTTCTTTATGACTTAAACAAGTTAAAAACAATTCCAAAAGAGCAAATACTGAAAAACTGTCAGGATTTACACACAGTGCTGCAAGTAGGTGAGAGCACTGACTTCCAACGTTATGAGTTGTATGAGAAGTTACAAAATATGATCCCAAATTTACTCAACTCTATTAAAGACGTGAAACATCTGCTCCAATATATCGATTTGAAAGAAATTTAACCCAAATGTTTACATTGTCATTAGAATTTTATTAACAATACCTGTAAGTACTGCTTCCGCTGAAAGGAGCTTTTGAAAATTAAAACTAATTAAAAATTATTTAAGAAATACTATATGAATAAAAAAAGACTTTTAGCTTTAGCAGTTTTATCTCTTGAAGCAGATATAGCATCTAAGATAAATTACGGACCAATCGTTAAGAAGTTCAGTAAAACTAAAAGTAAAAAATTTCTGTTTCTGTATTTTTTTTAAATTTTGTTCCCAAAAAGTATAAGTAAATATTAAGGTTTGTTTCTTAATGTAAGTTCAGTAAAACCAAAAGTAGAAAATTTCTGTTTCCTTAATGTTTTCTTTATTTTTTTTCATTTTTGTTTAATGTTCCAAAAAAGTATAAGTAAAAATTTAGGTATGTTTCTTAATGAATATAAAACTGTTTAATTTTAAGTGATTTTTAATTTTATATTTCCTTCTTCTTGCACCATCAGAGGGCCTCGCGAAATGTACCTTGCCCACATTAAGTTTAGGTCTTGCGCCGCCACTGAGTACACACAACCCCTCCTCCATCTTAGGGGAGATGTTACTGTCGTTACTGTTTCTGTAGAAAAGCTTATAGCTAAAATTTACTCAAACATTAATTAATTCACGATAAACCTGCAGAATGGTTATGCAAGCGTGCCATCCTAACACCAAAAAACGAACAAGTCTCAGTCATATATGAAATACTTTTGAGATCATTCGAAGGGGTCGAATATCAATTTAAATCCGTCGACTAAGTGATAAGCACTGATGATGCCATTCATTATCCGGTAGAGTTCCTGAATACACTGAAGCCTCCCGGTCTCCCAACTCACATATTAAAATCGAGATTTGGCGCGCCAATTATGTTGCTGCGCAATATAAATCCAACAAAATTATGCAATGGCACCAGATTGCAAGTGAAAACATTGCATCGCATTACATCCCCTAACACCATAAAATTACCCTATCGAATTCAAGAAGGTGCAGTTTTCCATCAAAGTCTGCTTCACCATAACCATAAACAAAGCTCAAGGTCAAAATCTTAAGGTAGCGGGAGTGGACTCGAGAGAAAGCTGCTTCTCCCTCGGTCAGTTGTATGTGGCATGCGCGCAAAGTAGTCTGGTGATTCTAGCATCCGAAAGAAAAAAAAATCGTTTACAAAGAAATACTGCGGTAGGTGTAGTATTTCGATTTCGTTGTAAAAAGAAAATACCCCCGTGTCACTTTCACCAAAACAAAGGCCAAGAAGCTTCGTGTTCATAAAATATAACAAAATTTTATTTTATTTTCATGTTTATTTAACCTATTCATTCCTACATTGTAATAAAGATTGTTACATTTTATAAGTACTTATTCAAACATTTTAACATAATAATCGATAAGTTAAAACAAAATTAATAACGTAAAAAACCAATTGAAAATCTGCGGGCAAAAGCTAGTCTTCTATATACGAGGGCGGTTTGATAAGTCAGTGAATTTTTGAATAAAACAAATTTTTTTCCGCAAATAAACATTTTATTTTTCTACATAATCAACTTTTAGCTCGATACATTTAGTCCAGCGTTTTTCTAATTTTTTTATTCCCTCCAAATAATAGGTTTTTTCAAAGCTCTCAAAATACGCGTTTGTTTCGGTAATGACTTCTTCATTCGACTCAAATCTCTTACCGCCCAGCCATTTCTTTAGCTTTAAAAACAGAAAATAGTCGCAGGGGGCTAAATCTGGAGAATATGCTGGATGGGGTAGCAGTTCGTATCCCAATTCGTGGATTTTGGCCATCGTGACTAGACAAGTGTGCACACGTGCATTGTCTTGATGGAACAGCACTTTTTTCTTCGCCAAATGCGGCCGTTTTTGCTTTAAATCAACGTCGAATCTGTTCAAAAGCTTTGAATAATATTCGCCGGTGATCGTTTTACCTTTCTTGAGGCAATCGATGTGAATGACACCGCGTACATCCCAAAAAACTGTGGCCATGACCTTGTTGGCTGACAGACTCTGTTTCGCCTTCTTTGGTCCACGTTTACCCCGAGCAACCCACTGTTTCGATTGTTCCTTGGTCTCTGGCGTGTTGTGATGGATCCATGTTTCATCCACAGTAACAAAACGGCGCAAAAATTCGTCCGGATTACGGCTGAACATCGCTAAACACTCTTTTGAAGTGGTCACACGATTGCGCTTATGGTCGAGTGTGAGCAATCGCGGCACCCATCTCGCAGAGAGTTTTTTCATGTCCAATTATTCGTGTAAAATATGATGTACCCGTTCAGTTGAGATACCTACAGCATGAGCCAACTCACGCACTTTCATGCTCCGATCATCCAATATCATTTCGTGGATTTTATCGTCGATTTCCGGCGTGATCACTTCTATTGGGCGACCTGGACGTTCGGCGTCACTGGTACGACCACAACGGAACTCTGTAAACCGCTTCTTAACCATTGAAATTGATGGTGCCGAGTCCCCGTAGTATTTATCAAGTCTTTCCTTAGTTTCAGTGATGGATTTTTTACGTAAAAAGTAATGCTTAATCAGCACACGAAATTCATTTTTTTCCATTTTCGTAAAAATTCACGAGGTTGTCTGCTTTGAACGGCTATCAAACACCAACTGCACGACGTAGCTCGCTCAAAATTAGAAAGTTGCCCACTGATAGATTATAGTTGACGGCAGCACTGTTGCATTTGGAGTAACTGCGCGGGAAATTCAAAAAGTCACTGACTTATCAAACTGCCCTCGTATGTAAATGAAAAAATGTTTGTACGTATGTCGTTCAAAAACTCCCAAATAGCTGGACCGATTGGGATGAAATTTTCAGTTGTTTTTAAAGGTGGTTTTGGTGAAAAAAAACTTTTGTCTAGGAAGTGGTAATGGTACTCGTACCTCTCATACAGAGCAAATGAAATATTCGTAGCCAAACACTTGTCATTTCTAATTTTTTATTCGAAAATATTAAAGCTGTCAAACATTTATGTATTTGAATTTGAGTTTTTCTCGATATTGGAAACAATTACAAAAATTACGATTGGCTTCGCGAACGAGCAATTTTGGCTTCCAAAAATGATGATGTAAACAACATTAACCATCAAATTTAATCGAAGCTTCCGGGTGAAGTTTTCAAGTTTAAATCGATCGACACAGTTATAGATGAGGAACAAGCTGTTAACTATCCAATAGAGTTTCTTAACTCTTTGGAACCATCTGGAATGCCACCACACATATTAAATTTAAAAGTTGGTTCACCGTTGATGCTCATTCGCAAATTAAATCCCCCGAAACTGTGCAACAGAACAAGACTTGCTGTTAAAAAATTATCGCCGAATTTAATCGAAGCCACAATCATCAGCGGAAAATTTAAAGAAGAAGATGTACTGATACCACGAATTCCAATGATTTCAATAGATTTGCCATTTAATTACAGTTTCAAGTGCGACTGGCTTTCGCTATAACCATCAACGAGACTCAAGGCCAATCTCTAAGTGTTACTAGTTTGATCTTACAAAGTTCCTGTTTATCGCACGGTCAATTATATGCCTGCTCCAAAATTGGAACACCAAAAAATCTTTACGTGTTCACACTTACCGAAAAAACTGTAAATATTGTTTATCATCTGGCATTAAAATAAAACAATTGTTTAATAAATGAAATTTTAATATGGATTGGGCATCCCAGAAAAAATAAAATAAAATAATGGGGTGTAGCAGTGTACACGGAGTTCTGCCAGTATAATAATAATAATGTTCATTCAGAAATAATGATTTACAATTACTTAAAAAACAAACAGAAATATTCACTGAAGCTGTTGTCACAGCTTGTGCGTGATAAAACATATTAATTTTAAATAACGATATAAATATAAAATTATAAACGTCACAACATTAAAAAGCACTTACATACATACATATAGTCACTCCTTTTTCCCGTAGGGGTAGGCAGAGACAACTTCCGCTACGGTTCTTACACACATCTTTTGCTTCCTCTACTTTCATCAGGGCTCTCATGCATGGTCGTCGGTTGTTGGTACTCTTGACCTGGCCTTTCTTCAAAACAATGATGATCTGATCGAGATCGATGTTCACCGAGGTCGACCTCTACCGACTTCCGTCCATTCACACTCGCCTTATAAATTTGTTTCGTCAATCATCCTTCATTTATCCTCTTTACGTGTCTAAACCATCTAAGCATTCCTTTATCTATCTTTGTAGCCACATTTTCTTTTAAACTACAGCGTTCTCTTATCTCACTATTTTTTACTTTATCCAACCGAGTTACTCCGGCTATACTTCTCAAACTACTAATCTCCGCAGCATTAATCCTATTTTCATGCTTCTTCTGCCAAACCCAACATTTACTACTATACATAAGTGTAAGAACCAACACTTCTCTATGCACAGCCAGACGTGCCTTTTTTGACACTCTTCGGCTGCTCATAAAGCCATGCAATGCCCCATTCATTTGTTTTCCTGCCAATACCCTTCGCTCAATGTCACTGTCATACTTTCCATCTCTCGTAAACTTTGAACCCAAGTACACAAATTTTATTAACATGTTTCACTCTTTCTCCTTTAATAAAAACTTTACAGTTTGTCATGCTTTCTTCCATTTTAAAAACCATTACTTTCGTTTTGCTTACATTTATTTTCATCAAAGTATAATATAAAAGTATATAATGTTAGTAAATGTATAATAATAAATATAACAATACAGTAATACAAATTAAAGAAATACAAAAATTTTACTAATACTAATATTACATAATTATATTGGAATATGCAGTAGGTACATAAAGTAATGTAACTTACTAATAAAAAATGTTAAATGAAAGTTTTTTTAATAAGTCGATTAAAAGTATACAGGGTGCACCGTCACTACAAAATAAATTATAAACAAAAAATTTTAAATTGTAATTAGTTACTTTTAAAATTTAAGTATGCTTACCGAACAGGAAAAACGAATAATTTTTATGATGAGAGGTTACGGTGATCGTAAAATTACTTATGATAAGGTAGCTTACTTATTTATTGATAAGTATTCAAATCGCAACTAAATTATCAAAACTGCAGTTTGAGAGATTGTGAAACTTTTTAAAAAAGTGGGCTTGACTAAAAATCGCCCTAAAACTGGTCGACCAAAGACCGTAACCAATGATAAAAATCCTTGTAAGTAATGCAAAGTTTTGTAGAAAATCCTTTTACATTCATTTGGAAAACTGCATGTTAGTGTGGGATCCGTAAGTTTTATCCTTTTAAATTAACGCTGGGAAACAGATGAAATGAAATCTCACTGGCATAAAGTGCCAGGAAAAAGACAAGCGAAAAGGCTAGTAAGCCTCTCGCCAAGGGAAGCTAAACAGCTTCTCGAGTTGGACAAGAAAGACTTGAAACTGGTGACAGGGCTCCTCCCTAGACACTGCTCTCTGAGGTATCACCTTAAAAAGATGGGCAAAACAGAGAGTGATAGTTGCCGCTACTGCGAGAACTTCGCTGAAACTACAGAACGTTTGCTTTGCGAATGCCCAGCGCTTTTCTGCAAGAGACTTAAGCCCTTCGATGTCAGAAACTTAGCCCCCAGGAAATTGGTAAGCTTTGCTCGAAGTCTCGGAATCCCGGGTTTCGAATAATAATAAGGGTTATGCACAAAAGATCTGATAGGTCGAGATTCTTGAGAGGTTGCTTAACCTTCACGATCCCCCCTACAAGCTACAATCTACAACGCTATTGCAAGAATTAGTTAAAGATGATTATGACCGCAGAATGGAATTTTGTAAAACTATAATGTTAAAGGTAGATGCAGACCCTCATTTTACAAGTAAGATAGTCTTTTACAATAAAGCCACGTTTATGTTAGATGGTACAGTTAATCGCCACAACTGTAGATATTGGAGTAATACTAATTCTAGATGGATGCGGGAACACAAAGGCCTTTAAAAGTTAATGTTTGGGCAGGTATTATCGGCACCACTGTTGTTGGACCATTCTTTGTAGAATGCAATTTAAACAGACCAAAGTATTTAGATTTATTAGGAAACCAAATAGTTCCTGCAATAAGAAATGCAGTTGGTAACAATTTCAATGACATTTGGTTTCAGCAAAATGGTGTATCACTAAACTTTAGTGCTGCTGTTCAAAATTACCTAAATGAAGTTTTCCAAGACAGGTGGATTGGAAGAAGGAGCACAATTAAGGGGCCAGCCAGATCTCCCGATTTATCGCCCTTACTCTGGGTATATCTAAAAAACATTGTGTACAAGACAAAACCTGATAATCGGGATGAACTAAAAAATAGAATAATGATAACGGCCCGTCAATAACAAATCAGCAATTGCGTAATACCATATCAGCTTTTTATAATAGACATAGAAGAAGGAAGACAATTTAAATATCTAATTGAACAGGTTAAAAAGTAGGTGTCGTAAATGTGATCCTTCTGGTACACCAGACGATTGTGGAAGAACAAATTAATTTCGGAACTCTTATATTTTTTACAAAACATTTGCCATCTGCGATGTTATTTCAACATTCAATTTTTTTTGTCACTGTTTTTCAAAAAAGAAAAAATTAGCTTAACACATTTTTTATATTTATTATTTTTAATTAAGACATAAATTTGGATAGCTTAACCGTTTACTGACACAATGAAGTTGTTGGATTGTCTCGAAACGCCCCTACATAAAAATCCACCATTAAACGGCATTGCTCCAATTCATTAGAGACTACTTAAAAAAATATATCAGAGATATACAAAAGACTTTTAATTAAGCATCAACAATAAATTTATTTTCGATTTATGCTGGCGAGGTGGGCAAGTGCGGTAGAAAGATCGTATCTTAGGAAAAAGACCAATATTGCAGTGCGGCAGGTATTATTTTTAATCAAAGGGATATCCTCCACACTTCTTATTAAGCACATTTATAGTTTTAATTTTTGCATTTTCTAATCAATTTTCAGAAGAAAAAACACATCGGTTCAACGCAAAAACCAAAATATCAGTGGTCTGGGTGCGACCCGAGAGGTCCACACGACTAACTTCCCGGTGGAATGAATGAAAAGCTACCATATGTTTTGTTGTTTTAATTATTAATAAAATTATTATAAAAAACGATTTCAAATTGTTAACAATATTCTGTTTATGTAAACCGAATTCTTTTAAACTTTTTCTTATCATTTCATAAGCGGGAGCTATTTTCAATTGTTTATAACAATTGAAATTTTTTTTTAATTAGTATAATCAATTATCACTTGTTAGTAACAATTTTCAATTGTTATAAACAATGCTCGATTATAACTAACAAATTTTTTACTGTTATAGCGTTTTCAATGCTATTCTCTCAATGCTGACTCAAGTTTAAAATTCTCCAATTCCTATTTTTGTTTTCTAAAACTATCTCTTTTTATGAAATATTGTCATCATATTTTTCATACAAATATTCCTAACATGCAATAATCATATTATTCAAAAATCCTAAAATTCTGTATTAAAAATAGTATAATTTATAAATTGCAAAATTCAGGTAGTTTACCATTTTTTTCAGTATTTGGATTCTCCATAAAAAGTAGCTCGACCGATTTTGCTAAAAATCTAATCAGTTCTAAGTCGCGTAATTATGCGACGAATGCAATTGGTCCCACGTCGATATCATTTTTTGTTTTCGAGATAATCGAGACGAAAAATGATCCAACAGGTTGAGATCAATAAGGAAGCTGCAATAGAACAGCTTTTTCATGAGTGGGCTCTGCTCCTCTAATGTCATGTTCATTCTGTTAAACTGTCATCTCGACTATTCGATTACGACAATAAGACGGAGAATTTAACGAGTAATAGTGATGGTTTGCGATGGTCGTAGAGAAAGTATAGTCTTCTACTCGCTTATAATGGCTATTATCTAAAGATGTATCAACTAAATTCAAAATGATATGACCAAATATTTTAAATGTTTCCTTCAAAAACGTAGGTTTTTTTTTACCTTGTTCAACCTCAAGACCATTTCCCTCAACTGACACATTATATCTCGCAGCAAAAGGTCCGCGAAAGCTCGCGTTTGGCACCAGGCATTATTAAGCAAATTATCTGCCTACGGTCTCCTAACCAAACCGCGCCAATAGCTCATGAGCTTCATGCAAGATCGCTCCTTACATGTGGCAGTTCACGGTATTTCTTCTGATGCGGTAAAAACCAAGGCCGGGGTCCCCCAGGGTTCCATCCTGTCCCCCACCGTATATATTTTACACATCAACGACCTCTTGAAAACCACCACGAACCCCATTTACAGTTTCGCAGACGACAGCACACTTGTCTCAACTTTCACACCCTATCGATCACTTTCGGTGAATGATACAAATATACTCAGGCAGGAATAGGTTGACTCCATCAATAGAGATCTTGAAGTAACGCCCAGAAAACACAAAGCGCCACGTTTTCCAAGAAAGTTAATTCCTTAAATCATTTCATTACAATGTCCGGAAATACCCTTGAATCCCTTCATCTCGATTTTGAGAGTCACGGTGTCTAATAATATGTCTTGGCATGACCATGTTGCTAACATCGCAAAATCAGCAAGCCAGAGGCTAGGTTTTCTGTGGAAAGCTAGAAAGTTTTTTACTCCCGATCAACTGTTGACGACGTACAATGCTCAAATCCGACCTCTACTGGAGTATTGCTCGCACATTTGGGGTTCAGCACCAAGGCATTCTCTTCGTCTTCTAGATTTCATTCAGAAAAGGACCATTCGGTTGATAAACAGCTCAATTCTCACAGATAGCCTTCACCCACTAGAACATAGAAGAAGAGTTGCAGACCAGTCATTACTCTACAGATATTTCCATGGCAGATGCTCCAGAGAAATAAAAACTCTTGTACCACCATTGGCCACATTCGGCCGAAGAACTCGGCACGCTGATCAGTTTCACCCATTTACTTTCAAGATTGACACTACAAGGATTAAGAATCCTTCTTTTACAGGGCTGCTACAGAATGGAACAAGCTTCCAAAATCGGTTTTTCCAGAGAACTATGACCTGCAACTTTTAAAAAAATGGTTTTACAATCATCGCCTTTCTATGATCCCTTCCCCTTTTAATAGTCGCAGTGTGGCCTACACGAAAGGTCTACCCTTTTTGCGACTATTTTCAGTAAAAAAAAAGTCACAAAAATAAAATAAAAAGTAGTTGACTCAATATTTTAAGAAAACATTTTCTTACTACTAATATCTATCTGTCACAGCATTTTGTTTTGCGATATAAGCACACACACACACACCTATTTTTCATAAAAATATTTTTTGTTGCAATGAAATAGTATATTACACACCGAGGCGGGAAGAGATTCATTCCTGTCGTGATATTAGTTAGTTAACCGAGACGCAAAGCGTCGTGGTTAGCTATAATCTCGAGACGGGCGGGAAGTGAGGTTGGGAAGTAGAGGTGTGTAATGTGACACTTCCCAACCTTCAATGACGTTAATAATGACAGCATTACACATATGGTTGGAAATAAAATCATTTACGCGTTCGTCAACCCCCCACCTCCCCCCGAACGTTTCGCCACTGGTTGTGGCTTCACCCGGGGCGCTAATTTGTACTGCTTCGACATCGGAATCTCGAGATCTGTTCTTGCAGAGAGAAGGACACTCCTTGATCTTCCACTTCTGTCGATTGATGGATAACACCGATTGAAATCAACGAGAAAATATTATAAAAAAAAATAAAGTAGCAATTTCAGGATTAAATACGATGTACCTACATCGGCGTTGCCAGACGTCACGATTTTGGCGGGACGTCCCGATTTTTGAATCAAAATTAAATGTCCCGCGCGGGACAAACTCAGTCCCACTTTTCTGGGATAACTCGACCGTGCGTCAAATCATCCTCGGTCGTATTAGTGAGAAATTGCAAAGACACCACTGTTACCACCGCACAAAAATGGCACCAGCTTTTTTAACAGTTTCCAAAAAAAGATACCACGAATATGTTTAAACTAGCGTCTTTCATATTAAGTATCCCGACATCAAACTGATTTCCTGAACGCGTTTTTTCCCAGAAGAATTTAAAATGGTCGGATGCCAGAAATAAATGCTCCGTAAATTTAATGAAAGCAGAATTACTCGTTGCAGCAGAAATTTAAGCTTGCCTCTGCGCGTCCGAGTGCTTCGCTGTTACCTTTTCAGCATACTGTTTTATGGAATGGAAGCTTGGACTTTGACAGATGCGATGTGAAAAAAATTGGAGGCATTTGAAATGTGGACGTACAGAAGGCTATTAAGAATCTCCTGAGTAGAAAGAGTGCGTAACACCGGGGTACTTTAACGCCTCGACAAGCAGCTGGAAGTTCTGTTTACACTAAAAAAGCGCAAACCGGAGTATTTTGGTCACTGCCACGTCTTTTTTTCGTTCTCTAACGAGTACTCTGCTAGCTGTTTCTCTACTGGCAAATTATGCCCGAGCTCAGCCGTAGAGGGTAGAAGAAAAAAATATAAAAGTGAGCTGCGCCACCGACTTAAACGGTATAAGCCAGAAACCCCTAGATCTTATAGGCACTAGCAGAGACACAAGATAAACAACTGTGATTATGGTGAACCAAATAAATAAAATTATAGCAAAAATATGTTGGATACTTTACTCACACAATAGATAATTAAGGTACACAGTTCAATAGTAGCATCATAACAAATGTAGTCAAAATTAACAGCTATGATAAAATTTTCTTGCTAAAACAAACCAAAAATGTAAAATTTACAACTCATTAATAACACTAATTCAAACATTTACATAAAGGCAAAGAACAAAAGGTAAAACATATATATCAGTTAACTCATTAATAACACTAATTCAAAAATTTACATAAAGGCAAAGAACATTAACTAGTTAACCGTTTACATAAAGATTTTTACTGCCAAAACAATCGAGTTCATTTAAAAATATTTTTACAATGGTTGTCCTTTAAAATATCAAGATTGTAGGAGATTTACAAATAAGTAGGAAGAAAATATATTTTACTTGGACATAAAGAATTATTGAGAAAGTTATTTTAATCCAAGTTTAGTTTTGGCGTATTATCTAATGCAATAAATAGTTTCCAACAATGTACTATATTAAACTAAAACAGAGTGTAATAGTGGTGTTACAAGGAGTCACTGCGTTATATATTTAAAAATAAATCACTTATAAGCTTTGGGTATACGAATTCACATGTACTATATTTATAAACTAAAACAAAACTTACTCGTGGTGCCGAATAAGACACGGCGTTATATATTTAAAAATAAATCACTGATAACCTTTGGGTATGCGAATTCACATGTACTCCTGTGGCCTACTCCTGTGCTACTCCTGTGGCTAGTTAGATTATGGGGCGGCACCGGTTAGATAACAATGGCTTCCCTCAAATAAATCCCGATAACGGTCATTTTAACTCGACCCCCAATATCCAAAATATTCACCACAAAGGCACGACAGAATGGTCAAGTTAAAAATTAAATGGTTTTTCTTCAAAATCCAATTAAGATGGCCCAAATACAGCCAGATATGAAAGAAATCCCATAGAGGTTCTGCACACGTGCTAATAACACACGGTCCCCAACAACTTTTACCGACACTTGGCCTCCAAGACTCTCAAAACACGACTCCCGCTCCTATCCCGAAAATCAAGAAAAATGGCGCGGAATAAACGTCAACCCACAATCTTCTCAAATCTGTGCCTCGTTCGTGTGGATATCCAGTCCCATTCACACAGAAATTGCAAACCAAACGATAATCCTACCCCCATGCAACAAGGAATACGAAACTCATCTGAGACGAATTATAATGAACGGTAGAAGGGAAAAAATAGGCACGTCACATCACATCTTAAGAAATGACAAGTATCGACTTTTAAAGCTTATTATAGAAGGGAAGATCGATGGACGAAGAGGCCCAGGTAGAAGAAAGATATCCTGGCTAAAAAACAATGGTATGGAGTGAGCACTACCACATTGTTCCGCCGAGGTGTAGACAAGGTTCAGATAACGCTAATGATTGCCAACGTCCGAGGAGGACAGGGCACCTAAAGAAGAAGATGAAGAATTACTCATCCAGTTTAACCTACAGCTATCCTGTAAAGAGTTCTTCATCTTTATTAAAGAGAAAAAGGAAACTTTGAAAGAAGTTAAATCTTCACAGAAATATCATGAATAAGTAATTCTTATAAATAATTATTCTCTTATTGAAGTTGTAATTTGCTGGCTGGCCCCAACTCTATTTAATTTGGCATTAAAAAACGGCCATCAAATTATCGGCTATGCAGATGATCTGAATATAATGGCAAGGTCAATACTCTCCGTAAAGGAATCTTTCTCAGAAATAGAAAATGCTGCAAAGAAAATGGGTCTCGTGATTAATAAACAAAAAACCAAGCTACTACTACAGCGCAATCGATTAGACCGAAATACTTTACCTACCTCGGCTCAAACATATCACATGACAACGACGAAACCAAAGAAATTAGAAACCCAGCAAATAGAGCATACCACTCAATTCTACCCATTTTAAAATCGAGAGATGTACGCAGGAAGACCAAAATTATAGTCTATAAAACAATGATCCGCACAGTTTTGACATACGGACCTGAAACGTGGACACTCTCAGCAGAAAACGCGGAGCTTTTAGACCGATTTGAACGAAAAATCCTAAGAAGAATTCTTGGTCCAGTAAATGAAGCGGATTTCTGGAGGGCACGCATGAATCATGAAATATACCAGTTGTATGAGGAACCCAGAGTTCTAATGCTTATAAAACTGATGCGACTGAGTTGGGCGGGACATGCCCAAAGAATGCCAGACAACAGGATCCCAAAAAAGGTACTCACAGCACAACCTGAAGAAAAGAGACCGGTAGGAAAGCCGAAGCTGCGCTGGGAAGATGGGGTACGGAGACATTGGAGACATGCAGCGGTGGATCGGGACGAATAGGGAAGAAGGATTGTAGAGGTCATAGCTTGATATGGGCTGTAGCGCCATCATAGTAGTAGTAGTAGTAGTAGTAGTAATTTGCAACACTCACTCCACAGACTATTGTTTGAAACGCCATATTTTTCTAATGAATACAACTTTTTTGATTTTGATTACCGTTTTTTTTATTTTTTGAAGTGATAACTTCTTATGGCACGCTGTGAACTTTTTTTGTAATGGGTAAAAAATGTTAAACTCGCGTCAGGACACGTGGCCTGATCGAAAATTCGTAAGACGGATGTATTTCACTGGAGCAATATAAAATGCGACTTTTCTTGACTGGTAACTTGGCAACCTTATTCAACAAACTGACAAATTCAAGTACATTTTTTATGTCATTTTGACAAATTAATTTAGTAGCTAAATTCAAAATTTAAGTGTCTTTCATTAGTTTATTGATTAAGTTCTGCTTTTGCTGCATTAAAATGATCCAGGGAGAGGTGTCGTTTTTAGCAGATGTTATGGACACCATAGCGTGTCTTAATGACTCTAATGGTTCTCCCCCCGACAAAATTTTAGATCAAATAATTTATCAGTGCAAGAAGCCGTTAAAAAATGCATCAATTTGTGTTAAAAAAGCATTAAAAACTGGACTGAAAGCTGGTTTGATCAAAGAGAACGGGGGAAGGTTTAAATTAGGTTTTGGTTTGCCGATAACGGAGGCTCGAAGACGAAGAAAAAATAGAAGCAGACGCCGTAGACGACGTAGCCAAAAGCGACAAAACCGAAAACGAGGTAGCCGAAAACGAAAAAGTCGAGGTAGGAAGAAAAGCGCCATATTGAAAGAAGATCAAGCTAAAAGCGGAAGAAAGAATTCGAAAACATTCAAATCTGGTACTGATGTTTAATATATGATTTATAATAAAGCGTTAATAAAAATAATGCATTATTCATAAACTATGGAAATCTGGAGACAATATTTTTCAGATTAAAAATAATATTTTTTGAAGTGAAAACTTCTTTAGCGGCGTTGTACACTTTTTTTGTAATGGGTAAAAAATGTTAAACTCGCGTCAGGACACGTGACCTGATCGAAAATTCGTAAGACGGATGGAGAGTAGACAGCTGGCGTGGCGTAGGAGAGGGAGTATCCCCCTCTCTTTCTACGACGCGGCGAAAATGTATGCCTGCGCCGGCTGTTTCGTTTAGGCGGCGCAGGGCGCACAACGTTAATACTTAAGTTTTCACTTCTGCTGGCACTCCCAGAGTGCAACCCGTAAATTTTTTTTTTTTCAGAAGACGAATAAGACTCAGCTATTTAACGATAGGGTAAAACTGATTTAAAATGTTATATTTTTATCAAAATATATTTTCTATGGCTACTTTTGCTATCTATTGTCACGTAAACGTAATTTGAATTCAAATAAAAAGATAAATATTTAAAAACTTCTGATTATATACGTTTTTTTACTATATTCCGCTTTCGACGAAAGAATCCCGCTTTTTTTTACTCGAAAAGTTCCAAAATCATGACTTGGCAAAAAAAAATCTGGAACGCTGACCTACATCCATTATTCATATTTTTCAATCTCAAAAATAAATTGTTCCTAACAAAATTTTTAAGCGAGTTGAATTCACTTTTAATTTTTCCCGTTATTTTTGTGTAGAACTAACCCCATGTCTAAAGGTAGCAGTTGTACCTATTAAAGAATACACATACAGTGTGTATCAGCCGAATGAAATAAATTCGATGATGAATAAACGGGAGCGTGTTTGCAAAAACGCTGGGACACGTCTATTGGTACGAGGGCGGTTTGATAAGTCAGTGACTTTTTGAATAAAACAAATTTTTTTCCGCAAATAAACATTTTATTTTTATACATAATCACCTTTTAGCTCGATACATTTAGTTCAGCGTTTTTCTAATTTTTTTATTCCCTCCAAATAATAGGTTTTTTCAAAGCTCTCAAAATACGCGTTTGTTTCGGTAATGACTTCTTCATTCGACTCAAATCTCTTACCGCCCAGCCATTTCTTTAGGTTTGGAAACAGAAAATAGTCGCAGGGGGCAAAATCTGGAGAATATGCTGGATGGGGTAGCAGTTCATATCACAATTCGTGGATTTTGGTCATCGTGACTAGACAAGTGTGCACACGTGCTTTGTCTTGATGGAACAGCACTTTCTTCTTCGCCAAATGCGGCCGATTTTGCTTCAAATCAACGTCGAATCTGTTTAAAAGCTTTGAATAATATTTGCCGGTGATCGTTTTACCTTTCTTGAGGTAATCGATGTGAATGACACCGCGTACATCCCAAAAAACTGTGGCCATGACCTTGTTGGCTGACAGACTCTGTTTCGCCTTCTTTGGTTCACGTTCACCCCGAGCAACCCACTGTTTCGATTGTTCCTTGGTCTCTGACGTGTTGTGATGGATCCATGTTTCATCCACAGTAACAAAACGTCGCAAAAATTCGTCCGGATTACGGCTGAACATCGCTAAACACTCTTTTGAAGTGGTCACACGATTGCGCTTATGGTCGAGTGTGAGCAATCGCGGCACCCATCTCGCAGAGAGTTTTTTCATGTCCAAATATTCGTGTAAAATATATAGTGCTGGTACGACCACAACGGAACTCTTTAAACCACTTCTTAACCATTGAAATTGATGGTGCCGAGTCCCCGTAGTATTTATCAAGTCTTTCCTTAGTTTCAGTGATGGATTTTTTACGTAAAAAGTAATGCTTAATCAGCACACGAAATTTACTTTTTTCCATTTTCGTAAAAATTCACGAGGTTGTCTGTTTTGAACGGCTATCAAACACCAACTGAACGACGTAGCTTGCTCAAAATTAGAAAGTTGCCCACTGATAGATTATATTTGACGGCAGCACTGTTGCATTTGGAGTAACTGCGCGGGAAATTCAAAAAGTCACTGACTTATCAAACTGCCCTCGTATTTTAAACAGCGCATTTATTTCAATAAAAACTTTCTCGACGCAACGGCAAGCAACAGGGAGCAGTAAAGATGCAAGAAGAAGTTGAAGGTGAGTTCCTGCCTCTGTAAAATCTCGCTGTGCCTCGATGAGATGTTGAATCTTCGATGTTTTGGGGTTAAAAATGCGGGTTGCTTTCAAACTTTACACGATCATTTGCTGATTTAATCTTAAGATTGGCTAAAATTTTTATGAAAATCGGTGTAGCCGTTGGCTTCAGAAAAGAAATTTAAAATGTTCACGTTTCGGGGTTAAACATGCGGGGTTGCTTTCAAACTTTACACGATCATTTGTTGGTTTAATCTAAAGATTGGCTAAAATTTTTATGAAAATCGGTCTAGCCATTGGCTATAAAAAAGAAATTAAAAATGTTCACGTTTCGGGGTTGAAAATGCGGGGTTGCTTTTAAACTTTACACGATCATTTGCTGGTTTAATTTAAAGATTGACTAAAAATTTCATCAAAATCGGTCCAGCAGTTGATTATAGAAAAGAAATTAAAAAAGTTTACGTTTTGGGGTGGAAAATGCGGGGTTGCTTTCAAACTTTACACGATCATTTGCCGGAACTAATCCATATATTGGCTAAAATTTTTATCAAAATCGGTCCAGCCGTTTACTATAAAAAAGAAATTGAAAAAGCAGGTGCGTTTTAGAAAAGGCTCCGAAAATCTTTTAGACCACTCTCGTAATGCATTTTTTTTTTAAATTTCTTGTCCTAAAGTAGCACCGATCAAGGGTTCAAAGCTCACCGTTAAATACAATTTCTGGCGGAAATAAAAACAAACAAAAAATTTCAAAAGGAATAACTTTTTATTACCAATTCTAACACCTGGTGAGTTTTCTAATTTCACCATGAATTTTTTTATCATAATCAGTCGTATCTACGATCTGGTTGTATATTGAGATTAATGGAGTACAATGAATGTAACAGCAGGTATTTTTTATAATTAATTACATCTTATGTAAAATAATTTAAAATAAACAATAATAAAGCCGGACAGGTGAGATTATAAAGCTACAACAATATAAGTCAGCACACAATGGCGCATTTAAAAATATAAATGAACATAAATTAAAACAAATGGAGGATTTTTAACAAAGTCGTACTTAAACACAAACAGGTAACGTTAGTATTAGTACCAGTGTGTCCCGGAAGATAAACCGGATCGAGGTCTGCATAGCGCGATGGCTGATACACTTATGAAGAAGGTAGACCTCGGAGAGCTTCCCCTCATTTAAGATTCAGAATGAAAGGAAAGACATACATAAAGTGCATTGTTGATGTTTCTTTTGATAAAATAATTTACTTGTGGTGCTCAACAATACAGCGAAGCGGCACACATAAATTGGCATCAACAGAAAGTTCATGCGAATTATTTTGAAACTCGAATGTAGTAAATGACAGGTGATAAATTCTCGGTGCATGGCTAATATGATTATGAGATACCTGAATGTTGTTCTTCGCACTTTATAAATGTTTGTACGCGTACGGATTCTTTTGCAGCTGTGCCATAAGTACATTAATTATGATTCTGGTGCCAACTGTACGCCCGAGTTAACTTTATTGATTACCGATACGAGGTCTGACTACAAAGAACTAAAAACATAAAAAACTATTAAAATGTCAATTAAGGCATGTCAAATTATTCCTTGAAAAGATCAAATTTGATGTAACACAAGAGATTTTTGAAGAGCCAGAGCATTTATAAAAAGTTAAAGAATATGCGGCGAGCTGGGATTTCCGTAATTTCATTTTCGGCCGACATTTGGCAAATTCTCGCGCGCGATTATCAACATTGTACTATTAATGTTAGTAGATTATAATAATAATAATCTTTTATTTGTTGGTGAATGGTTTTTCGGGTATATTGGCCGTCGTAGGTCTGAGTTTCTACTCGACGTTTCGCCATCTCTAGTGGATGGCATCTTCTGGAGATATAATTGTCTGCTTTTTTATGGCTGACAGTCTATGACATTTGTATGTCACGATCGCAGGTTGTATACTTACGTTTTGGTGGGCGGGGCATATTTTATGGCTGTTCAGAAATTGGTCACGTTCCGGAGTATCATTCTTCTTATTTTTGTAAGGAAGCAGCCTTGTATTTTTAAGTACAGGTACCCATCATATGCTACGCTGATGATGCTGTAATCGTATAGGAAGACGAGGACAACCTACAGAGACTCTTACACAAGTTCCAAAAAACAGCTGAAGAATTCAATATGCAAATATCCGTCAAGAAAACCAAATCGCTAACAATATCCAAAGAACCGAGAAGATGTAAACTCGCAATCTATGAGCAGAGTGCAGAACAAGTGATGTCTTTTAAATATTTAGGAGCTAATATAACTAGCACTAGAAATATTAAGGAGGAAGTAAAAGCTCAAACAACAAAGGCATCTCTAATCTCAGGATTCTTGAGAGACATAATCTGGAGAAATAAACACATGAGTACCAGAAGTAAGGTCAGAATATATAAGACATGTGTAAGACCGATTATGACATACGCGATAGAGACCAGAGCGGAGAACACGACTACAAAGCGACTTCTTAGATCAACGAAAATGCGAATTCTTAGATCGATAACTGGCTATACCTCACTTGACCATAAAAGAAGCGAAGAGATAAGGAAAATATGTGAAGTCCAAGACATAGTAAGATGGGCAAGAAACGGAAGAAGAGAATGGAGAGACCATGTTAGCAGAATGTCAAACGACCGGCTGGCAAAAATTGCGAGAGAGAAGCGGCCCAACACACCACGCCCAACTGGACGCCCACCAAAAAGATGGTATGATAGCTGGTCTTCATCGTCCCAATTGTTTTTGGGCAACCTTTGAGGCAAACACAGGACGTAGTCCTAACGTAAGAAGAAGAAGAAGAAGAGGTACCCATGTTCTATTAGTTTTAAGTGTTTTTTCAGATTTATTAAAGTTCTGCTGGTGTTTATGTATTTCAATCGCTTCTCTATAAAGCCTCGGGTAATATGCAGAAGATCGAAAACTATCTAAAATCTGCCAAAGGTTAAGAGAGCCCCACTAAGTTCTGCAGGTGTTTATCGTATTCCATATTCTTCTTCTAGTGGCCATAACCGTCATTCTGGCTATCATGTTTGTAATCATTATTTTGTTGGTAGCCGCTCGGAAAAATTGTATGATGGTGAGACCAAACCACTGTCTGAGATATTTTGAGCCAGGAAGTTCTTCATCTGCCGGGGCGTCTCTTACTATTACTCTTACCCTGTATCATAAGATGTAGAATGTCATACTTTTCTGGGTGTCTCATGATATGTCCGAAATATTCAAGTTCTCGTTGTTTTACAATATTGACCACTTCCGTATCTTTATGCATTCTTATAAGCACCTCCTCGTTTGTGATCTTTTCCACCCAACTTACTCTTAACATTCTCCTGTACAACCTCATCTCGAATGCTTGTAGACGTTTGAGCGTGCCTTCTGTTAGTGTCCAGCTCTCGACTCCGTACAAAAGAACTGGAAAGACATATGCTCTAATCATCCTCATTCGCAGGGCAATCGATAGATCGTGACTGGTAAAAAGTTTTTTCATGCGAATAAATGTTGCCCGGGCACACTCAATACGTATTTTGATTTTAACAGATGGATCCCAATCAAATCGTTTGGAAAAAAAAATCTTTATTATCTACTACAGAAACGATTAGCTGCTGCACCCGCAGTGACATCACTGTTCCTAGTATGAATTTCAATAACTGCGCTTTTAATAATATTACATTCAATTAAAAATGTAGGTTTGTTTTCGTTTGCTGCTTCTTGGTTGTGAATAAACTTTAGATCCATCACCGCTTAATTTCACCAGTTTGCATCTTTCGCTAACAAAGACAAAACTTTAGGTTCTTTGAAGAAGTAAAAGAAAAAATATTAGTAGAGCCAGTTGTAAGTGAGTAACAGCACGGTAATGCAATCACATTGGTATTGGTGCGATCCAAACTAGCACGTGCTTTTGCAAACTTCTTATTAACCATATAGAACGAAACACAATACAAACGCAAATGGCGGAATAAACAATAAGAATGACCATTTTTGGATCTAGTAACTACGCACATACTTGGCGAAAATTATACACACAGGTGCTTCTTTTGTATGTCGGTGATTTAACGCCAGACCATACGTACGCTCTGCTGTTTGTGTCGGTGTTGTTTTACTTCTTTTACATTTATGTCTGTAAATTTCGATTAAATATTTAGCACTAGCGTACCAGAGAGATATTTTTCTAAAACGTACATCACAATTTTCTTAACGGATGGAAATTCTCGCGCAACATAAGCTATTTTCGCGTATTTATTTATTATATTTGCAATGTTCGTTTCTATATTTAAATCTGCGCATATTGCAGAGGTCGATAGGGAGACATTAAGTCATTTGACTTTCCGAATGGATCACTGGTAAGAGAAGTAGAAGAGCAAATTAACAAGGCAAATAAAATCGCCGGATGTCTAAATGACACAATTTAGAGAAATAGATATATCAGACAGGATGCTAAATGCCGTATTTATAAAACTGTTATAAGACCGATTATGACGTATACTGCTGAAACAAGACCGGAAACATCCAAAACGGAAAGAATGTTAGAAACCGCTGAAATGAAAATCCTCAGACGCATCGATGGGATAACGATAAGAGATAGTCAGAAACGCAGAGACCAGACGATCATGCAAGGTTTAAGACATCAATCAGTGGACAAATCATAGAAGAAGAGAATGGAACAATAACATCAGCAGAAAGGATGGAAATAGGATAGTGAGAATAGCCAGAGACAACTCCCCATTAGGGCGAAGGTCCGTAGGGCGCCCAAGGAAAAGATGGAATGACGGCTTAATCGAGATAGTCTGAAGAAAAAACAGGCAGAACTGCCTAAATAAAAGCAGAAGAAGATCAATAATATCAAGGACCTGTCAGTTACTATAGCAACTTTCTTAACGTTTGTCCTTTGATAATAATTTTAAGAGAATCTTCTTATTTTTCTTTTTTGGAAATTTCGTGTAATCGTCTCGGAGCGAAGTTTGTATTTATCTTTTTTTACCGTTCACAAAATACGGGATGAATTTGAACGAATGTACAGTGCAACAGAAGTAGCTTGGCGGGCGACTAGCCTTTAAAATAACAAATATTCGACTGAATAAACTTCATATTCGTAAACTTCTTTCTTCGATTGTACTTGAGACTCACGATTTCCGAAAATTTCGTCACCGCCGATCGGATCGTTATTCGAATGTTTTCGTTGTGCGCAGATTTTGTGATCTCTCGCCCGCCAAGCTACTTCTGTTGCACAATCATCGCGTTCTATGAGCCACTATAACGTAAATAGGCAGCGTTATTAAAATGTGAATGGCGTATCAAGCAAGTGAACTGATTTAAATTGGGCGCCAGCAACTAAGGATATAAATTCAAACCTTCAAGCATTCTTTAAAACATTCATCTATGGGTGAAAAACACGCGGATTGAGATGACATACTTTCTTACCAAGTGCGCATACCTTATTCTACCACATCTGTAATGGAAAGTTCGAATTAAATAAGTACATACATATAGTCACGCCTTCTTACCGTAGGGCTAGACAGAGACTACTTCCCACGGTTCTTACACACATCTTTTTCCTCCGTCTACTTTCATCAGTGCTCTCATACATGGTCGTTGGTTGTTGGTAGTGCTGGGCCCATAACCTGTTAAACTTTATAATTGAAATAAAGCCTTTTACGTGGAAGATTATATTTATTTTGACAATATTTATTGAAACCCACTGACTTGTTATTTTTGTTTTAAACAAGTTACTTGGCAACTTTAAACAATTTATATTAGTAACAAATATTTACTTCGCAATTATTTCTTATTTTAATACTCTTGACCTGGCCTTTCTTCAAGACAATGTTGATCTGATCGAGATATGTTCGCCGAAGTCGACCTCTACCGACTTCATTTATCTATCTTTGTAACCACATCTTCTTTTACACTACAGCGTTTTTTTATCTCCCTATTCTTGACTTTATTCAACCGAGTCACTCCGGCTATACTTCTCAGACTACTCAGACTACTCTCAGACTACACTCTTCGCTCAATGTCACTGTCATACTTTCCATCTCTCGTAAACTTTAAACACTAGTACACAAATTCATTTACTTTTTCCACTCTTTCTCCCTTAATCAGAACTTCACAGTTTGTCATGCTTTCTTCTCTTTTAAAAAAACCATTACTTTCGTTTTGCCTACATATATTTTCATCACTTTGATTTTCAGGGCATCATGCATAACATTTACCATCGCCTGCAACTCCTTTTCAGATGACGCTAATATGACTTGATTATCGGCGTAAAGAAGGCATTTGACGATTAAATCATTCATATTTAATCCATACGCACTCTCTTTCAAATCATTTAAACAATTGTCTATGTATAAGTTAATCAGCCAAGGCGAAGCCACACATCCCTGTTTTAAACCCTTTTCGATGTTAAACCAGTCCGTGCTAGCTCCGTTTATCCTAACACAAGCAGTGGAATCCTTGTAAAGTGATTTCAGTGCTCGTATTAAACTACCGCTCACCCCATACATAGACAATGTCGACCACAATTCACTCCTCACCACTCTGTCGTAGGCCTTTTTCAAGTCTATAAAAGCACAATAGACCATCTGACTTTTAGTCAAGAGTTTTTCGACTATACCTCGTATTGAAAAGATCCTATTTATACATCTCCTTCCTCTTCTAAATCCTGCTTGCACATCCCATATCATCTTAGTTTCATTCGTCATTCGTTTAATCAATATCTTTGCATAGAGCTTGTCGACTATGCTGAGTAAGCTAATACCTCGGTAGTTCTTACAGTCCTGCTGCGAACCTTTTCTCTTGTAAAGCGGCAAGATAACGGCCTTGCACCAGTCGTCTGGTACGCTACCACTCCTCCAACAAAGGTTTAAAAGGCGGTAAAGTAGACTGGTTACCACGCTTTGTCCAGTCTTCAGCATTTCTACTGTTATCCTGTCGTACCCAGCAGTTTTACCCAATTTCTTCCACAATTTTTGTCGTACTAATTTCACTTTCATTGCAACTTTTACTTTCACTCTTTAATACGCATTTTTGTACTTTTACCACACTACCATCTTGGGTTATGATTTTTTCCACTCCGATGGAGTTAGAGAAAACTCAAAATCAGACATTTTGCCACGTCTTTTACGTTTTCTAAAGAGTATTCTGCCAGTGGTCTCTCTACTGGCAAATTATGCCTGAGCTCAGCCGTAGAGGGTAGAAGAAAAAATATAAAAGTGAGCCGCGCCACCGAATTAGACGGTACAAGCCGGAAACCCCTAGGTCTAGTAGGCACTAGCACAGCCACACGATAAACAACTGAGATTATGGTGAACTAGATAAATAAAACTATATTTACAATTCCTACAATATATTAATTAAGTAAAAATGATGTTCTGATTTTTTTACAACAAATTCTATATTTTTGTAAAGTGGATTAAACGAATTTAATACACTTTTCTTAAAATAATATTTAAATTAATTATAACAATCTTTCAGACAATAATAAAAACCTAATGATGTACAAAAGAGAATTAAAAAACAACAAAAAAAAATGTTCACAATATTTAAAATTTCAAAAATAATTGGTTTTATATAGAATTCCTGATAGCAAAAGATTAACAAAAAAAAATACAGAATAAATGGACTTGCAACAAAAATAATAATTTGAAACCCTCACAATAACTACATAAAGTATATTCAGTAATGTATAAATTCAGATTCAACTTGGAGCAGGTACAAATTTAATGAAAAATAATTTGTTACTTTTAAACTATTGAAAACACATAATAACTGATAAGTTGATAAAATTAAACTCAATACTACGTAACCAATTGAAAACTTCATTAAGACGCCACTGTTACATCGATGATCCAAGAAACAGAAACACCAAGTAGTATTTTTAAAGATTTACACTGTTAAAACAATCGAGTTTATTTTAAAAATAATTCTTTTTACGATGGCTGTCCTTCAAAATAGCAATATTGTAGGATATTTACAAATAAGTATGAATAAACGTTTTTACTTAGACACAAAGAACTATTGAGAATATTACTTTAATCAAAGTTCAGACTCGGCATATTATCCAATGCAATAAATAGTTTTCAACAGTGTACCATATTAATAAATTAAAACCAAACTTAATCGCGGTGTCAAAAATAAGTCACGTTATTTAAATATACTAAAATAAATCACTTGTAACCTTTGGATACACGAATTCACGAATCCTGTGGCCTACTCCTGTAGCCGGTTTGAATTATGGAACAGCACCTGCTACTTAACAATGGCTTCCCTCCATCAAATCCCGCACGCGGTCATTTTAACTCGACCCCCAATATCCAAAATATCCACCACAAAGGCACGACAGAATGGTCAAGTTAAAAATTAAATGGTTTTTCATCAAAATCCAATTAAGATGGCCCAAATACAGCCAGATATGAAAGAAAGAACCGTAGAAGTTCTGCTCACGTGTTAATATCACAATTAATAATTAAATCCTATCCTACTAGGTATGCAACACTATTTACAACGAACAAAATACGGTATGCAAAACTATTTACGAGCACCAGACTATCAGAGACATAATTAATAATGAAACGGTAGATGGGAAAAAATAGGCACGTGACAATTTGTTAACTTTACATTATTCAAAATAACTACTAAACAACTACTAAGTTTGCAATTTTTAAATCAAATCACAGAATTTGATTACGTCAAAGGCTCTCGGGATAAGATCTAATACTTTTTTCGCTTGTATAAGAAATAACAATGTTTTACAATTGTTGCAACGCTGTCCTACGGTTGTCTATAGGGACTGGGAGACTTCTCAACGTCACCCTGGTGGGGTTCTTGGATAATTACCCCGACGCGTGGGTATTTGACAGGAATCAATTCACATAAAATATAACAATACAATTTCTTAATTAGCCAATGAAAATTGTATTGTAAAATGCAATGAACTAACTTTATCTAGTATGATTTCAATCAAATAGTAATTAACCACCAAAGATAAATAATAATACTATCACATAATTAATCTTAGCTCGTGTGTTATACACCCAACATATCGAGCTGATTACTATTTCAAATGAATATTAATTCCCCTCGGGAACTTTAATAACCACTACAGAGCTTCAATAGTTGACGATTCCCAAAATTTCTTAGATACAATTTTTGTGCAGGGTCGGATATCCTCGAAAATAAATCTTCTACAAATTATACCAAATTAACCATACATTCAAAACGTGGTTGAACTACGTCAGTTATCAACAATAGGAAACACGTCTCACTTGTTTCAACGCTTGGGAATCGAAAGAGAACAATCTCCATTTTTTCTTATCAGCAGAGTAACTAATATAGTTACAAATATTAATTAAGGAACAGACTGTATTTATTTTATTAAAAATAAATACTTGATAACTGATAATTAATAACAATATAAATAAAATTAAACACCTGGATTATTGTCGTTATTTAGAATTAAAATGTCGCAACTAATGTGAATATTACAATGAGGGTTTTCTGTAATAATATCCACGAGGTGGCAGCGCTGTAGCGTAAGGTTTAATCATCTGTCAAAATACATGAGCCTCTTGTAGTTGATGATTATTTTTTTCATTATTCTTTTATAAAATGCCACAGTGTTGTGCAGTGCAAACATCAAATAAAACAGGAGGGCGTAAGTTCCCCTTATAGTCCAAGAAACGAGGAAGCGGCCCATTGTTATATGTGCAAAAATTAACATCCGAAAAAAAAAAAATAAGCGCATAGGAAATTAAAATTCAGGGCGAGTTTCTATTTCATGCGACTCGATCCTGATTACCGAACATATCCTAAAAAATTGGCAAAGTTGCGAAATCGGTTTTTTGTTAATAACTAAAAAACTACAGCTCCAATCGAAAAAAGCGAAATCAGAAAATTGTAGGTATTAAATAGATCTATCTATTAAATTAATTATAATTTTTCGATATCATTGATACTTTTCGAGTTACATTGGGAAAACCGTAAAAAATCGGGTTTTCTATATCTCGTTAACTGTAACGTATTCAAACTTGTTACTTACTGTTAAGTGTAGCCTATGGCAATCCAAAAAAGTGTTTTTTGAATTTTTTTTTTTTATGAAAATAGTCGCAAAAAGGGTAGACCTATCGTGTGGGCCGCGGACGGCCCGCACTGCGGCTATTAGAAGGGGAAGGGATTATAGAAAGGAAATGATTGTGGACACGCTTTTTAAAAAGTTGCAGGTCATAGTTCTCTGAAAAAACTGATTTTGGAAGCTTATTCCATTGCGTAGCAGCCCTGTAAAAGTAGGATTCTTGATGGAGATTGGTCCTTGTAGTGTCAAGCTTGAGATTAATGTGTGAGACTGATCAGCGTGCCGAGTTCTTCGGCCGAATGTGGCCAATGGTGGTACAAGAGTTTTTATTTCCCTGGAGCATCTGCCATGGAAATATCTGTAGAGCAATGACTGGTCTGCAACTCTTCTTCTATGTTCTAGAGGGTGAAGCGTATCTGTGAGAGTTGAGCTGTTTATCAAGCGAATGGCTCTTTTCTAAATGGAATCTAGAAGACGAAGAGAATGCCTTGGTGCTGAACCCCAAATGTGCGAGCAATACTCCAGAAGAGGTCGGATTTGAGCCTTGTACGTCGTCAACAGTTGATCAGGAGTAAAAAACTTTCTGGCCTCTGGCTTGCCGACTCTGCGATGTTAGCAACATGGTCATGCCAAGACATATTATTGGACACCGTGACTCCCAAAATCGAGATGGAGGGACTTGGTTCAAGGGTATTTCCGGACATTGTGATGGGATGATTTGAGGAATTCACTTTCTTGGAAAACGTGGCACTTTGTGTTTTTTGGGCGTTGAACTGAACAAGATGGTTGGTTCCCCACTCGACGATTGCTTTAAGATCTCTATTGATGGAATCAACCTGTTTCTGTCTGAGTCTATTTGTATCATTCACCGAAAGTGATCGATAGGATGTGAAAGTTCAGACAAGTGTGCTATCGTCTGCAAAACTGTAAATGGGGTTCGTGGTGGTTTTAAAGAGGTATTTGATGTGTAAAAGAAATAAGGTGGGGGACAGGATGGAACCCTGGGGGACCCCGGCATTGGTTTTAAACGCATCAGAAGAAATACCGTCAACTGCCACATGTAAGGAGCGATCTTGCATGAAGCTCAAGAACCATTGGTGCAGTTTGGTTGGGAGACCGTAGGAAGATAATTTACTTAACAATGCCTGGTGCTAAACTTGGTCAAAGGCTTTAGATATATCCAAGGCTATTGCACGGGATTCACCAAACTTTTCAATAGTGTTTGTCCAGAGCTGAGTGACATAAGCCAGCAAATCTCCAGTAGACCGAAGTTGTCGAAATCCATAATATCTCTCATGAATTATCTCAAATTTCTCCAGATATTTGATGAGTTCTGTGTAAATCGCTTTTTTCATAACTTTGTATATGACTGAGAGCAATGCAATAGGGCGATAATTCGCAGGAATAGTCTTCTTTCCTTTTTTCGGAATCGGTTGGACTTTAGCGTTTTTTCACATGGACGGAAATACTCCTTTGCTGTATGATAACTTGAAGAGTCTACAGAGAACTACAGTTTTACAGTTCTACAGTTTTTTGAAAAATTGATAAGTATCGATTATTTTTCATTAGATATGAAGTTTTCTCCGAAAAGATGCTCTCTTAATTTAGCTACTTCTGCTCGAAGGGGTTGTTGCTACAGTAACAATTTAGGGCTTATTATTTCCTGTAAGAATTGTACTTTTATATTATTAAAAAAAAATACTAATTTTTTTAATTTTAAGGGTCAAAAAGAATTTTAAAAAAATTGTAATAATTGTTTACATGTTTTTTTAAAAAAAAATTTCTTAATTTTGTTTTTATAGAAATGACTTTCATGAAAATACATTCCTGGCATCATTTAAAAAATTGAGCAACTTTTTGGAGAAATAGAAACTCACCCTGAGTTTTAATTTTCTATACGCTCATATTTTTTTTTTGATATTAATTTTTGCACGCATTTTTCCCTATTGCTTGGACTATTAAGACATAAAACCCGCAGATCCAAATTTACTGCAACGAAGAATAACCTCGTCTGTAAAAGCTACTTTACGGCGGATGATTATAAGTTACCGAAGGATTTAGTTTTAGAAAACGTAAGAATATTTTTTTATATGTATATCGTGATAAAGTTTAGTCTTACATCACAACAATTATTTGTAATGTAATTACTTATATTGTAAAAAAGTGCAAATACGATGAACTTTTAGTAAAATGTTTCATTGGTCCGAAATTCAGAACAATTTAACAGTTATCTTTGACTCGTGTCATGAGTTCTTGTAGGCTTTCAATATTGTCAGCAAAATACTACGGTATCGTCTGCGTACCTTATATCGTTCAATCGTTGTTGGTCGTTTACAGATATTCCCAATTCTATGTCATCTAGGGCTTCTTTTAAATATCTCTTGATTGAACATAATTATTCAAGGTACTCACGAGGACCTAAAATTTGCGAATGAAAAGGCAATCCAGATGGCGAACCAGTGGAAACTCAAAATCTAAAAATGTAATGTGGCGGACACGAAAAGTGAGTAAGTAAGGTTAAAAATATAAGACGCCAATTCACAATGTGACGTTTAGACACTTTATAATTAAAGTTTCCTGACATATGACAGTTGCCGGTTGTGTCTACGAATCCGCCCAACCGAAATCGATCATGCAAATAACGAAATTTCTTTGTCTAAACGACAAATGTGATTTTTTTTTTAGTTGAAGGTCACGGGTACATTTATGTGTATCATAAATTAATGACGCACCGGTAACAATTAAACTGTATATCATTCTCAAATAACAACTGACGCATTTGTTCGCTCTATGGTAACGTTTTTTTTGTTTTGTTTTATAATATAGGTACATTTTAAATTTATAATCGTATTTCGCTTGTCACAACATCAACAACTATACAGGGTGATTAATCAATTCTAATCGCCGCTTGCTGTCGGCGCGGTCACACCCGATGAACGTAGTAAAACTAAACGTGGGGAAAGTGGGGTACGCACCATTTCCACTATTTGATTATAAGACATTCAAATGGCAATGAGACATTTTTTTTTTGGTTTGTATACAATTGTATGGTTTGGCAACACGGCCGTAAATGTACATTAGTGGTAAAAAATAGTGAAAGTTATAGATAAACAGTCTTCGAACATTTATCAGTGCAAAACAATATTCCCAAATATAAGAAAAATACACGTTTAATTCCTCTGCGGCGTTGTCAGAGTGTGGTAAAAGAAGTCAAAATTAAGGACACCGATAAAAGCATAACATCCAAAAGGTTGACTTGTGCTAGTTTTATACGCGGTGTAATGGAAGATTATGGAAGCGACGAATATACCACTAATAAAGGTAAAAGAAAGAAAAAATTGTGAAGCTGGATGAATACTTTAAAAGATCATCTAAAATAAAGAGATCCCCAGATAAAAGGGATAAATTGGATGACAAACAAGCTCAATAAAATAATGGAAATGTTTCAGGATTTCAAAATAGATATGAATGAAATAAAAAATAATGTTAAAGGAATAAAAGAAAACCAAAAACAGTTCGGGAAAGACTTAACCAAAAATCAAAGAAGAGAATAAGTTAATAAAGAAGAAAAATAAGGTAATAAAGAAAGAAATGCGCTATATAAAACAAAAAGTAAAACCAATAGATAGAGATAAAAAAAGGAATAAAACCCTTCTGCAAAGTATCCCCATCCCAACCTAAAAAGAAGAAGCCATAAAAAACATATTCGTGAAAAATAATTTAGAAGTGGATATAAATACAGGGTGGTCAACCGAAAACGAAACAGAGCCATTTGCAGGAACCGGTATTTTTGACTCCACTTCTTTCCACCCCAAGCGAGGGTAAGAATTAGCCCAAAATTTTTAAACGGCATTGGGGGTCGAATAAGATGTCTTTTAATTGCTTTTACATTTCTCTATACAATATTATTTAAATTTTAAAATTTCGCTCATTACTTATTAAGAAATTAGATTTAAAAAGTATTATGATGTATGGGCTGGCATTTGCGGTCACCGTCTGGTGGGTCCTTTTTTTTACCAGGCAATTTGACTGGCGAAATGTATTTGCAATAACTTGAAGACGCTGTCGACCCTGCCTTGACTGATATGTATTTGAAAATAATCCACAGTAAAACGAAGATCATTTTTATTTCCAACAGGACGGTGCTCCTCCGCATTATGCGACGATTGTCCGTCAGTATTTAGACCAACGTTTTCCACGGCATTGGATTGGGGGAAGAGGCAGCATTCAAAGACCTTCACGAACGCCAGATTTATCGCCCCTCGATTTCTTTTTGTGGGTACATCTGAAAAGTAAAATGTATAAAACACAACCAGCGTCGTTGGAAGATTTGCGTCAAAGAATCGTTGACGAGTGCCGTCGAATTACTCCGAAAATTCTTTGGAATGTGCGTGAACATTTTGTATGGAAACGGGTAGTCATCAGTTTGAACATTTAATCAAGTAGTAAGTAAGCAACTAAAATAATTGGAATTTTAACATGTAATTTTTTTTTAAAGTCATGGGAGGAAATGTAAAATTTAAAGACTATTGTAAAGAGAATTGTCAGAGCTGTCAAAAGACATCTTATTCGACCCCCAATGTCATGGGGTTAAAAGTAGTGGAGTTAAATATACCGAAAAAGAGTGTCTCCTTTTAATCAAAATCGACTGGTCTAAGCCTTTTTCTAAAATGTTGACCAGGTTCCTGCAAATGGCGGCTCTGTTTCGCAAAATTTATATTAATAATGATAAGAGTAAAGAAGATAGAGAAATAAAAAAATAAATAAAAACCAACGCAAAGGAAGAAATAGCAAAAGGATATAGTAAAAACCGGTAACTATAAAATAAAAATAAATAATAATAAATGGGTATGGGATAAAGAAAAAGGCTTATTAGTAGCTAAAAATAGGAAGGAGTCTCCAAAAAGCTAACAACAGAAATAAAAGAAAATGATAATCAAATGGCTAACCACCCAGTAATGATTACGGACAACAAAAAAAGGAGAAAAATTAATAAGAAAAAACCGGTAAAAAAGTAATAAATACAAAAAGAAAAACAAAAAAGGTAGAAAAACATTGGCTTAATATCGGTACTTGGAATGTTAGAGATACATACCACGTAGGTGCTTTAAGGAACCTAGTACAAGTCATAGAAACATACGAGATTGACATCTTAGCTTTACAAGAAACTAAAAAAAAAATAAAATGAACAAACAAAAATAAAAGAGTATAATTTTTTAAACAGTGAAAATGACCATAGATGCTTAGGGACAGCGTTTATTGTAAGTAAATATATAAGCCCACTAATAGTGGATATCGAAGCTGTTTCAAATAGACTGTGTAGACTACCGGCTATTTCTAACCTCTTTTACTTCCATTTTATAACCAAACTTTGTTTGCAGATACAAAAAAGATCAGAACAGCAAGGAATTTTATTAAAATCGTTTTTTTAATTTAATTAAGTTTTTGCTTTTTTGGCTGCCTCCTCTAATATTTTATTTTTAGAGATACCGATGGGACCATTGACCCATGGGACATTTCATGTGAAGCGGACACAGAAAAAAATGCGTTTTCGTGCCTACCTAAGCTGGCTCCTGGTACACGCTCAGTGCGCCTCGTATATACTTTAATACATCATCATCATCATCATCATGCAGCCCCTTTCACGTCCACTGTTGGACATAGTCCTCCTTCAAACGTCTAATTCGTTTGTTTAGTTCACAGGTCTGGTTGTCAACGAAAAAGGTGTTAGATAGGGATGTGTGGCTTCGCCATGGCTGTTTGACTTATACATGGACGATTGTTTAAAATATTTGAAAGAGAGTGCGTCGATCAGGTTATATTAGCGTTATCTAAAGGCTTTATATTACGCATGATGCCCTGACAATCACAGGGACGAAAATAAATGTAAGCAAGACGAAAGTGGAATTTGTAAAAAAAAGAAAGCCTAAGCAACGACGAGGTGCTGATTAAAGGAGAAAGAGGGGAACAAGTAAATGAGTTTGTATACTTGGTTTCAAAGTTTACGAGAGACGGAAAGTATGACTGTGACATCAAACGAAGAGTGTTGGCAGGGAAACAAATGAATGAGGCCCTGCATATTTCTTTGAGCAGCCATACCGTGTCAAAAAAAAGTACGTCTGGATGTGTATGAAGGAGTGCTGGTCCCTACACTTATATATGGTAGTGAATGTTGGGTTTGGCAGAAAAAGCATGAAAATAAGATTAATGCTGTGAAGGTGAGTAGTCTGAGTAATATAGCCGGAGTGACTTGGTTAGATAAACTGAAGAATAGTGAGTTAAGGGAATGCTGTAGTGTAAAAGAAGATGTGGTTACAAAGATAGATAAAAGAATGAGAAATACTTGGATAGTTTGGAAACGCAGGGAGGATGGATAAAGAAAGATTGACGAAACACATTTATAAGACGAGTGTTAATGGGCAAGTCGGTAGAGGTCGACCTCGGCGAACATATCTCGATTAGATCGACATTGTTTTGAAGAAAGGCCAAGGACCATAATACCAACAATCGACGAGCATGTATGACAGCACTGATGAAAGTAGAAGAAGCTTAAGATGTGTGAAAGAACCGTAACAAGTGACTATATGTTTGTGAACAATAATTTAAAAATTGTTTGTGGTTCCTCATCACAGTACAAACAATGGACAAACTGATCATTAACCAAGAAGATAAATTAGCAAATTTTAGCTTATTATCAACGAAATTTTAATTTATTGTAAAGTTTTTAATTGCGTTAGGTTTAAATAAATGCAGTATTTTTATGGTTTGTTAGGTTTGGTGATCCAATTTAAGAGATTAGTTGGGATTTGTATTAATATATTGTAGAAAAAGCCATTATTTTTTGCTAACGTTTTGAATTTTATTACATTTTTATCAGGGCTACGTAACAGTGATGACGTAAGATAAGGTTTGCTCGTCTTATACAATGTTAAAAATATGTCCCGCTTACCCCTAACGCTCGAGCCATTAAGAACCATTACTCACCTTTTTAGACAATTTATTGTCAAGATTCTTATTCCTGTCGTGCGTTGAACACTTATCTACATTGACAAAAAAAGGTGTGAGTATATAAAAGGTCCCTGTATTTTTTAGCTTTGAAAGAAGTTTTTAAAAACAATTCCAAAATCCGAGATTGTGTCTATTATAAAAATACTAAGAATCGTTTTTTAGCTGCAAAAAACACTTGCTTATTATCCTTGATTTTAAAATTTAAATTACCATTTTATTTTATAATTTTACCAAATTTTCCTAGCTACGAATATGAATGATACAAATAGACTTAAGCAGGAACAGGTTGATTCCATTAATACAGATCTTGAAGCAATCGTCGAGTGGGGAACCAACAATCTTGTTCAGTTCAACGCCCAGAAAACACAAAGCGCCACGTTTTCCAAGAAAGTAAACTACTCAAATCATTCCATCACAATATCCAGAAATACCCTTGAATCAAGTATCTCCATCTGGATTTTGGGAGTCACGGTGTCTAATAATATGTCTTGGCATGACCATGTTGCTAACATCGCAAAGTCAGCAAGCCAGAGGCTAGGTTTTCTGTGGAAATCTAGAAAGTTTTTTACTCCTGATCAACTGTTGACGACGTACAAGGCTCAAATCCGACCTCTACTGGAGTATTGCTCGCACATTTGGGGTTCAGCACCAAGGCATTCTCTTCGTCTTCTAGATTCCATTCAGAAAAGAGCCATTCGCTTAATAAAGAGCTCAACTCTCGCAGATACCATTCACCCTCTAGAACATAGAAGAAGAGTTGCAGACCAGTCATTGCTCTACAGATATTTCCATGGCAGATGCTCCAGAGAAATAAAAACTCTTGTACCACCATTGGCCACATTCGGTCGAAGAACTCGGCACGCTGATCAGTCTCACCCATTTACTCTCAAGATTGACACTACAAGGATCAATCTCCATCAAGGATCCTTCTTCTAATAGTCGCAGTGCGGGCCGTCCGCGGCCCACACGTTAGGTTTTTGCGACTATTTTCACTAAAAAAAATATAAATAATTTAAGAATTATTATTTAATCTCCTGGTTTTAAGAAGCTTTCTTTAATTTTACCATTCAAAATTAACTCTTTGATGTACAAATTTTTATTTTCCACTTTTTCCTAAACACTAATAACACAGCTCAACCCAAAAAATATTTTTGTTGTTGCCCTGAATATTTCTGCAGATTTCTATAAATTCAAGTACACGGTTTACAAATATATTCATGAAAGTACTGAATTGGCTCTGGTTTTTATGATTTTGGTGTATTTATAATATTAAAAATTATAAACAATTTACGTCGGCTCCTCTGGACACTCTTCTTCTTCTTCTTCGGATGCTGTCCACTTATGGATGTTTGCGATCAAATTTTCCATCTCCTCTCTATCCTTTGCGGTATGAATTAGTGTCTGTATGTCATTCATTCCTGTCCGCTGTCTTATGTTCCGCAACCAGGACAATTTCTTTCTTCCTTTTCCTCTACGGCCCTCTATCTTACCCACGATCAACAACTGTAAGTACTCATCCTTTTTGTGCCTCATGACGTGCCCCAGATATGCAGTCTTTCTCTTTTTAATGATAGTTAACAGTTTACGTTCTTTGTTGATGCTGGACAGAACTTCTACGTTTGTTATTCTTGCAGTTCACGGTTGACTTTAAGGGTCTAAGGGTCCAACCTTCCAGTTCCAGTCTTTAGATAACCACATGCCCAAGTATTTAAATTTGCTCACTCTGTCTATGCGCATTGCGTTGAATGTTAACTGTGAGTCTTCCAACGCATTCAGGTTTCTTGTTATTATCATAAACTTCGTCTTTTTAGTGTTTTTGATTAGACCCATCAATCTGCTATGTTGACCGACTGTGTTTATCAGTCTTTGTAATTCTTGCGTCTTATCAGCGATGAACACTGTGTCATCAGCATAACGTCTGGACATGCGTTATTAATAAGTGTTTGGTTTCTGCACATTTATTTCTCGCATAAATTCATAACATGATTGTGCAAGTGATTTCCCGCACTCTTTACATTGTTAAACTGCCGAAGATCATTAATAAAACGTGGAAATATTCAGCTTTACAATCTAAAAAATATCCTATCTTGCACAATTAGCACCCTCCTCGGCCTATTTATGCCACAAAAGTGGTTCGTATGCCCTCGGAAACTAAACTTGCAGCATTCAATACAATCTACAAGTGATTTAATACGAAATCTAATGACTAATGACTTTTTTATTTTAAGGAGGTTCGGTGCTCAGAGCGGGTTGATGAAGCGGAACGCGAAGGGGTCCTATTTTTATTTTTTTTTTCAGAGGTGAAGAAAATCCTGTATGGAGAGGTTATGAGTCCGAAAGCTCAAGGTCTACTGTGAGACTACACTGACTGTGTCAGGACTACTCACTAAAAACTCCACCCCTATTTAGGTCCGTCTGGCTATTGCCTCCGGTGACACTTGGGCAGCAGACCACCCGGCAAGGACCCAAAAACAGCAAAACACACTCTGTACTGGGTGGGAACAATGTGGTCACCCAAGAACCGCCCATTCCTCCCAGCGTACCGCAGCAGCACAGCAAGCGCTCCACCACCCCCGGATTCCAGCCGCACAACCCGCAGGCCAGGCTTCCCTTATACAGTCTTAGCTGATTCCTGTTCATCGGTAACAGTTTTGCCGTCCTTTTATGGCACGGCCGTTTGATGTATTATTTCCCGTGTTTTTTTTCCTGGTATACGTTTCCAGTAGTTTTTGTGTTTTTCCGAACCTCTTTTTGCAAGTTCGTCTACTTCCTCATTACCTGCAACTTCCTGGCGTCCTGGAACCCGTATCAGTTTGACGTGATTACGGTCTACCAGCGTTCTCAGTTCTTCTTTGCTGTCAACGAGTATGGGGAAAGGGGTGGTCCGGCCCTGAGGTGCCCCCTGCACAGGACTAAGGCTGTCTACTACAGGATTTCGCCCGGTTTCCTGTAGGATCCGTTAGTGACGGTGCTTCCCCACCGCCATGCATCCGTCAGCACGGGTCGCATAACACTTTGGATTGGGAGTCTTTTAGTCGCCTTTTACGACAGGCCTGGGATCTATTTTATTTCCCCGTATACCTAGGGGAAGAGGGGGTCCTATGCTAAACATGTTAAATATCAGCGCTGCCAACTTCAAATAAAAAATATACTGATTTTTCTAATTGAAATTGACACTTTTACAAAAAAAATCATTATAAAATTAATTGACAAATCATTATTTAACTATGATATAATAAAATAAAATGATTGAGTCCAAATTTATTTAAAACGTGGCAACAGCGCAAATAACCATGATTTTGGTAATGAAATTAGCGGGTGTTTACTCTTATTAGCACCAGCTGACAGCTGATAACATAACCTCAAACGTTTAAAATGTATAAACAACTACGTCAAATTGAAAAACCCAAATCGCAAAGAAAGCTTTATATTAACAAGTTTAGCCAGTGATTATTTATCAATGACAGATGATGGTGCACACGATGCCTGTTACGATGTAAAATGCTACAAAATCTGTCATTAACTTATCTTTAAGAATGTGAAATACTTACTAAGTTCTTATTCACCAAAGTATGGGTATGCAAAAAATATTATGCGAATCTGGCATCAGTTATGATTTAATTGTAAATATGTATGTCATATTTATTTACAGAAAACTTTACACTAATATTAACTTTATATATAACATTATATTACTATTATTACTCATAATACACTATATTTATTAACTTTTTACATTTACTAATAATTATTTCTTGGTTAGTGCACAACACACAGGTTATGTATATTTACATGGGTGACTTGAGACTGTCGTCTGCACGAATGCGCCGTTGCCGTTGCTTCTTTAAAGCTCACGTTCTAACGCCGTATATCGTTAAAAATAAAAAAAATGTAAAAACTGGACAGTCGATAATACTTTTTAAGCACCCAAACTCTTCGTTATTAAATTTCCTGCATACACGTATTTTTTTCATCGAATTTTGCATTTTTTATAATGTTTTTGTTTATTTTAATATCAAGAACTCATGATTTCTCAAATGAACCCATATTAAAGGAGCGAAAAAGATTTTTAATTTTTCTAATACGTGAAAAATTATAATTTAATGTAAAGAAGTATAATAACCAAGTTTAAAGATTTATACAGTGTGGAACAGCCAAATGGAATAAATTCGATAACGAATAAATGAGAGCGTGTTGGGAAAAACGCTTGGACACGTCGATTTGTATTTTTAGATGCGCATTTTTTTCAAAAAAAAGTCATATTGGGTGTGTCATGTGACAGTGGCCGATACCAACTTTCTTATTTTAAATACAACCCCCTGTATATTATTTATTTTTTGGATTCTTCAGAAAATTCTAGACATAATTCATGTACAATGTCTCATACCTATCTTCAACTGTTTCGGAAATATTAAGTGTTTTCAGATGTATTACAAAAATTAACATTAAAAAAAGAAAATATTTTATTTCACAAATTCGCTACATTACACACAATACTTATTTCCCATTTAACTCTTAATATTGAGAATATAAGCAAAAACCATTAATGCGTTCCTTTTTATTGATATGAAATAAAAAAAATACAAAAACAGTTTTGTTTATTAGAGAGGAACATACGCAATATCCTGAAAAAGTTAATGTTTGGGCAGGAATTGTTGGAAATCATATCGTAGGTCCCTTTTTTATTGATGGCAACTTGAATGGAGATAAATATTTAGAACTGCTCCAAAATAATGTCGTGCCAACTTTGACAAACTTATATCCTGATCCAGCAAACCCACAAGTTCCTGCCAATATACTATGGTTTCAGCAAGATGGAGCACCGCCCCATTACCAAATCAATGTCCGGCAGATTCTGAAACAAAATTTCCCAAATCGGTGGATAGGGAGGCGCGGATCGATAGAATGGCCAGCACGATCTCCTGATCTGACGCCATTAGACTTCTTTTTGTGGGGATATGTCAAAAGTATCGTATACAAAACTAAACCACTCAACTTACATGACTTAAAAAGACGAATAACGCTTGCGATTAGATCAGTCACGCCTGAGATGTTGAGTAACTTTAGAAGACATTTCTATACCAGATTAGCATGTTGTCAAGACGTTCGCGGCGAACATTTTGAACATCTCTTAAATTGAAATTAATGTTTTTTTGTTTTGTTTTTACATTATTTTTGAAATAAAATAATTTTCTTTTTTTAATGTTAATTTTTGTAATACATCTGAAAACACTTAATATTTCCGAAACAGTTGAAGATAGGTATGGGACATTGTACATGAATTATGTCTAGAATTTTCTGAAGAATCTAAAAATTAAATAATATACAGAGGGTTGTATTTAAAATAAGAAAGTTGGTATCGGCCACTGTCACATGACACACCCTATATAATTATTTTTTTTTGAAAAAAATGCGCATCTAAAAATACAAATCGATGTGTCCAAGCGTTTTTCCCAACACGCTCTCATTTATTCGTTATCGAATTTATTCCATTTGGCTGTTCCACACTGTATATGTTTTTGAAAAATTTGGCTGCACTTTTTTTGACCCATGAATCTCCTTAAATATACTACTTTCTTACGAAAATATTTTAAATTATTCACTTCAATTTTTGAGCAGTGTATATTAGACAAACCAAACAAATTTTTTTCCATTTATTCAATAGATAACATGGTGTCATTTATTTTGGCCCACCTTTTATATCATCCTTATTGCGAAACCCTTTACCAATCCTTATCAGGGGATTACATTTCGGTTATTATTGTAGTTTGGGAGTGCGTGATTTCAATAAATAAAAATGCATGATGTTTTGTTTAAATTATAGGTTGGTTTATTATTTATGCATCGCAGCAACTCAGAAGACACTAGCTAATGAGGCGATTACACATTTTTTTAATGGCGTGTGATAAGTTGTCTGTATGACTATAAATTAAGATTTTCATCGAGGTACACAACATTATTAAAATCTAGATAAAAGAGTGTACTTATAACGAACATCGTATATGGCGCTCGTCTTTTGCTTATTTTAATGAATTTTTAATAAACCAACTTCAGGGTATTTTTTTTTATTTTTTGATTGCGAGATAATGAGGTCTTGCAATATTTTCACGCAGATTATTATCCAAGAATGATATTTTTAACTTTTTATGGATAATCTTTCATTTAACTACCAGACAAAATTAATTGGCATAGCCATACATTATATGTTATTTAAATGGGACCTATTTAAATAAAAACAACATTTGTTCACCTAACCATATGATAACCACTTAGTCAATAAGACCCTCGCTCTTCTCTGTTGACATCTACATATTTCTAATTTCTTATTTATTTTGTAACATTATGGTTACTTGTGTCTGCATAGCTTTATGAGCAGCCAGAAAGTGTCAATAAGGCTCGTCTGGCTGTGCATAAAAGTGTGTTGGTTCCTACACTTATGTATGGTAGTGAATGTTGGGTTTGGCAGAAGAAGCATAAAAGTAGGATTAATGCTGCGAAGATAAGTAGTCTAAGAAGTAGATAAGAGAACGCTGTGTTGTAAAAGATGTTCTAACAAAGATAGATAAAAGAATGCTTAGATAGTTTGGACACGTAGAAAGGATGGATAAAGCAAGATTGACGAAACAAAAGTCGGTAGAGGTCGACCTCGGCGAAAATATCTCGATCAGATCAACATTATTTTGAAGAAAGGCTAGGTCAAGAGTACCAACAACCGACGAGCATGTATGAGAGCACTGATGAAAGTAGAGGAAGCAAAAGATGTGTGTAAGAACCGTAGCAATTGAAAGAAAGTGATCTCTGTCTTCCCCTACGGGAAAAAGGCGTGACTATATGTATGTATGTATGTACTTATTTTATTCGAACTTTCCATTACAGATGTGGTAAAAAAAAGTATGTATGTATGTATGTATGAATAAGCTTGGAGGGGAGGAAAAGCTGTAAACTAAATAACAAAAAATAAAATGGACAAAGGTATTTGTCTCGATGCATTGTTAAAATTACTGATACAAAAATGAAATGAAAATTCTATCGAAAATTCGAGATTAGTCGGGAAGGTACAGGTACAGGTGGCTTTTTTACTATACCGCCCAGTTTGCTTGCGTAAATTTCAGTGGCGTACCGCAAAATCATTACAATACTATAGCAAAAAGTGATATTTTTACGAAAACAATGTATTTTCAATCCATTGGCAGGGTGATGACGATTTTTAAGTAGATTGTATCATTGTATGGAGATCAGCGGAGGTCATTTCGCACATTTAATTTGTTAATTTGGTGAAATTTTTCGTGTTATTACTGATATTCAATAAATAAATTAGTTAAATCCAAAATATCTTCAAAGTTAAAAAAAAATTACAATGTTGTGTAAATAATGTATATCATATTTCACGAATATACGGTGGTAACGGATTATCGTTAGAGACTCGATAACCAGTATTTAACTGTACATTTAGGAAGTACGAAAGTAAATTCCCCTAATATTTATAAACAAATTTCGTGGGTAACTAATTTTATTTTATAAGAAACTGGAAAAAACTTGGAAATTAAGGGTTTAAGTTTAAAAAAGAGGACAACTGAAAGGATTTATGTAAAAAAGCTAGAGTCGTGGACAAAAAAATTAAGTTTTTGAGAAATTATACTCACTGTAAACAAGAATGCTCTTTATTTGTTTATCTGGACTAAACTGGGATTTTTGTCAAAGGTGGAAATTTTAAATAAGCAACCAACAAACTCCTGGACGATACAGAAAATAAAAGAATGGTTAACGAATGAAAATATTTCATTTCCACAGTTTTGCTTTAAGCCAGAATTTTTATCGATAGTTAAAAGGCACGAAAGAGAAAAATTTACAAAGTGGATCAAATTATACTCAGTTATGGACATCGTGTGCTAAGACTTTCGCAGGTTACAGTGATAAGTCTGTTTTGGAAACCTAGCAACGAGCACTTAATACTGCCACTTCTAAAATTTGGGAAAAATGTGTCACAAAATGTGAAAATTTAATAGAGGAATGGTGGGTTCGTGAAAACCGCATCGAAGCAGTTAATCCTGTTATCATTTACAATCCGAATGAGGATAGCGACGACAGTGATTCCGATTATAATGACTATAAATCTGATTCTTGATAATACTACATGATTAAACATATTTATTAAATTTGTACCGAATTTGTACATAATTAAATATGTGCCTATTTCTAACGAAAAAACTCATCGAAAGCTACATCAACGATTTATGTTCACAATAAAGCAAAAAATAAAAATAAAACCTTTCAAAAAAAGCATAATATTAAACAAGAAATATCCGTGTTTAAATCTTGGGGGAATTTACTAATGTACTTCTCTCAACACATTGCGCCCGTTAAGTCGATGTCTCGGTGACTAATCAGATACCGTCGTATATTGGTGAAATGAGTTATATTACTTGACCACACTTGCTATTTAAAAAAAATGGGGATTGATGCGGGGGTTGCATTTTTTGGTATGAATTTTTTATGAAAATTCGTTTTCCTCCCAATAAAATTTGACATTTTTTTTAAATATTGAAGAAACTCTTGGTTTCTGAGTTTTTGGTGGCGTCAAGTTTTCTTGGGATTTGTTGTGAGTGGCCTTTTGTCGGATATTATTGTACTTTATTAAAAGTGTTATTACCATTGTTGTGTATTGGGTAATTCAAAATAGGGGAATTTAAAAATCGGTGGATTTTAAAGGTAAAGGAGTTTTCTGTATATCTACAGAAAGCTTTTGTACCAAAAAATCACCCAGCTTTGCAAAGACCACGTGTGGAAGGTGCTGTAGTTCTCACCGTTGCACATTGATCTTGATATCAATACAGTGACTGATGGAAACAATTTGGTAAACCGATTTTCAAGCTTAGCTACTGACCAGAGTCAAAATTGTAAGTAACCCACAGATAGATAGTGGTATGTTTTCACTGAACCAGTGGCATCTTGCTGTTAAATTCTTTATCATAAAATCTTTAATAATCTCGACCGCTTTGCGGCGCATGGTGGGGCATCCACTTTAAATGAATCGGTCCATAAGAATGGCTCTGAAGTATTAGATGCGCTACAGGGGAGGTGAGATAAGACACTGCAGATTAACGCACTGATTACATCTGGTAACAGCGGGACATCAATAAACAATGATTGACCGGAAAATTACAAACTAATATTATACGGGGTAGTCCACAAAAAAATCGTCAGACAGGAGTGGCTTAACAAAATCGGGAATTCTAAAAAAAACGTTGTAAAGGATTCTATTAGGATGATTGTAAGGAAATCACTATTTTTAAAAAACGATAATCCTGTTTCATACATTCAACAATAAAATATTTCACATGACATTAATGTAGTGGCTTCCCCTGGAGAAATACGCCTCGGTCTTTCAGGTCTCCTTGAGCAAGAACATATCGCTCAGTGGAATGCAAATACTGGCTGCAGAACATCAAGACAGCTGATGAAAAAACCTCTCCAGAAGAGGAAAGACGCACTCTGGACGATGAACCGGAGTAGGCTAAGCAGCACTGCTCACTGGCCACATTGCACTTAGGGCGCACCTCTTTAAACTTAAGCTGGCGGCTGAGAAAAACTGCAGACAGATTGTTGCATTTACTTGTGTTCCCTATTGCCACTTATGGAGCAGAAACCTGGACACTCAAGAAAAGCGATACCAGACGGATAAATGCCTTCGAAATGTGGGCATACAGACGGCTAATGCGGATACTCTGGACGGCCCACCGTACAAATGAATCTGTTCTTCAAGAATTAAATATTCAACTTAATCTATCGAAAAAGATAAACCGAAGATTTTTAACATACATCGGCCACATTTCAAGAAGGACAGACTTATTGCAACTAATAATAGTCGAAGGAAAGGTAGAGGGGAAGCGCCCGCGCGGAAGGTCGCCCAAAAGATGGGTGGACCAAACTAAAGATCTAATCGGCCAAGGCCTACATGAAACTGTAAATATGGCCCAGAATAGAGAGGAGTGGCACGATACTATAAGTGCTGCTACGGGAGCATCATAGTCACTAATCCCTTCTCAGGGAAATGGACCAAAGAGAGAGAGAGAGATGCGGCGATGAGGAAGAGAGCAGCACACACATTCTGTGTTGCTGCCCGATGCTAGCGGTGTACAGGTATCAAACCCGGGGCCGCATGATAATGGATCCAAGCGATCTAAATGAGACAGGGCCAACAGAAATCCTGCGGTTTACCAAAACCAGCGGACTGGAATTCTGATGCCCTCAAGACACTACGTCAGTAACAGAGGATCATAAGATCTAGGTGACGTAGCTGCCAATACCAATGGCCCAACCGCAAGAATGTAATATAGTGGCTTTACTATAAAACAATAAAATTAAGAGAAAACTCAAAGACTTAATTGTCAACTAAATTAATAGACAGCAAACAAAAACTTAAAGAAAAAACTAAGGAAACACAGAAGAAACATTACAGATCCGAGAATTTCTAGCTCTGGTAATAACACTAAGGCAACATGAAAATGTTGTCACGTGCCTATTTTTTCCCTTCTACAGTTCCATTATAGTTGTGTCTCTGATGGTTTTGTATTCCTCAGGTGACGTATTTTGTTGTAACTTAAATATGTCATTCGTTGTAAATAGTGTTGCATACCTTGTAGTGATAGGATTCGATTGTTAATGGCTGTGGCATTTTTCGTTAATCTATGGAGATTGAGTGGGGTTTTTTTTATTAGATTTTGCTTTGGTTTTTGGCCTCGATTGTTGTGTGTTGTCAGTTATATTATTGTTTGGTTTGCATTTCTGTGTGGATGGGGCTGGCTATCCACACGGACGAGTGCGATTCTTGGTTTACGTCAATCCCGTGTCATTTCTTGATATCCGGCTTAAGAAGGAGTGTCAGTCGTTTGGTGTCAGTCGTTTGGTCAGTCGTTGGTGGCAGTCTTGGGAGTCGTGTGGTGGTGAGAGTTTTTGGGACGATTTGATATTAACACGTGTGCAGAACCTCTACGGTTTATCTTTCATATCTGGCTGTATTTGGGCTATCTTAATTGGATTTTGAAGAAAAACCATTTAATTTTTAACTTGACCATTCTATCTTACCTTTGTTGTTGATATTTTGGATTTTGGTGTCAAGTTAAAGTATCCGCATGCGGGATTTGATGGAGGAAAGCCATTGTTAATTAGCAGGTGCCGTTCCATAATCAAACCGGTCACAGGAGTGGGCCACAGGAGTAGTGAATTCGTATACCCAAAGGTTACAAGTGATTTATTTTAGAATATTTAAACGACGTGATTTGTTTTTGACACCACGATTAAGTTTTGTTTTAATTTATTAATATGGTACACTGTTGAAAACTATTTATTGCATTGGATAATATGCCAAGGCTGAACTTTGATTAAAGTAATATTCTCAATAGTTCTTTGTGTCCAAGTAAAAATGTTTTCTTCATACTTATTTGTAAATATCCTACAATATTGCTATTTTGAAGGAAAGCCATTTTAAAAAGAAATATTTTTAAATAAGCTCGATTGTTTTAACAGTGTAAATCTTTATGTAAATGATAAAAACGTGAGTAAATTAGCAGCCGTATGTGAACGTTTGATTAAGTATTATTAAAAAGTTGACTTGTATACGTTTTTTTTGGTAACTTGATAAAGTTTGTTACTATTACCTTTGTTTTGGTTATTTTATGGAATCGTAAACTTTGGATTTTCGATTTATTGTTAGCTGTTAATTTTGACTATATTTGTTATAATTTTATTATTGAACTGTGTACATTGATTTATTGTAGGAGTAAAGTATCCAATATATTTTAGCTATAATTTTATTTATTTGGTTCACCATAATCTTAGTTGTTTATCGTGTGGCTCTGCTAGTGCCTATATGACCTAGGGGTTTCCGGCTTGAACCGTCTAAGTCGGTTTCAGGATGTTTGTCCCTCATCAGCATAGGGCAGGTATGATCTGCAATTAAATAAATTCACGGCTCCCGTTCCTACCAAGTACACATGAAGAACCACGCAAAAAGCGCCAGGATGTAATTCAATGTCTGTCGCGACATATAGTCAGGGGAGTAGTTGTTATCTGATATATAATCGACCCATATATATATATATATATAAATATATATATATATATATATATATATATATATATATATATATATATATATATATATATATATATATATATATATATATATATATATATATATATATATATATAAGCTAGTTTTTAAACAATCAGTTACACATTTTTACACCTATTCACACTGTCGAGAATAAAAAACCTTTTATAGTTTACTGTAAGAACACTACAGCTCTTTATAATTTTATGATTTTATGTGCTTCATGTGCCCTAGCTACTCATGCTATTGATGAGAATCATTGTATTGATTATAAGATTACAAAATTTTTAGATATGGAAAATATTTTAACAAAAAGGCAATTTTTAGAAACGGTACATATCAATAAAAATAAGTATAACACCACCGACGACAGCTTTCTTTTAAATCATTTTGCCGATATTCGATTCGCATGTGACGGTTAAGGTTTCTCAGCATTCATCTTGTTTTTATTGTTATCGTTTAGGTAGCGTGCTGTACACACCAAGCAAACGAAGTGAAAGTTCAAAGGCTTTAAAGGTCTACTTTACTTGGGATATCAATTGAACATAGTTTGAAATAACATTTTTGTATTTGCATATCAAAACGTTATAATTCCTACCAGTCAGAAGCAAATCGGCTAGAGCCAGATCTGTCAACAGTTGGGTGCAGAAGTAAAAAAATGCCTGCTGAGATTCAAAAGAGGCTATTATACGAGTGTTTGAGTTAAATATATGCATTAGCTTTCTGACTTAATTTTTATTTAAGTTAAAAAGTAAAAATTAATAAAAAACTTTTATAAAAAAAAACATACACGAGGTCTGTAAATAATAAATAAAGTCAAAATAATCCACGAAACAATTATTTGTTTATACAAGTGTCCACCTAAGTTCGCAGCATACGGAAAACTTTTTTATAAATAATTTTACGAAAAAAATTTATTCCCCTAAAAAGTTCTGTATGGTCTAAAACCTAAAATGTAACCATCAGCTAACGGAATTTTCAAGTCATATACGAGGTATATCAGAAAATATGAAAATTACCCGATAGTAAAATAGTTTTATTTTTGACCAATCGAAAATTGTTATTAAAAAAATGTAAACTGGGATCAAGTACTAAACAATTAACTCTTTTGTCATCAAAAATTTGATAACATGTTTAATTTTCTTACTTTATCCATGCCATCAAAGTCATTCCAGCTATTGGGACAAATATTTACCGATGATGGCGCTGCATTCGCGCGTTACCTAACCAATAGCACACTTGTCTCAACTTTCACATCCTATCGATCACTTTCGGTGAATGATACAAACAGACTCAGGCAGGAACAGGTTGATTCCATCAATAGAGATCTTAAAGCAATCGTCGAGTGGGGAACCAACAATCTTGTTCAGTTCAACGCCCAAAAACACAAAGTGAATTCCTCAAATCATCCCATCTCAATGTCCGGAAATACCCTTGAACCAAGTCCCTCCATCTCGATTTTGGGAGTCACGGTGTCCAATAATATGTCTTGGCATGACCATGTTGCTAACATCGCAAAGTCGGCAAGCCAGAGGCTAGGTTTTCTGTGGAAAGCCAAAAAGTTTTTTACTCCTGATCAACTGTTGACGACGTACAAGGCTCAAATCCGACCTCTACTGGAGTATTGCTCGCACATTTGGGGTTCAGCACCAAGGCATTCTCTTCGTCTTCTAGATTCCATTCAGAAAAGAGTCATTCGCTTAATAAACAGCTCAACTCTCACAGATACTCTTCACCCTCTTGAACATAGAAGAAGAGTTGCAGACCAGTCATTGCTCTACAGATATTTCCATGGCAGATGCTCCAGAGAAATAAAAACTCTTGTACCACCATTGGCCACATTCGGCCGAACAGCTCGGCACGCTGATCAGTCTCACCCATTTACTCTCAAGATTGACACTACAAGGACCAATCTTTATCAAGAATCCTTCTTTTACAGGGCTGCTACGGAATGGAATAAGCTTCCAAAATCAGTTTTTTCAGAGAACTATGACCTGCAACTTTTTAAAAAGCGTTTCCACAATTATTTTCTTTCTATAATCCCTTTACCTTCTAATAGTCGCAGTGCGGGCCGTCCGCGGCCCACACGATAGGTCTACCCTTTTTGCGACTATTATGGACGAAACAAAACAAAGAAACAATACGCGGTCGGGAATTTCACGTGATGGCTGCTAGGGTCGCATAAAAATGTGTTTTGCTCGATACTACTCATCTTCGCAGCATTCATCTTACTGATTTAACCGGATTTACTGATTTAAACGATGCTTTAGTCTAGTTTCGAGGCGATACTTCAGCATAGTCTTTGATAGATGCTTCAGTCAAGTCTGAAGCTGATACTACAGTCAAGTCTTAAGGCGATGTTGCAGTAAAGTCTTTAGTTATAGCTTGTCAGGTTTTGAGGTAATGCTACAGTCGAGTTTTGAGGTGATACTTTGGGCACTCTTCAGTCGAGTCGATGATTTACTGGAGTTTTAAGTTTATGCTTTAGTTAAGGTACCTTAGACAATGCTTTGGTCAAGCCTTGAGGTGATCCTTTAGAAATGTCTTTAGGCAATGTTTTAGTTAAGACCTGAGTCGCAAGTCGTAGAAATGATTCTTTTGCTTTTGTTCATATTGTGGGAGAAGTAAAAAATGTCTCAGAAGCCATAATTGTTGATATCAATAGCACGTTAAGCTACTCGTTAGTGCTTATTCTTATTTTTTCTTATAATATGATTAGAAGTGATCTTAAGATTGATTAGGATTATATTAAGATTATACTGACATTTACCGAAAATATGCGGCTCTTCGTCCAAGTTATGCTACCAGTCGCCGATTGTTTTTGAAGTATCAAAATAAGAGATGTTTTAACCAAGTTGTTGGAATAAATAGTATTGGAAAGATGCCTAGCTTAATAGCAAAACACCTAAAATTACCAAATCCTGATGCCTACACGGGTCATTGTTTTCGGAGAACATCAGCCACACTTCTTGCTAATACGGGGGCCGATATATGTGTTTTGAAACGACATGGAGGATGGAAATCTTCGACTGTGGCCTAAGGATACGTGGAAGATTCTATCAATAATAAAATTCAAATATCAAATAAAATTTTAGACTGTGAAAGTGCTGTCACCTCTACGGCAGTTACTTGCAAATCAAAAATGGATAGTCTTCCAACTCCCAAAACTACGATATCACGAGCTGAATCTGAGTTATCTGGTTTAGGAATAAATATTGGTTCGTGCACTGGCTGCACCATTAATGTTAACATTGTAAATAATAAATAAAATTAGGTAGTGTTAAATTTTCTCACAATTTGAAAGCCTTAATTATTGTTATACATTAATAAATAAATGATTTCTTGGATTTTTGCTTGATTGAGGAACATAAAGGTTAAAATATAAAAATCCCATATAGTTTACATGCAGTGTGCGAAGTAAGTATTTCGCACACTACTTCGCGCACGGTGTCATGGTAACGAAGGAAAATGAAAAAAAAGGTCACTTCGCATATTGTTGTCAATGCGCGAACCTTGTCATTTTTTGACGTTTGTAGAAAAAGTATATTAATTAATGTATGTCTGCTATTCCACCTAACCCGTTAAACCAGAATATGGCAGATAATAATATAAATAATATAATAAAAATATTTCTACAACATATCAAAATATACAGCTTAACAAAACAGAACTAGGAAGGAGATTATGACAGCTTATTCAAATATAATTATGTACTTATTATTGTTTAGAGAAATAGTAATCCTTTTTTCTTACCCAAAGAGTAAATATTATTCAGGTCGCACTCATTTATTGTAACATTTACTATTCTTCCCAATTCGTTATATATATATATATATATATTCAGGCGTTATTTCTTCGGGTTTTGTAACAAGTCCGAAAATCACTATATTATTTTCTTCGTTTTTCTCACAATGTTTACAATTTTATTCAAGAGATGCAAGTTTTCTGCTTCGACTTTATTTAGATTTCTTAATAAATCTTCGATTTTTAGGGCCAACCTAACCTCTACTGCTTCTTTGAGCGATTTTAATTCCTCTTTACTTTTCCTAATCTTTTCTTGTATTAATTTTCCAGTTATCGACGTAATCAGTTTCGCCACAAGTATGAGACGCGCTTTAAAATGTTTGTATATGATTTCACTGATAAGATTTCGTCGGTCTGGGCGAAATTCTATAGAACTTATTTTGTGTACACTGTTCTTAATTTATTTTTGGTACGCCACTGGTAAGGTAATAATGTTCTCTTATCAGTTTATATTGCTTTTTGTTTCTGTTTTGAAGAAGAGTCCGGGTTTATTTTTATTCTTTATAACTTTGATTCACTTGCATATATGCACTAAATACTTGAGAGCTATGAGGTATGCTTCGATGAAAGTTTCACTATTAGGTTCACTGATTTTTTTTGCACAAATAGGCACAATTTCACTTTTGAATGTCCCTTATTCCATCAGACTATTTAAAATACCGGAGAGCGATAATGTAGGTTGCTATAGGTTATCCAAGACAGTAAGCTGCTTCTCTTTCGCAACAAGCTAATTCAAACATCAAAATGTGATATAATTTCTTTCAGAGTCCTTCCGGTTCATTTTTGTCATATAATCTGGCAATTGCAAATATTAAGAGCTGATGCACTAGATTTTCTCTTTTCGGGTTGTGCTTGCAGGAATGGTAGTGAATGTTGGGTTTGGCAGAAGAAGCATGAAAATAGGATTAATGCTGCGGAGATGAGTAGTCTGAGAATTGTATAGCCGGAGTGACTCGGTTGGATAAAGTTAAGAATAGTGAGATAAGAAAACGCTGTGGTGTAAAAGAAGATGTGGTCACAAAGATAGATAAAGGAATGCTTAGATGGTTTGGACACGTAGAAAGGATGGATGAAGGAAGATTTACGAAACAAATTTATAAGGCGAGTGTGAATGGGCAAATCGGTAGAGGTCGACCTCGGAGAACATATCTCGATCAGATCAACATTGTTTTGAAGAAAGACCAGGTCAAGAGTACCAACAACCGAAGAGCATGTATGAGAGCACTGATGAAAGTAGAGGAAGTAAAAGATGTGTGTACGAACCGTAGCGGAAGTGGAAGGAAGTGGTTTCTGCCTACCACTATGGGAAAAAGGCGTGACTCTATGTATGTAATGTATGTATGTATGCTTGCAGGAATTTACGTTTAGCATTACGTGCAGCTCGTGATAAATTAAATTGAGCGTAGCTGAAAGGATTAAATATAATATTGAATTCGTTATAATATTTACTTTGTAGCATTTTAGCGATGGTGTTCCAAATTGTTTACCGCTTCTTTGTAATATCCGATACCTTTTCGCATATTAAATGCTCATTCTTGCAATATTACATTTAATTTCTTGATGGATGAATCTGGCTCAAATTTATATATTTTTGCATCGTAAAACGAAGAAAATTGCCGCCAGATTGATGATTGCGTCGCAACTGTATTAGTAGGCACACAAGTATTAACAATTTGACTAATTTCGGCGTTCGTAGACTCATTGTTAGTGCTTAGAAATTCAATAAGTTGTTGACAAACATGTCAAACTATTAATTTTGACAACCAACACCGCGATAATTGATAACCAAATGAATAAGTGAAAAAACCACTAGTGCATTCGTCGCTGTAAAAGTTGCAGCACTGCAGCACATACTTTAAATCTCTTTTCATCCTAATGGGAACCGGTTAATTTGTGCAATTAAACGGCGATAGCTTTAGAGTTAAGATTTTTTATTAAATTCGTCTGACAATTGCTACAATTTATGGTATTCAGAAAATATTTATTAAACGTAAATTATTTACCAGCTTCATTTGGTTTACTGGGAGGTAGCACTGGATACCAGACAACAGTAGTAGCAATCCTTTTGTCGGCAAATAATATTTCAAACAAATCCAAATATAAGAGTGCCGTCGTTGTTAAAAATTATTACTTATGGATATAAAACATTTTTAAAGCGTGATATATACCGAATAAAAGATATATTTTACTGCTAATGACTGAAAAGTAACATCTATTAGCATATTTGATTAAAATATTAGTCCAAAACCTTGTTAATTAAAAAAAAATAAAGACAAGAGGAAAAAATTATGCAGTCTTACTTTTTTATCATTTATTAATATACTTCGTTAGTTTGGTGTTTAAGTAATACTCGTAGAGATGAAAAATGTTATTTTTTCTCACACCCAAAATATTCGACACTTCGGCATTATTTAGAAAATATTTGTTCAGGACAACAAAATTTATTATGTCTGGACCAACCAATTTAAAGCCTACTTATTTTGTATTTTTCTGTCCTGTGATCCTAAATCAATGTGTTAAAAACTAAATTTATAGTTGTTAGCAAAATGAATGTTGGCCCGAAAAGAATAACACTTGATGGCGAGAATATAGAAAGAGTTCAGCACTTTAAATATCTTGGAAGCTGGATCAATCAGTCGATGGATCCAGACGAAGAAATCAAGACTAGAATGGAAATAGCTAGAAGAGCATTTCTGAATCTCAAGCCGTTATTCTGTCCCAAGCAACTTAACATTCATCTGCGGAAAAGGTGTTTACCAAGTGTTATATATTGTATATTCTGTTGTACTCTTGCGAAGGATGGACGCTTCACCAAAAAATTATTGACCGCATTGGTGCATTCGAGATGTGGCTGTACAGAAGGATGCTCAAAATTCCGTGGACAAGCCGAACTACCAACGAAAATGTACTCATCAGAATAATAATAATAATAATAATAATAACTTTATTCACTCAATAAATAAATAAAAATACAAAAATTTGGATAAGTAAACATAGTGGAAGTGAACAAGGAACGATAAGTGCAAGCACTTGTTTCGCGGAGAAATACACATGCGTAGAAAGTGAACTATAAGATATAAAATGTTAGATGTGAAATATAAAAATACAAAATGTAAAAAAAAGAAAAAAAAATGTAAGATACCTATGTATAATATAAAAATATAAAATGTTAAGTGTAAAATGTAGATAATAACAATACAATGCAATACAAGGATCGACGAACAATACAATAATACCATACAACAAAAAATTTACAATAATAATGTTAAGAGTTTACAAGAACATGTCTAATAGATACAAAATAGGGTATGCATGTAGAAGCTTCGTAAATAAAACAACACATTTCTAGTTGGAAATCAAAATTAGAAATTATGAATCAATACATTTTTTTATCACTTAATCGAATAGTCGTAGCATCTCAGTTCTTTGGCCTTGAAGGATGTGCTTATTCAATGCTTTTTTGAAGCTGTCAAGATTTACTATAAATTTAATTATTTCTGGTATGTTATTGTATAATTTAGTGGCGAAATAAGTATATGAGCGTTGAGCAACGACCCTAACCATTAGAGGTGTAATAAAGTGATTCCTCTGACGAGTATTATACTGATGAGAGGGAAGCAATGCTGTATGTTTGCTTGCGTGATATTTAATACTGGTGCATAAAAAATACAATTGTCTTATGTCTAACATTGTGTTTCAGAGTATAGATTATTAGAAGAATATCTATTGTTCTTACAAAATATCAGTTTTAAAAATCGCCTTTGTATAACTTCAATAACATGAATATGAGTATTCAGAGCTCCACCCCACACTGCTATTCCATAGCGAATGTGATTTTCCACTAAAGAATAGTACAAAGTTTTCAAGTACTTCAGAGGCAGGATTTCTTTGAGTTTCCTAAATTTGGATAAAATTGTCCTCAGTTTATTAACAGTATATTTAATATGAAGATCCCATTTTAAATGAATAGCAATAACTATACCCAAATATTTCACTTTACGCTCTTGGTGTATATGGAAAGGTGTTTCAGTAAAGATCGTTAAGAGATTGAATGGAGGCATTCCAACCGAATTACAGCAAAATGGTAGGTAACATGTTTTATCAACATTAACAGTTAACAACTTTTTATCCAACCACTGTTTTATGAGAGGAAATTCCGTTTCAGCTTTAATTTTTTAGTGAATTCCAGAATAGAGCACGATAGAGAGTTCTTAACTACCATGAAGCGCCGCAAACTGGAATACTTGGGACATGTGATGCGTGGACCACGTTATAGTCTGCTTCGGCTTATTCTGAATGGCAAGATCAAGGGGAAAAATGGATAGGCCGCAAAAAGCTATCCTGGCATCGAAATCTCCGACAATGGACAATGGACAATGGTTTAACTGCTGCAGCTCAAGATAGAGATAGATACAAAGAAGTAGTCAATAAGGGAGTCGTCAACGCTTGAGAAAGCAAGACACTGTAAGAAGAAGAAGATCCTGGATAGGTTGCAGATATGATTGATTAAGTAACTTCAAGAATAATTCGTTTTTTTCTTCGTCTTATGTGGATGTCTATTTTGTATTGGTTGTTTTATTTTGAAGTTAAAGGTTGGAAGATTAAATATTTCTGGGTAGAAGATTAACTTTTGTATTAGGCATTCCAATGACCTGTCAAAACAAATTATGGCCAAATAACAATTGGTACGTTTAGATAACTAAGTAATACTTGCATAGAAAAATGGAAATATCTAATACCTTTAAGTATAGGGATAGTTAATAAAAATAAAAGTATGGTAACATTAGTCTTCGACAATGTTATAATATACAGGGTGATCCATTTGAAATTACTGAGAAAATATTGTACTCAAGTTTCGACTTACACTGTATTCGAGTTAATAAATATTCGCAAATTCGTTCGTGTTTATAAACTTGGACAATCTTTAAAAAACTTTGGCCTCAATGGATTATCATTCTTATTCTGTTTTTAAATATACAGGGCGCTAAGCTTGTTAAGATTTCCACATAGAATTGGTTATAACGTTTTAAATACACTGTATAACGTACTATAACCTTGTATTGTTGTAATGGGAAGGTAAAGTACATTTTAATTTTAAGGTAAAGTACGGGGTGTTTCATTTAAAAAAACAACTTTTATTTGGCACTGCGTTATGGAACAATCTGTAAAATGTAACTAAATATGAAATTTGAAGCTTAAAGCTGCCTACAATTTTTAAACATAATTTTTTTTGGTATTTCTTATAATAAGAGAGCTACTGACCTTTATCACAATAATCAATCACCCAGTATGTTTGGAAATTGTATAAAGTATGATTTTAATAAATTCGATTGAATTTTGAAAATTTGTAAGAAGGTAGATTAGGTTAGGGGGATATAATCTTTTTTCAGTTTTTTGTTTAATTTTCTTTTACGAAATGCCGCGCAAGCCTAAATACAACCTGTCTTAGAATTCATCACGGGCAAAAATCGATCAGAAGAATCTTTCACACAAGCAGAATTAAGAAGACAAGAACAAGCAGGGCGACAATCTGCTTTGAGAGCTGGTGAATCAACTTCTTAGAGACAAGAAAGGGTAGAGAGCCAATCCTCCTGTCAAGCTTCTATGAGAGCTTCTAAAATGCCTCTTCAAACGTAACTTCGTTTAAATGAGCAAGCTGAACACTACTTTAAGAGCGAACGAAGCTGCGGGTAAAAGTAGTAGTATAATAGAACATAATAATATTATTTAGGTGTTTTTAGACTTTTCGGGCACCCAGTTTATTAGGAACATAGTTGGAGCCTGAGAAACCTTGGCGAGCGACTAGCTAGCAGCTCTGTGAAACTTAATACGTACAATGCACGTAGAGAAGAATCAATTTAAAAAAAAATAGTTAGAGGATTTTAAGATTTAGTTCTGCGCAAACAAGGTACGAACCCGTGAACTAGTTTTCGGTTTGGTTTTTCTTCAGCTTTTTATGTCGTCCACTCATAAACGTAAGCCTCTTCGAGCCTCCTTCATTCTCTCTTGTCTTTTGCTAGTTGGTACCACTTTCTTTCTACCGTATGCTTTATATCGTCCAGCCACCTTCTTGGGGATCTACCCATGCTTCGTTTATGTTCCCTGGGCCGCCAGTGAATTATTTTTAAATATCATTGTTCGACCATTGTCGTTTGACGTGGCCAACCCATGCCTATTTCAGATATGTTTTTCTTTTGGCTATATCATATACTTTTCTTCGTCGCCTTATTTCCTCGTTACGCACCTTGTCCCTAAAAAAAATTCCTAGTATTGCTCTTTCTATGATTCTCTGTGTTACCTGGACTCGATTAATGGTGTTTTTAATAAATGCCATGGTTTCTAGACCATATGTGGCCACAGGTAAGACACATGCATCATATTCCTTGCGTTTCAAGTTCATTGGTATACTGGTGTTCTTCAATATGTGTCCTAATTTACCAAACGCCGTACAAGTAAGCCCTATTCTTCCAGTGATCTTTGCAGTCTGATTTTCTCTGTCTGTCTTAATAAATTGACCGAGGTAAACATATTCTGCGACGCATTTAATTTGGTGATTCTCGATGGTTACAAGAACATGGTCTTGACTTAAAAGTTTCGTTTTCCTAAGATTCATTTTTAATCCGATTTTCTTGGAAGCTACGATGTCGTCAGTAAAACTTAAGTGATTTAGGTAGGAACCATCGATTTTAATACCTTTGATCTCCCAAGATAATTTTTTGAAAACATCATCGAGAGCTAGGGTGAATAATTTGGGCAAAATCGGTTCATCTTAGCGTACTTCTCCTCTATTTATTGGGATTCTGTTTGTTTGCATATCCTCTTCGATGTTTAAATAAAATGATGCATTTTCGTATATGTTTCTGATTAGGTTAGGTATAATGTGAGTGGGGCGTAGGTCGCCACTGCATTGCGACCTTTAGTAAATCTATTGTGGCTCACCCCTAGAGGTTCCAGTTTACCGCACAATCCATCCCTTTTCACAAAGTTAATGGTTGCATGGGATGAGATTTTCTTGAAATCGGTAGGTTTTAGGTTGGTATAACCAAATATAATAAACCTTATTTTTCCCAGGCCGGGGCATGCACATAGTATATGTTTCGTAGTTTCGTCTTCCACGCAGCAAAAACGACAGTCCGTTTGATGATTCAGACCTATCTTTCCGAGGTGGTGTCTTAGACTACAGTGTCCTGTAAGCAGTCCCGTTAGAATTCGTAGGTCAGTCCTGATCCATTCTAGGATCTGCTTAGTTGTGTTTCTCGAGGGTTTAGGTAAGAACGCCTTTGTGTGAGTCATCACTGGTATATCGGACCAGTACGTGAGTATTTTCCTCTCCACCCAGTCCGAAATGATTGTTTTGGTGGCACTTGTGGTGACTCCTAAAACCAGTTCTGGTCCAGCGAACGCAGATTCGGCTCCCTGTTTTGCAAGGGTGTCGGCTTTTTCGTTTTCCTCCACCCCATGGTACCCAGGTACCCACAGCAGGGTCACTCTGTTGTTCGCACCAAGGTACTCTAGGGATTCAATGCAAATCCATACAAGTTTAGAATTTATCTCGTTGATTTGTTATTATCTTTCTTAATATTTTATACATATGTGACAGCAAACTAATTCTCTCTCTCTCTCTGTAGCTCTCAACCCGGGGTGGGTCTTCGCTGACATTACAATTTGCCTCCACTTGCTGCGGTCCATCATAAGTTCTTCTGGTCGTTGGACATTTAGGGTCCGTAAGTGCGCTGCAATATTATCTAAACTAATTGGACGATAATTTTTTATATCGGTTTGGTTGGTCTATTTTAACTTTATATGCTCGAAACGTTGAATGCACACTTTTAATGCCTGTAAATAATTTTTGTGCGCATACATTACAATTAATAATCCTTATTAACGTGATAGGTATAACATAAAATAAGTAAACGTGATTTAACGTTTTACAAGGTGCACGCATGATGAAAGCCGCCCGCACTGCATGCCATATCCATATCTATTCCTCTTCATAATCTCGGTTGTTAATTACTGACTAAAATTATGTGATGCGGTTTGAAACTTGAGTCCCGTAACTAGAATTCTTCTTTCATTCGACATTACTTTATGCTGATAGACTTCGAGACTAATAAGTCTCCTTTCACCAGTGTCGTCCGTCATACGGACGCTCACCAAAATGAGTTTTTCCAGAGAACTATGACCTGCAACTTTTCAAAAAGCTGGTCCACAATCATCTCCTTTCTATAATCCCTCCCCCTTCTAATAGTCGCAATGCGGGCCGTCCGCGGCCCACACAATAGGTCTACCCTTTTTGCGACAATTTGCAGTAAAAAAAACCTATTAATTAAGCCATATTACAAACAATGAAACAACAGTTAAAAGCTGTCATACAAATTAGATTTTTTTTTTTTATGTTCTGGTTCCCACGAAAAGGGATATCCTGTAATGTTCGGAGAACATCGTGGGAACAAAGGGAAAGAAGGTAGGAGTTGGTGTTCTTCTTAAATTTCTGGAAGTTGTATGCCTCGGGGAACACCTCCCTAGGCAATGAGTTCCAAAGCCTCGCAATTCGTTGAATGAATGAGTCTTTGGAAAGTGATGTTCTGCAGGTCTCCAAAGTGACCACGAAGGGGTGTGAAGACTGAACTTGACGGGTTAATCTCGAAGATACTGCCAAAGGAGGAACGATTGTTGATATTTCAGAAGAGCATCGCCCATGAAAATATCTATAAAATAGAGACAAATCGCCAACTTTTCTTCGGTGTTCCAGACAAGTGAGCGAGTTTGTAAGCGAGGCATCACCGACGAGACGAATTGCCCTTTTTTGGACAGAATCCAGTAGCTTCAGGATATGTTTAGGTGCTGCACTCCAAATATGGGAACAGTACTCCAGTACAGGTCGGATCTGTGCCTTATAGATCATAAGCAGCTGACTGGAGGTGAAATAGCTCTTGGCACGAAACAAAAAACCAAGTTTTTGGGATGCACTTTTGGCAATGGACCTCACGTGATTTTCCCAGGAAAGGTTATTGCTGATAGTAATACCAAGCATCGATATGGATGACTTCAGTGGTATGGTTACTCCTGACAAAGTTATGTTAGGCACAGTGAGATCGGCTTTTCTTGGCAATACAAAAAGGATGCTCAGATTCAGTTGTTATCTAAGAAGGGACACTCGTTTATAAATCAAGACACATCACAAATAGTGAAACAACGATAATAAGCTGTCAGATCATAAAATAATCATCAGTTGATATGGTGTTGACTTAGAACTGAAGCAACGTCACCATCATAAGGGTCGTCTGTTTGCTGATTAGTCCCTACAGCAACTTAAACTTTTATTTTATTTTAAAAATATACCTTCCTTATTGGAAAACCCTTCATATAAGTGTCATACAAATAAGATTATTATTAGTTGACATCCAAGAACAGATGATAAAATGTATTTGGCTTTCAAGATAGGACACTCTATCAAGACATATTACAAATATTGAAACAACAATATTTATCCAAAATAGATTATTATTAGTTGTTATCCAAGGAGTTTTCCTGGTATCCACACACAACCGAACTTATATGGACTCACCCAGTATTTATAAGAAGTATTTTTTGCAAAAAATATAATATGCAAATAAAAAATTAAGTCTTTACTAACAAGAAAAGTTACACTAATACAAAGTTCATTTTGAATTTTTGCTGTAATATTTCTATTCAATAGACTGTGCTTTCGTAGACTTGGAAAAGGCCTATGACAGAGTGGCGAGAAACGAATTGTGGTTGACATTGTCCATGTATGGAGTAAGAAGTAGCTTGATGCGAGCGCTGAAATCGTTTTATGATGATTCCACTGCTTGTGTCAGGATAAACGGACCTTACACGGACTGGTTTAACATCGAAATAGGTGTTAGACAGGAATATGTGACTTTGCTATAACTGTTTCACTTATACATAGACAGTTGTTTAAAAGATTTAAAAAAAAAACTGCGCATAAATGAATGAATGATTTGATCATCAAATGCCTCCTTTGTTCCGATGATCAACATCTAAGGAGAAGTTGCAGGCGATGGTTTATATTATGCATGATTTCCTAAAAATCAAAGGGATGAAAGTAAATGTAATCAAGACAAAAGTAATAGTTTTTGAAATATAAGAGAGCATGACAAACTGCGAGGTGCCAATTAAAGGAGAAAGAGTGAAACAAGTGAATGAGTTTGTATCTCTCTCTCTCTCCCTCTTATCCCTTTACTCTCGAGTGAGTATAGTGACATCATGTCTCAATTGCTCGGATCGTAGTTCTCTTGAGTTGTCTTGAGCTGCCGTGATCAATGATTTCTTTGGTTTGATCCATCCAACGCGTCAGGGACCTTCCTCTTGGTCATTTACCATTGATTTTTTCCTCCACAATAAGTTTTTTCATCCCATTCGATCTTCTTGAAATATATCCAAAATACCGTAGGTATGATTGTTGGGTTACGTGTTGGTGTTCATCTTTTTTAAATCATCTGTCCATCTGGTGGGTGGTCTTCTGGGGTTTCGTTTGTCTGACCATGGCCTCCATTCCAGATGTTTTTTCGTCCATCTCTAATCTGTTTGTCGTGATACATGACCGGCCCACCTCCATTTGTTTGTGATAAGTGATCCTAAATAGTTAAGTTTCTCAATCACTTCAAAACCATCGATATGTCTAACATTGGCAGGGTTGCGGTCTATTATCATAATTTTAGTCTTCTTTTTGTTTAACGTAAGACCATGTTCTCTGCTGATCCCGTCTAACTTTCTTATGATTTCCGTGAGTTCTTCTTCCGAACGAGCTATTATTAAGGTATCATCTGCATACCTAAAGATTATATACTCTCAGTGTATATTGAAGAGTATCGGCGATACAATATAGCCCTGTCTCCCTGTTTCGTGTTTCGTGACGAAAAAATCTTACACTTTCTTTCTTCCAGCCCCCATTCGCCAAGCCCGTACCGTGCGATAAGGAAAAACTCTAACCCATTCAAGGTCAGAAATAATCATGTCTTTAAGAGAGAATTCTGGTAGTCTTTACTGGATTTTATGAAGAAGCAGCTGATATCCGAATCTATTAGGAAGTAATTAAAGTTGTCGCATTTATTTGTGACTAAACATCATGACAATAGTCGATACCTTGATTAACAACCTATGGTACGTTCATAACGGCACACCGCACCGCGTATAGCATTGTACTATAGTATGGACATTGGCCAATAAAGAAAAATACACTGGTTATAAATGTTGCTTTATCCATCATTCACACAGCTCTATATGCGATAGTAGAAAAATACTAAGCAAGACTTCGGAGTACGATGATATGTGCAAAGCGAGTGTCAGTGCTTATGGCCAAGTGAAATTAAATTTATGACAATTTATGTGCGTATATTCGTATGTGCGTTCGGAATTATTTTTCGTCTCGATTATCTCGAGAACAAAAAATGATATCGACGTGTTGTATTCGACGCATAATTACGCAATTTAAAACTGATTAGATTTTCAGCAAAATCGGTTGAGCTGTTTTTTATGGAGAATCAAAAAACTGAAAAAAATGGTGAACTACCTGAATGTTGCAATTTATAAATTATACTATTTTTAATACAGAATTTTAAGATCCTTTGAATAATATCATTATTGCATGTGGTGTAAAAGATAGATAAAGGAATGCTTAGATGGTTTGGACACGTAGAAAGGATGGATGAAGGAAGATTGACGAAACAAATTTATAAGGCGAGTGTAAATGGGCAAATCGGTAGAGGTCGACCTCGGAGAACATCGATCTTGATCAGATCAACATTGTTTTGAAGAAAGACCAGGTCAGGTGTACCAACAACCGACGAGCATGTATGAGAGCACTGATGAAAGTAGAGGAAGCAAAAGATGTGTGTACGAACCGTAGCAAGTGGAAGGAAGTGGTCTCTGCCTACCCCTATGGGAAAAAGGCGTGACTTTATGTATGTATGTAGGAATATTTGTATAAAAAATATAATGACAATATTTTATAAAAAAATATAGTTTTAGAAAACAAAAATAGCAATTGGAGAATTTTAAACTTGTGTCAGTATTGAGAGAATAACATTGAAGACTATAATAGTGAAAAATTGTTGTTAGTAATTATCAAGCATTGTTTATAACAATTAAACATTGTTACTAACAAAAAATTAATGTAATTATAAACATATATTAATAAATTAAAAAAAAATGTAAATAGCTCTCGCTCATAAAATGAGAAGAAAAAGTTTGAAAGAATACGGTTCACATAAACAAAATATTGTTAATGACAATTATAATTTGATATAAACAATTTGAAATCGTTTTTTATAATAATTTTAAAATAATAATTATAACAATAAAACATATGGTATTTTTTCATTCTTTCCACTGGGAAGTTAGTCGTGTGGACCTCTCGGGTCGCATTTGTAATTTAGAATCGAACTTTTTTTGAACACAATCAAACGCTTACTTTTCCACAACGTGTACGTTACACCACTGAGCCAATCGGACGTATCTTTATGTTGATAGACTTTGAGGCCAATAAGTCTTCTATCACGCGATGATCATTTTGATGCAGAAGAACAATAATTATTTTTTCAATAGCCGTACGCCCGACGGTTTGTCTTAAACGCGAGTCTACACATTACAGCCCGCCGTCATTTCAACTTTATGCGGGTGTCTTAACATATGATATGCACACAAGACGATAGCCAATTTGTACAGGGTGTACGCAACTAGCACGAGATGAACCTTTGGAAGAAAATCTGCAAAGGGTCAATTTTATTTAGGAAAATACCTTGTCTGCCATTTTGCTGCTATTAAAATGGTCTTAAAGGCCAACCATTATTTTTACTATAATAAATCACAGACGATACTGCTGTCGTATAATTATACATAGAGCTCGAGACGTAAACCGTAACATTCGCATGCTTCATAGACTTTGAAAGAGAAAAAATAGATGTCTATCAACCCCCGAAAAACTGTAATTATTCCTTTTACGAAAAGAAAAAAGCTCTCCTATACGAAGAGAGCATTCTTTTTGCGGCAGGGGTGAAATACCTGGGTGTAGTTTTGGATAAAAGACTCACCTGAAACGCCCACTTGGAAAAAACAATAATCAAAGCCAGGTTTTATCTCTGGAATCTCAGAAGAGTATGTGGCAAATCTTGGGGAATGAACCCCAAACAGATTTACTGGATTTATCAAACCATGATATCTATGGTCACGTATGGTTCAGTAGTGTTACAACAGACAGGTAGAGCAAAGCTTGCTGGCCTTCAGCGGCTGGCATACCTGGCCATAACCGAAGCTATGTCCAGCACATCAATGGCAGCGATGGAACACCTCCTACATCTTCCTCCCCTAGATATTCTCTTAGTAACGGAAGCCAAGATACTCTCCTATAGATTCCTGTCTTTGGAAAGGCAAATTAATGAAAAGCAACTCGGGGACCACTCTGGGATACTGAGTGAAACAAAAAACCACCAAATTCTCGGGATGGTTCCTGACATGCTAGCCACAAAAATACACGTAAAAGAGTCGTTCAAAGTCCTCTTTTCGAAGAGAGATGAATGGGTGAGGTGAGAAATCCTCTTCGCAGAGACTGAATACGTAATGTACACAGATGGCTTAAAAACCCCAGGTGGAGTTGTGGCCGGTGGTGTCAGCAGGAAACCTAAGATTGAAATATCTACCAGTCTTGGCAGGTATGCTACAATCTTTCAGGCTGAAGTCTTCGCTATCGAATTGTGCGCAAGAGAGTTGACGAACAGACCTCTAACAAACAAAAACATAAGTATAATATCAGACAGCCAGGCTGCTTTAAAAGCACTGAGCTCCAACGAGATAAATTCTAAACTTGTATGGAATTGCATTGAATTCCTAGAGAGGTGTACGACAAGGATGCGTACCGTCTCCTACCATATTTAACACCTATTCTGACAGTCTCTTTAAAAAGGCGTTAATCAAAATAAAGAATGGTGTAATTATGAATGGAGAGCTCAATTACAACTTCAGGTACGCAGACGATACAGTTCTGCTGGCAGATAGTGCTGAGTACCTTCAGAGTATAATAGACTCTGTACTGAAGGCCTGCAGTGAATATTGTCTTAAATTAAACTGTAAAAAAAAATAAAACTATAATTTTAAGTAAGAACCCAAACATAACAGCCAATGTTATAGTGAACAACACGCCATTGGAAAGAGTAAACAGATTTTGTTATCTGGGTTGCAACTTACTTGATACATGGAAATACTCATACGAAATAAGAACTCGTATTGAATAAGCAGAAAATGCCTTTAGCCGACTGCGAGAAGTTTTTTGTAATCTTTCGTTAAGCATCGATGTAAGAATCAGAGTACTTCGATGCTATGTGATCTCTGGAGCAGAAAGTTGGAGCCTCACTGAAAACGCCTGTAAGCAACTGGATGCATTCGACGCAATATTTCAAGCTCTCTCCTTCTTCTTGTTTCTTCTTTAATCTAGGCGGATCGCCTGTTTCTTTTCATCGTCCCTCTGCCTATTGCACTGCTAAGTTGTCGCTCCATCGTTTTCGGGGGCGCCCTAAACTCATTCGACCCATTTATGTTTTCTACCTTGCATGTCTTTCGTATATTCTCGCGTTAAGGAAGTTCGTTCCAAAAATTAAACAACTTAAGCTTCATAAACTGTATTGGCTCCTTGGTCGTAGATCACAACTGTCAATATACAACAAAGTATTTGTATTTGAGTATAGTAACAAAAAAGTAAAAAAAGTAGATAATAAAATAACTAGAATTTTGAATGATCTTAATGAAATCGAAAAAGAACTAACTAATACCGTCGAAATATTCAACAAACATCCTGCAACTGTGGGAAAGAAAATGGCAAACGATATTAAGCTCGTAAACACGCAGACAACACATTAAAAAAATACAACCCGTAAATCAATGAACTCGATATTTCTGAAGCCCATTACTGAACCTGAAATAAAAAATATTATTCATTCTTTGAAAAATAACTCAACACCAGGATTTGACAATATTACAACTTTATCCCATAAATAAATAACTGAAATTATTGCGTTATGCCACCTAATAAATCTTATGTTTTGTAAAGGAGAAAGCCCAACTCAGTTCTAAATCGCTGTAATAAAAACCAATTTTCAAAAATGAAAATAGAAACGATCCAAAACTATCACCCTATTAGTGTCATATTTATTCTGAGTAAATTTTTTGAAAAGGCTCTAAAACAAAGATTGGTAAACTTTCTAAAAAAAAATATTACATTTACCTGGAGCACACCAGTTTTTGTTTCTTCTAGTTCGGAGTATTCATCTTTCAGTTTTATTCTGTAAAGTTTATTTGTTAAAAAAATCTGTTTTAAAAGTATTTGGTTTAAATTACATATAAATATATATATATATATATATATATATATATATATATATTTATATATATATATATATATTTAATTACATCTAATATACAGTGTTGTATACTACCCCATCACAGGAAGCAAGATATACAGATGCTTGTTAAATAAGAGAAAGGGTTATTGAATTTATTTGCACAAAGAAACCACCTGTATGCTAGTTTCGGAGTGATTGCTCCTCATCAGTACAGGGCAGGTTTTCTCGAACAACTACATTCAATCCTAGACTCCTATTAAGTACAAATGAAGGACCACGCAAAAGCGTTAGTGGCGACATCTGTACTTTTTAACAAGCACAACCCGGTAATAACTTCCCAAAATATATATAATCGATCCACTTATACCTATATATTAAAAATATGTAGGTACATACAGCAGTCATAATCCTCACATCTAATTTTTCGCTGTCGTGCTTCATTTATACTTTTATAGTTTATTGCAATAATGCAGTTTTCTAGAATTTTCGCATATATATATATATATATATATATATATATATATATATATATATTATATTATGTATTATAATATATTATGAATAGCCAGAAAGTGTCAAAAAAGGCACGTCTGGCTGTGCATAGAGGTGTGTTGGTTCCTACACTTATGTATGGTAGTGAGTGTTGGGTTTGGCAGAAGAAGCATGAAAATAAGATTAATGCTGTGAAGGTGAGTAGTCTAAGAAGTATAGCCGGAGTGACTTGGATGGATGAAGGAACAAAATTTTAAGGCGAGTGTGAATGGACCTCGGAGAAAATATCTCGATCAGATCAACATTGTTTTGAAGAAAGGCCAGGTCAAGAGTACCAACAACCGATGAGCATGTATGAGAGCACTGATGAAAGTAGGAGAAGTAAAAGATGTGTGTAAGAACCGTAGCAAGTGAAAGGAAGTGGCCTCTGCCTACCTCTATGGGAAAAAGGCGTGATTTTATGTATGCATGTATATATATATATATATATATTATCTTGAACCCTTGTACCCTTAGGGTGTCGGGTTTAAATTATTAATTAATAATCAGGAATTAAATTATATTTTTTCATTATTAATTTCAGTCTGTTTAAAAATATTTTCTCAAATAATTTTAATATGATTGGCCACAAAAAAAATTATTTAAATAACTTTATAATATTTGGTGGCTTGACGGCGGTCCGTTCAATGGATCTTCTATTCGTCGATCTATTTGATGCGATTAGGTTGCCACTAGGTGCATTATATTATTAAACGAGCAGCAAATCTTCATTTGAAACCTAACTTCCATGTTAGTCCAGTTTGTATAATTTTTACTTTTATGCCATTGTTATCTAAAAACGTTTTCTTTTGTTCGGGAAAAATTGTCAATGACACCCTGTATAACGAAGATGAGATAGTCTTACGTTAGAATCTTCTGCCGCGGGTTTATTTTTAAACACAGATCGAATTGAACAACAATGATAAGAAAATTTAATACTTTATATAAATTTAATGGATATAATTTAAATGTTTTTTTAACGGTAAAATAATATTCTACGACTACTACGACCTTCTATCTTACCCTTCAGAATTTTTCTGAATGCAAATGATAAAACGCTTTGAACAAAACTCGATGTATCAAAATAATGACAGTTGTCATACTTGGTCAAAATAAATTCGTATGAATACAACCGATTAATCGTTGTTGACGCTATTTCTTTTCAAAATTTAAAGGTCATAATTAGAGATACAAAAGAACGTATATCATTGCTTGAAACACAAGTGCACAAATTGTATGATGTGGTATATATAGTTTGGTATACATATAGGATGAGGTATATAAAGTTACTGTTAACTACTGTTCAAAAAAAAATTGTACTGTACCTAAGGCCAGGAAATACTATCCACCATGTATATGTGTTTTGTCGACAACGAAAAAGCGTTCGACAATGTAAAATGGTCAAAGTTATGGGAGATCTTGGGCGTTGCGGGAGTACCTACTCGTCTGGTAAATCTCATAAAAAAAGTTATATAAACAAAGTAGAGCGGTCGTCAAAATTGACAATCGTATTTTCAGAATAGCAGATATTAAAAACGGAGTTTGACAAGAGTGTATTTTATCATCTCTTGTTTAATATATATATATATATATATATATATACGAAATGTTTGATGAGAGAGATATTTGATGAGTGATGAGAAATATAAGATATGCTGACGACACTCTTCTGATCACAAGCTCAGCAGAAGAACTTACAGAATTAATACAACGACTCGAGAGAACATCAAAAGAGTATGGTCTAAAAATCAACTATGCCAAATCTAAAGTATTGATAGTTGATAGATCGGATAATCCCCAATGACTGGCTACGATCAACTTTTATACCGCTGCCAAAAAAGCAAAACGCACATCTTAGCAAGGACTATCGTCTCATAAGTCTGATGAGCCACTATTTATAATTATTCCTACGCGTTTAACTTACTAGACTATGTAGAAGATGCGAAGAAGTTAGCGAAAATAGTCAATTCGGTTCAAAAGTGGATTTGGTACCAGAGAGGCTATTTTCAGCCTGCAAATGCTAATCCAGAACTGCCTAGATCAACGCAGAGAGACGTATTTATATGCTTTTTTTTATATGTTCTGGTTCCCACGAAAAGGGATATCCTGTAATATTCAAAGAACATCGTGGGAACCAAGGGAAAGAAGGTAGGAGTTGGTGTTCTTCTTAAATTTCTGGAGGTTGTATGCCTCGGGGAACACCTCCCTAGGCAATGAGTTCCAAAGCCTCGCAATTCGTTGGACGAATGAGTCTTTGGAAAGTGATGTTCTGCAGGTCTCCAAAGTGACCACGAAGGGGTGTGAAGACTGAACTTGACGGGTTAATCTTGAAGAGACTGCCAAAGGAGGAACGATTGTTGATATTTCAGAAGAGCATCGCCCATGAAAATATCTATAAAATAGAGACAAATCGCCAACTTTTCTACGGTGTTCCAGACAAGTGAGCGAGTTTGTAAGCGAGGCATCACCGACGAGACGAATTGCCCTTTTTTGGACAGAATCCAGTAGCTTCAGGATATGTTTAGGTGCTGCACTCCAAATATGGGAACAGTACTCCAGTACAGGTCGGATCTGTGCCTTATAGATCATAAGCAGCTGACTGGAGGTAAAATAGCTCTTGGCACGAAACAAAAAACCAAGTTTTTGGGATGCACTCTTGGCAATGGACCTCACGTGATTTTCTCAGGAAAGGTTATTGCTGATAGTAATACCAAGCATCGATATGGATGACTTCAGTGGTATGGTTACTCCTGACAAAGTTATGTTAGGCACAGTGAGATCAGCTTTTCTAGAGAAAAGACATGCTTGTTTTTTGTTTGCATTGAATTCTACCAAGTTATTGGATCCCCATTCGAGAATTGTTGCTAAGTCCATATTTATATTGTTAACATTTCTTCCTCGTTCATTTCTGGTTTCACGGGCTGATATAGGGGCCCTGGAAGAGAAAGCGGTATGGAGGGTACTATCATCGGCAAAGCTGTGTACGGGACATGAAGTTGCTTTCAACAGGTCGTTGATGTGAAGTAAAAATAGTGTTGGTGCTAGAATGGATCCTTGCGGAAGACCAGCGTTTATGAGTAGAGTGTCAGATGAAACTCCATCGACCACTACATGGAGAGACCTGTTTGAGAGAAAACTAGCAAGCAGAGAACACAGCTGAGGGGGCAAGCCATAAGATGGAAGCTTGGCGAGGAGTCCCCGGTGCCAAACTCGATCGAACGCCTTGGAGATATCTAATGCCACAGCTAAAGTTTCTCCATACTTTTCAATAGATAGCTGCCATATATGTGAGACGTATGCGAGCAGCTTTATCGACTACGAGAAATCATTTGATAATGTCAGGCACGATTTATTATTGCGATATTTGGAGGACTTGGGCCTGGACGACAAAAACGTTAGGATAATTCGCAACCTCTTCTGGAACCAAACCGCCGAAGTACCTCAGCTATGTAGAAGTGAAACAGAAAAATTCTCAATTAAAAAAGGATACTGTGATCTTAGCTGCCACAGCAGATGATTTACAGTCGTTATTGAATGCCGTAAATGATGCAAGCAATGCGTTGGGTCTAAAAATAAATGCCGCTAAGACCAAGTTTATGACAATTTCAAAAACGTCCTGCCAAATTTCAGATAACCATTAATGGTATTAACCTCATAGAACGGAAATTTAAATACCTAGGCTAATACTTGAATGATAAGTGGGATCCGGAGGTGGAGATTAAATGCCGTATAGAACAAGCGAGAGCCGCATTCTTACGTCTACGTAAGTTTTTAGTTTACCATCGACTAGACATTAAATTGAGACTCAAGATGACCAAATCTTACGTGTGGCCTGTTCTTCTATATGGCATGGAAGCGTGGACTCTTAAGGCTTCGTCAATTAACAAACTCGAAACATTTGAAATGTGGACCCTTTGTCGAATGCTTAAAATATCATGAGTTGAGAGAGTCAGAAACGAAGAAGTCATTAGAAGAGCAAAACTAGAAGACAGAGAACTGTTCGAGACAATCAAAAAGAGGAAAATCGCATATTTTGGACACATAATGAGAGGCGACAGATATGAGTTTCCACGACTAATATTAGAAGTGAAAATTGAAGGAAAAAGGTATTGGTCGTAAGAAGTTATCTTGGTTGCACAACATCCGACATTGGACGAGAATTAAAGACTTTGGATCACTTTGAGATGCTACAAAAAACAGCTATATATATATATATATATATATATATATATATATATATATATATATATATATATATATATATATATATATATATAGAATATAGAGGACGCCTACGTAGTAACGACTGCATGGCACTTTAAGAAGAAGAAGATCGGATAAGACAGCAAACAGACCACATCACATTGCCAACTGTGAAGTGGTAGATCAGTTTGTTAATATGGGTGCCCTTATCCACTTCTCCGACAGCTGCGAGATGGAAATCCGCCGTCGAATTCAATTTGGCCGAACAGCAATAAGCCAATTACATAAAATATGGAAAGATCGACATATATCCAATATCCATCAATACCAAATAATCACTGATCCATGCCCTAGTGTCGTCCATTTTTTGGTACGATTCCAAAGGCATGGGTTATAAAGGCCACCGACAGGTGTCGGGTCGACGCCTTTGAAATGTGGGTATGGCGAAGAATGCTAGGAATACCGTGGACGGCACATCGCACCAATGTGTCAGTGATGAACGAGATTAGACCATCAAACCGTCTCAGTACTTCTTTGGACATATAACGACAACATCGAGAGACTGATTGTCCAGGGCAAACCCCTTGGTAAAAGGAAACGCGGACGCTCCCCATCTAGATGGACGGACATTATATCAAAAGTAACCGAGCTTCCACTAGTCAAAGGCTGCTGACCGTGGGAGATGGCGAGAGACTGTGAGAAGAGTTCTGAGAGAAAAACACCTAACATTAACTTGTGATCACTACAGGTCGTTCTCCACGTTAGACTAAGAAGAAGAAGAACTTTTCGTTGGGACGCCCTGTAGATGGTATCGCTTTTTAGGGTCTTTTAGGCTCTCTTCAACTGCTATCGATACATCATTTTGGTCTTCTGTATGCATGTATTATTGCCAAGCTTTAACGTGTAATAATGCAAAGACAATAAATAAATCAACCTTTTTTTATTCAATTAGACGTTTACGTAAAACTTTACATTTAAATTAATTGGAGGGAATAATTTGTTTGGCATTAAATTATTTTTAATTATGTACTTTCGCGTACACATCTTTTTATCATTAAAGAACACGAACCTGTTCTTTAACTCTTGCTGCACACTTCTTTTTATCTTATTTCATGCGATCCATTTTTCTTTCGTATTGTACCAATGCCCATATGGTGGACACATAAGTTGAATGTATAATTTATTTGTGTGCAAGCAGAGAGACTGTTCGCCCCATTACAATGCAATTATTGTCTATAAGGAACTGATGCGCACCTTCATAAATCAACCGGGTGACTTATTGTTAAGGCAAAGAAGTTCGTGCATAACGACGAAAATTGTTTTGCAGGCACACATCTGATAATTTTTGAGACTGCTTTTAATTTGTATAAAAAACTTGGGCAGACCTTATTTATGAAAAACAAAAACGCTCTCAGTTAGTTTTTTTTATGAAAATATGGGTCTTTATACGTTGTAGCAGGATAACTGCGATAAATGATATTAAAGTGCCATAAGCACGGGTCGCTAACCCAACAAAATACCCCACAAGATGGGGTACTTTCCCCCCTAATGTGGTCACTCTTAGTCGACTCTCTGCTGAGCGGGCTTTCCATGCGAGGTGTAGATTTTCAATGCTAAGCGGATGTTTTGGTTATAATAGTTAGAGGAAAATTTGAAACTACGATCTTAAACGTCCTCAAAAAAGCCCCCAATACAGTATACAGATGGTGCAAGAGGGAGCAGATGTCTGTCAACCCCCGGAAAACTGTAATTATTCCTTTTACGAAAAGAAAAAAGCTCGATAAGCTTCGGCAGCCTGTCCTATACGGAGAGAACATTCTATTTGCGGCAGGAGTGAAATACCTGGGTGTAGTTTTGGATAAAAGACTCACCTGAAACGCCCACTTGGAAAAAACAATAAACAAAGCCAGGTTTTATCTCTGGAATCTAAGAAGAGTATGTGGCAAATCTTGGGGAATGAACCCCAAACAGATTTACTGGATTTATCAAACAATGATATTTATGGTCACGTTTGGTTCAGTAGTCTGGTGGACCAAGGGGTTACAACAGACAGCTAGAGCAAAACTTGCTGGCCTTCAGCGGCTGGCATGACTGGCCATGAGTGGAGCTATGTCCAGCACACCAACGGCAGCGATGGAACACCTCCTAAATCTTCCTTTCCTAAATATTCTTTTAGAGAGGGAGGCCAGGATAGTCTTCTACAGATTCCTCTCTCTGGAAAGGCAAATTAATGGAGAGCAACTCGGGGACCACGCCGGGATACTGAGTGAAACAAAATACTACCAAATTCTTAGGACGGTTCCTGACATGCCAGCCACCAAATACACGTAAAAGAGTCGTTCAAAGTTCTTTTTCCAAAGAGAGATGAACTACAATCTTCAAGGCTAAAGTCCTCGCTATTGAATTTTGTATCAGAGAACTGACTGACAGACCTATATCAAACAAAAACATTAGTATAATATCAGACAACCAGGCTGCTTTAAAAGCACTGAGCTCCAACAAGATAAATTCTAAACTTGTATGGAATTGCATCGTATCCCAAGAGTACCTTGGTGCGAACAATAGGGTGCCATACAGTGGGTACCTGGGCACCAGGGGGTAAAGGAAAACGAAAAATCCGACACCCTTGCAAAACAGGGGGCCGAATCTGCGTTTTACTGGACCAGAACCGGTCTATGGAGTCATTACAAGTGCTGCCAAAACAATTATTTCGGACTGGGTGGAGAAGAAAATACTTACGTACTGGTCCGATATACCAGGGTTAACTCACTCGAAGGCGTTTTTACCTAAACCCTTAAGAAACACAACTAAGCAGATCCTAGAATGGAGCAGAAATGACCTGCGTATTCTAACGGGACTGCTTACAGGATACTGTCTTCTAAGATACCACCTCGAAAGGATAGATGTGAATCAACAAACGGACTGTCGGTTTTGCTGCTTAAAAGACGAAACTTCTAAACATATACTATGTTTATGCCCCGGCCTGGGAAGAATAAGGTTCAACATACTTGTTTATACCAACATAGAACCCACCGATTAAAAGAAAATCTCGCCCCATACAATCATGAACTTCGTGAGAAGTGCTGGATTATCCTAAGTTATTAGAAGAAATGATATTTGTTATAAAATATTTTATGTTGTCATGAATAAATTCCAGGACTGACCATTGAACTTGGCTCTTATTTTACATTTATGTTTTTGATGGGATTCTTATTAACACCTAATCTCTACGACCAGTATTGTTTGAGTTATACAGCCAGAACGTAATTTTTTTTCCACTTTTTCGCAAATTTGGCAGCATAATTGAGTTATATATTTTAGTTATATAAGACCGGAATGCTGCTTCACGCGAATGTTTTTTTCCGAAATCCGGATTGATTACAAATCGAAAAATCATTACCATCCTCGTAACAGCTGAGAAAATTAAAAAATGGTTCGCAAGTGCAATCGATAGAGAAGTAAATAAAATTGAAAAACTTATAAAAAAATTTTATCTCCGCCAATAAATAATTTAAAACGGTCGTGGCATTTCTGTAAATTTATTGACGCGATAAAGGAATGACAACCATTTTTTATGACCCAGCAAATCTGTATCAGTCTCCTATCAATTTTATTTCAATCTGTAAAGTTGCAAGTACACGTTACTTCGGACAGATTGGTGAAAGACGACGCACACTCGGACGTGTTATTCTGCCATAAATAAGATTTTTAATGCATCTTTTTACAACGCATGCTAAGTTGATCTGTCCAATTTAGAAACCGGTTGAAATACAATAATAAATAGTCGTCCGTAATGGTTTTTTTTTCGACCAGAAATCACCTAATTTGGTTAGACGGGAAAGAGCTCGAGATTCTTTTATTATGTACCTACTAAAAAATATTAAATAATGTAAATCGTACAGTCTTACATAAAAAACAACCGATTTAATATTTAGAAAAAAATATTTTCTCCCTGCTGTGCAGAAAGCGTCACTATCGGCAAAGGTGCTGCTTTCCGCCTACAGTAGGGAGAAAAATAGCATACACACCACGGGCATTACAGTAAAAAATGTCTCCGAACACATGTTTGATGACCTCGGCTACTCCTCGGTCAGCAAACATGTGCTCTGAGACATTTCTTACTTTACTGCCCTAGTTGAGTAATATACTATATTCAGTAAAACTTCAGTGTTTGAACTTGTGGATTTTCTTAGCGCTTATGACCTTGAAAATATGTGCGCGTCGCTTGCAACTAAATAATTAAAATGAAAACCGAAAACATTGACTCAATTCATCGATTGGCGAAAGTGTAATAGTCCAGTCAAAGTTCACACTGGTTCACACTGCTTGGCTTCGCCTCGGTCAGTAAACATGTGCTCTGAGACATTTCTTACTTTACTGCCCTAGTTGAGTAATATACTATATTTAGTATAACTTCAGTGTTCGAACTTCTGGATTTTCTTACCGCCTATGACCTTAAAAATATGTGCGCGTCGCTTGCAACTAAATAATTAAAATGAAAACCGAAAACATTGACTCAATTCATCGATTGGCGAAAGTTTAATAGTCCAGTCAAAGTTCACACTGGTTCACACTGCTTGGCTTCGCCTCGGTCAGTAAACATGTGCTCTGAGACATTTCTTACTTTACTGCCCCAGTTGAGTAATATACTATATTTAGTATAACTTCAGTGTTCGAACTTCTGGATTTTCTTACCGCCTATGACCTTAAAAATATGTGCGCGTCGCTTGCAACTAAATAATTAAAATGAAAACCGAAAACATTGACTCAATTCATCGATTGGCGAAAGTTTAATAGTCCAGTCAAAGTTCACACTGGTTCACACTGCTTGGCTTCGCCTCGGTCAGTAAACATGTGCTCTGAGACATTTCTTACTTTACTGCCCCAGTTGAGTAATATACTATATTTAGTATAACTTCAGTGTTCGAACTTCTGGATTTTCTTACCGCCTATGACCTTAAAAATATGTGCGCGTCGCTTGCAACTAAATAATTAAAATGAAAACCGAAAACATTGACTCAATTCATCGATTGGCGAAAGTGTAATAGTCCAGTCAAAGTTCACACTGGTTCACACTGCTTGGCTTCGCCTCGGTCAGTAAACATGTGCTCTGAGACATTTCTTACTTTACTGCCCTAGTTGAGTAATATACTATATTTAGTATAACTTCAGTGTTCGAACTTCTGGATTTTCTTACCGCCTATGACCTTAAAAATATGTGCGCGTCGCTTGCAACTAAATAATTAAAATGAAAACCGAAAACATTGACTCAATTCATCGATTGGCGAAAGTTTAATAGTCCAGTCAAAGTTCACACTGGTTCACACTGCTTGGCTTCGCCTCGGTCAGTAAACATGTGCTCTGAGACATTTCTTACTTTACTGCCCCAGTTGAGTAATATACTATATTTAGTATAACTTCAGTGTTCGAACTTCTGGATTTTCTTACCGCCTATGACCTTAAAAATATGTGCGCGTCGCTTGCAACTAAATAATTAAAATGAAAACCGAAAACATTGACTCAATTCATCGATTGGCGAAAGTTTAATAGTCCAGTCAAAGTTCACACTGGTTCACACTGCTTGGCTTCGCCTCGGTCAGCAAACATGTGCTCTGAGACATTTCTTACTTTACTGCCCTAGTTGAGTAATATACTATATTTAGTATAACTTCAGTGTTCGAACTTCTGGATTTTCTTACCGCCTATGACCTTAAAAATATGTGCGCGTCGCTTGCAACTAAATAATTAAAATGAAAACCGAAAACATTGACTCAATTCATCGATTGGCGAAAGTGTAATAGTCCAGTCAAAGTTCACACTGGTTCACACTGCTTGGCTTCGCCTCGGTCAGTAAACATGTGCTCTGAGACATTTCTTACTTTACTGTCCTAGTTGAGTAATATACTATATTTAGTATAACTTCAGTGTTCGAACTTCTGGATTTTCTTACCACCTATGACCTTAAAAATATGTGCGCGTCGCTTGCAACTAAATAATTAAAATGAAAACCGAAAACATTGACTCAATTCATCGATTGGCGAAAGTGTAATAGTCCAGTCAAAGTTCACAATGGTCGGGTGTGTTTCATTTTCGGATTCATTCTCGCTGATATCTTCTCCAACATTTTTTATTAATTCTTGCACCTCATCCATAATTCCGCTGGGGATACAGGGAAAATAGAATAGATCCCATGTATGGTATGCCTGTCGTAAAGCGCGACTAGAAGACTCCCAATCCAAAGTGTTATGCGACCCGTGCTGATGGAAGCATGGCGGTGGGGGAGCACCGTAGCTAACGTAGCCTACAGGAAACCGGGCGAAATCCTGTAGTAGACAGCCTTAGTCCTGTGCAGGGGGCACCTCAGGGTCGAACCACCCCTTTCCCCATACTCGTTGACTGCAAAGAAGATCTGAGAACGCTGGTAGAGCGTAAGCGCGTCAAACTGTTACGGGTTTCAGGACGCTAGGAAGTTGCAGGTAATGAGGAAGTAGACGAACTTGCAAGAAGAGGTTGGAAAAAACACAAAAACTACTGTAAAAGTATACCAGGAAACAAACACGGGAAATAATACATCAAAGGACGGCAGAACTATTACTAATGAACAGAAATCAGCTAAGACTGTATAATGGAGGCCTGGCTTGCAGGTTATGCGGCGGGGATCCAGAGGGGGGGGGGTGGAGCGCTTGCTGTGCTGCTGCTGGGCGCCGGGGGGAATAGGCGGTTCTTATGCGACTACATTGTTCCCACCTAGTACATAACTTGTACAAGGTACAAAGGTACTGAATTGAGTGCAGCGTGGTTTTAGGTCCCGGGAATTGCCTGTCTTTTTCGGACCAGTGCTTCGCGGCGGTGCAGTGCGTGTTTTTTCTGTTTTCGGGTACTTGCCGGGCGGTCTGCGCCTCTGCAAAAAAAAATCTCATCCATAATCTCTTTTAATATCTTCTTCTGGTACCGTAAAAGCTAACCTTCCATACCACTTTATAATATGACCAAAATATTCTAATTTTCGCCGTTTAAAAGTTTTGACTATTTCCAGTCCTTTTTCCGTGCGATTGAAAACTCTATTGTTTCTGACTTTGTCCACCCAACTGATCTTTGATAATTTTGAATGATTCGAGGCGTTTAAGCATTACTTCTGTGAGTGTCCATGCCTCCATGCGATACAAGATAACTGAGAACACATAGCAACGTACCATTTTCATTCCCAATTTTAAAGTTAGGTCGTAGTTTTTTATTTTTATAAAGGCGGATGTTGCTTTCTGGTTTTGATCTCGATGCTCGGGTCCCATTAATCGTTGATTTAGTAATTTCCTTACTCCATTGTATGCTGTTGAGGCACCCAATATTTTTTTTGGCCTGAACAATTCTTTTTCCGATCTCTTTGACGTCAGTTCCTGTGCTGTCAAATGAAACACCCAAGTATACGTATTCTTGACAAGGTGAAATTTTTTGTCCAAGTATCAGATTGTTCGGTTCCTTGCCCACACACAAATACCTTGTCTTTGTCAGATTGACAGTTAGTCCCCACTGACTGTATTTTTCTGTTAGTTTTATCATCATGTACTGCATGTCCTCTATATCATTTTCTATAACGACCTGATCATCGGCAAACTGCAGTGTGTAAATACATCCGTTATCCAGTCCAACACCCACGCCATGAACTTTCCTTTTTCATTGCTTTAATGCGCATGCTACATATATTTTAAAAAGAGTTGGTGAAATGCAGCATCCTTGTCTTAGTCTTTTGGTAAGTGGAAATTCTTTGGTTATATATTTTCCCATTTTTATTCGTGATCTTGTGTTTTTATAGAAATCTTGCACCGCATACATTAGAGTGTAATTAATACTTGATTTTTCTTGAGTTTCCCACAGATTACGAATTGGTACAGTGTCGTAAGCGTTTTGAAGGTCTACAAATGTGATATGAGTTTCTATGTTTTTTGCAGCTCTTTTCTCTATTATTTGTTTTAGACAGAAAACATTGTCGGTGCACGATCTGCCTGCTCGAAGACCACTTTATTCTTTTTCTTTGTTCTGCCTGAAGTCATCCTCTATTAGGTTTCGTAAGGTCCTTCCATAAAGTTTACTCATGGCGTTATTGACTGAAATTCCTCTATAATTGTTGCAGTTCATCTTATCTCCTTTTATTATTGACGAGATGTACGCTTCCTTCCAAGATTCCATCCTGTCCCCCACCTTATTTCTTTTACACATCAACGACTTTTTGAAAACCACCACGAACCCCATTTACAGTTTCGCAGACGATAGCACACTTGTCTCAACTTTCACATCATATCGATCACTTTCGGTGAATGATACAAATAGTCTCAGGCAGGAACAGGTTGATTCCATCAATAGAGATCTTAAAGCAATCGTCGAGTGGGGAACCAACAATCTTGTTCAGTTTAACGCCCAAAAAACACAAAGTGCCACGTTTTCCAAGAAAGTAAATTCCTCAAATCATCCCATCACAATGTCCGGAAATACCCTTGAACCAAGTCCCTCCATCTCGATTTTGGGAGTCACGGTGTCCAATAATATGTCTTGGCATGACCATGTTGCTAACATCGCAAAGTCGGCAAGCCAGAGGCTAGGTTTTCTGTGGAAAGCCAGAAAGTTTTTTACTCCTGATCAACTGTTGACGACGTACAAGGCTCAAATCCGACCTCTACTGGAGTATTGCTCGCACATTTTGGGTTCAGCACCAAGGCATTCTCTTCGTTTTCTAGATTCCATTCAGAAAAGAGCAATTCGCTTGATAAATAGCTCAACTCTCAGAGATACCCTTCACCCTCTAGAACATAGAAGAAGAGTTGCAGACCAGTCATTGCTCTACAAATATTTCCATGGCAGACACTCCAGAGAAATAAGAACTCTTGTACCACCATTGGCCACATTTGGCCGAAGAACTCGGCACGCTGATCAGTCTCACCCATTTACTCTCAAAATTGACACTACAAGGACCAATCTTCATCAAGAATCCTTCTTTTACAGGGCTGATACGGAATGGAATAAGCTTCCAAAATCAACCTGCAACTTTTTAAAAAGCGTGTCCACGATCATTTCCTTTCTATAATTCCTTCCCCTTCTAATAGTCGCAGTGCGGGCCGTCCGCGGCCCACACAATAGGTTTACCCTTTTTGCGACTATTTTCATAAAAAAAAAAAATTTAGTACTGGATGACCTTTTAGGCAATTGTTGATAATAAATGTTAGATTGTTGTGAAGTTTATCTTTTTCGTTTTTTAACGTTTCCGCACATTCATTGGTATTGCCTTTCAAAAACAATTCATTCGACACTCGATTTTTTCCATTTTCACAAAAACACTCAAACGATTGTCGAACAACGACTGCACGTCCAAAATGGTTGAAACGTTTGTGGGGACCTGTCAAAAGATGCGCAAACATATTCCCTATCTTTTAATGACGGGTGCTGCCATCTTCACGTTAAGGACGGACACTTTTTAGACCCCCTCGTTACTTTTATCGGAACTTTAACCACGTCGTCTTAAATCCGAATTTAAAAGTTGTTTTAATTAAAATTAGTCATTACTCATGAGTGAAGACTTAACAATCGAAGTATTAGTATGTTCCCATAGCTATTATTATTTGAAAAAATATTCTCACGTCATTTAGTGTCATTCTAATAGAAACACAAATGTTTGCTATTGGAATCTCTATTTATTTATCAGTCTCCAAAAACATGCGAGAATCACTCAGCGCTACCGGTCATACGCTTTAAGATAAACAAAACATTTTAGCAATTGAAAATCACCTTTGTCCACTTGACCGTGAAATTGTCCGAAGAAAAATAGAAAAATAAAACAGTTCACACGATAATTACGCAACCAAAAGCGAATTTAACGACTCCAAATTCCCTAATGGTCGCATTGTGTATCTCTAATTGAAGATAATTTTAAATCATTGAAACAAATTAAATACCTCAGCAATCAAATATCGTTTAAATGGCGAGCGAACAATGAAGAAACAGGTTGCATTCTTCTTCTTTTTGTTTTTCTAAGACCGGATGTGTCGTGATTTTAACAGGTTGAAAAAGATAAGTGTCTCTTTAAGTAATAAACTATGAGCATTAATTTGCATACGCTTCTCATTATTATTAAAGATAAATTACTGCCAGAACTTGCCCATAGCATTCTTTTATACACAACAACCCTTAATAGAAACTTTTTAGTGAGTTACTTGATTTTATTACCGACGAGATTCATCTTTTATGATATAATCTCTTATTGAAGTTCTTTACGCCGATGATCAAGTCATATTAGCGTCATCTGAAGAGGAGTTGCAGGCGATTGTTAATGTTATGTATGATGCCCAAAAATAAAATCCAAACGGAAGGACTCATCGTAGACGTTCAACGAATAGAAAGAGTGAAGACATATATCTTTCTTGGAACAACTATTAATGAAGACTGGGACCGCACGCTGGAAATTAGGTGCAGGATAAAAAAAGCAAGAGCCGGATTCCAGAAAATGGCTAGACTCTTCAGATGTCATGATTTATTTATGCCCTTAAAAATAAGATTATAGAGGTGTTATGTTTTTCCTGTGTTGTCATATGGGATGGAATCCTGGACTCTCACGGATGTGGCTAAATCGACGAATTTTGAGGATACCATGGACCGCTCATGTAACTAATCAACACGTATTGACAAAGATGGGGAAGGATAAACAACTACTATTAAAGATAAAAACATCCAAAATTGAATACTTTGGACACATAATGAGGAATAGCCAAAGATATGGAATCTTACAGTAGATTTTACAGTGAAAGATAAACGGTAAGCGGGGTCTGGAAGACGAAGAATTTTGTGGCTAAAAAAATCTACACAACAACTGTGGGTCTGTTCAGAGCAGCTGCGAACAAGATACAGATTGCCATAATGGTCGCCAACATCCGAAACGGATAGGCACTGTAAGAAGAAGAAGATGATGCCTTGAAAATCAAAGGGATAAAAATAAATGTAAGCAAAACAAAAGTAATGATTTTTGAAAGAGAAGAAAGCATAACAAACTGTGAAGTTCTAATTAAGAGAGAAAGAGTGGAACAAGTAAATGAGTTTGTATACCTGGGTATACCTCTATAACACCACATTTCGAACATTTGCAGTTTGTTTAGGTGTTCTTGTTTAAGTGTCCAGCTTTCCATTTCATAATATAGTATTGAAAACACCTTAATGTTCTTACTCTTAGTTCAATTGTGAGGTCTCTGGAACATAGGATTTGTTTCAGTTTTACAAACGCATTTCTTTCTGTTTTTATTCCAGTTCTTATTTTTGTTGTTTAGTCATTATTTTCTTTAATCCAGGTGCCCAGGTATTTGTATTTTGAACTCTTGCCATTTGTCGATCCTGTAAATTTATGTTTAATTGTATGTTTGGCTTCTTTAGTCCTATCATATTTTTATGTTTATTTTTAATCCATACTGTACACAAAATCATAAGTGTTACATATGGTTAAACTCGTATTGAAGAGGAGATTTCAATAATGATTAAATATACAGGGTAATGTATTGAAAAAACGAGAGTGATCAATAATATCAGAGAAACGGCAAATCTGATAACATTACAAATGTTAAATCTGGAATATCCGTATCCCAAAATAGGCTTACCCCAAATTTTATACAATTCGAACTAGCAATTTACGAGATAATTGGCCGTTTCCAAACTTTTTCCACTTAGTATTTGTATTTTATTTAATATATATATATATATATATATATATATATATATATATATATATATATATATATATATATATATATATATATATATATATGGGAAAAATGTATAACTGATTTTTAAAAATCAGCTAATTCTGCTGTATGTCACCTATATAATAAGTTTATTTGGGTCGAATATGTATAAAAAAACAACTACTCCTCTGGCTATATGCCGCGACAGGTATTGAATTACATCTGATACATAATCGACCCAAATAAACCTTTAATATAGGTGACATACAGAAAAATTATCTTCTTTTTCTTCTTTAGGTGCCCTGTCCTCCTCGGACGTTGGCAATCATCAGCGCTATCTGAACCTTGTTTACAGCTCGGCGGAACAATGTGGTAGTGCTTACTCCATACCATTGTCTTAAGTTTTTTAGCCAGGATATATTTCTTCTACCCGGACCTCTTCGTCCTTCGATCTTCCCTTCTATAATAAGCTTTAAAAGTCGATACTTGTCATTTATTAAGATGTGACCAAAATACTCCAGTTTGCGCTTTTTTAGTGTAAACAGAACTTCCAGCTGCTTGTCGAGGCGTTGAAGTACCTCGGTGCTACGTACTCTTTCTACCCAGGAGATTCTTAATAGCCTTCTGTACGTCCACATTTCAAAGGCCTCCAATTTTTTGCACATCGCATATGTCAAAGTCCAAGCTTCCATTCCATAAAACAGTATGCTGAACACGTAACAGCGAACTACTCGGACGCGCAGAGGCAAGCTTAAATTAGCTGATTTTTAAAAATCAGTTATACATTTTTCTCATCTATTGACGCTGTCGAAAAATGTTTATAGTCTACTATAATAATATTATAGTTATCTATAAATTTTGCATGTATATATATATATATATATATATATATATATATATATATATATATATATATATATATATATATATATATATATATATATATATATATATATAAGCGAGTTTTTTACAGCATCGTTGGTCGTCTCTCGCATCCTCTTCTCCATGCCTCTCTATCCTGCCAATCTTCCTCTTCTAATCCTCTCCATTCCATGTCCTTTCTTGTTGTTTCAACCACTCTTCTGGTGGTCTTCCGCGCTTTCGCCTGAATTTTGGTTACCATTCTAATATCTTTTTGGGCCATCAATCATCTTTTATACGTCTTACGTGTCCATACCATTTAAGTCGTCGTCTCCCAACTTCCTCCGTTATAGGTGTTTCTGCTGCCATTCTCTGCCTTATTTCATTGTTTGTGACTCTTTGCAACCTTGATACCCTACAACTCCTTTGTAAAAAGTCCATTTTGGCCGCTTCTAACCTTTGCCTATCTTATTTTGTTACCTCCCATGTCTCTGAGTGGTATAATAGTATACTTTGTACAATAGTTTCATATATTCTTTCTATTTAATTATAAATAAATAAATAAATAAACGTGGGGACACAACATAAATGAAAAAAAAAATAGTCAGTGACAGCCAATTATCCTACAAGAAAAAAAATGAGTTTAAGATTGAAAGAAAATCATTGCCAATATTTCCACACAAAACTTTAACTTAGAGACGTTATATAAATGAATAAAAACTTTTCACGAAAAAACAAATGCATTACCAATTAAAATAAAATCATATTAAGGGATTTAAAATTTATTAAATTTAAGGTCAAAGTGGCATTCCTAAAAAGCAATCTACATAACCTCAAAGATACACACTTAAATTTTCCTCCGTCTCAGCATGTTTCTGTATCAAATTTCTATGCATGTTAATTTTTTATCGGAATATTCTTGTGCTTTCGAGAAGATTATCTCGGTAGATAACATCGCGTATCTTTTAAATTTTCCCGTTTATCGTGGGTACGGTCTAGAACACGTCCGCCTCGGGGGACTCTTAATAGATAAAGTTGGTTCAAAGTGATCGAGAAGAATTAGAAATGTTGCGCGTTTTAATTACACACATAATGTTGGTAAAAATAACTATCTTTAAAACGTGTAAACTTGTCTATTAAAAACTGTCGAAGATGATAAGATGATAAGATGATATATCATTATTATGAAGAATCGCCAAAAGGTATTAAAGTTGTCACTAAATAAAATTAAGATCAAATTATAGAAATAACACTAACAGAAATTTATTTTCATTATCTTTATTATTAACATATTGGTATGTTAAAAACATTTCTGTAATCGTATCGGAAGACGAGGACAACCTACAGAGACTCTCACACAAGTTCCAAAAAACAGCTAAAGAATTCAATATGCAAATATCCGTCAAGAAAACCAAATCGCTAACAATATCCAAAGAACCGAGAAAATGTAAACTCGCAATCTATGAGCAGAGTGTAGAACAAGTGATGTCCTTTAAATATTTAGGAGCTAATATAACTAGCACTAGAAATATTAAGGAGGAAGTAAAAGCTCAAACAACAAAGGCATCTCTAATCTCAGGATTCTTGAGAGACATAATCTGGAGAAATAAACACATGAGTACCAGAAGTAAGGTCAGAATATATAAGACATGTGTAAGACCGATTATGACATACGCGATAGAGACCAGAGCGGAGAACACGACTACAAAGCGACTTCTTAGATCAACGGAAATGCGAATTCTTAGATCGATAACTGGCTATACCTTACTTGACCATAAAAGAAGCGAAGAGATAAGGGAAATATGTGAAGTCCAGGACATAGTAAGATGGGCAAGAAACCGAAGAAGAGAATGGAGAGACCATGTTAGCAGAATGCCAAACGACCGGCTGGCAAAAATTGTGAGAGAGAAGCGGCCCAACACACCACGCCCAACTGGACGCCCACCAAAAAGATGGTATGATAGCTGGTCTTCATCGCCCCAAATTGTTTTTGGGCAACCTTTGAGGCAAACACAGGACGTAGTCCTAACGTAAGAAGAAGAAGAAGAAGAAAAACATTTCTATTTTTTTATAAATAATTTATACAGGGTGATTCTCACACAGAGATGCAGGGATATAAATGTAGACTTGTTCGCCTGCTTCATTGATTATCGAAAGGCTTTCGACTGTGTTTCGCTTCGGAGACTTGTCGAAATCTTTAAGTCCACGGGTGTCGATGCGGGAGATATACGCATTAGTACTCAGCTGTACTGGATCGGATGATTTAGGAATACGGAGAGGTGTCAGACAGGGATGTGTCCTATCAACACTTTCCTTTAATATACATTCTGAGGCAGTTTTCCGAGAAGCACTGGAAAATATGAAAGAGGGTATTAAGATCAATGATAGCCTCATAAATAATGTACGATTTACTGACGATGGGGTGGTACTCGCCGACAATCTACCAGGTTGCGAGCACAGCGAACAATACGGTCTTACATACGGTCATACTTCCTCTACTTTCATCGGGGCTCTCATGCATGCTCGTCGGTTGTTGGTACTCTTGACCTGGCCTTTCTTCAAAACAATGTTGATCTAATCGACATATGTTCACCGAGGTCGACCTCTACCGACTTCCGTCCATTCACACTCGCCTTATAAATTTTTTTCGTCAATCTTCCTTCATCAATTCTTTCTACGCGTCCGAACCATCCAAGCATTCCTTTATCTATCTTTCTAACCACATCTTCTTTTACACCACAGCGTTCTCTTATCTCACTATTTTTTACTTTAGTTACTCCGGCTATACTTCTCAGACTACTCATCTCCACAGCATTAATCCTATTTTCATGCTTCTTCTGCCAAACCAAACATTAACTAACATACATAAGTGTAGGAACCTACACACCTCTATGCACAGCCAGACGTCCCTTTATTGACACTGTCTGGCTGTTCATAAAGCTATGCAGTGCCCCATTTATTTGTCTTTCTGTCAACACCCTTCGCTCAATGTCACTGTCATACTTTTCCATCTCTCGTAAACATTGAACCCAAGTACACAAATTTATTTACTTGTTCCACTCTTACTCCCTTAAGCAGAACTTCAAAGTTTGTCATGTTTTCTTCTCTTTCAAATACCATTACTTTTGTTTTGCTTACATTTATTTTCATACCTTTGATTTTCAGGCATCATGCATAACATTAAACATCGCCTGCATCTCCTCTTCAGATGACGCTAATATGACTTAATCATCGGCGTAAAAAGGCATATTGATTATACGCTCAGAAACTAACAAACGGACTGTCGGATTTGCTGCGTGAAAGACGAACCTGCTGAACATATACTATGTTCATGCCCCGACCTGGGAAGAATAAGGTTCAACATATTTGGTTACAATAACCTAGAACCTACCGATTTCAAAAAAATCTCACCCTATACAATCATGAATTTGTAATTTTTTACTATTTAGTTTGATTAACTCTAAAAGCGTGTTTTTTAGTTTTATTAAACTATAATTTATTATTCTTATATTTCTATACAATAAATTTAACTTAACAAATCATTTACATATTCACAACAGTATACAATCTTTTTATACCACTTTATTACTTTAAAATTTGACTTTAAACTAAACTAAACTAAAAAGTTCGATCTGTGATTTTATTTATATATCTTTAAATTAACGTTCTCAACAAATCGATGCCTTTTTGGACATTTTCCGAAATTATTGGACCTTTAGAGAATCGCCCGCAGCTATTATGCATTTTCCCTTCATTGTGATTGACGCGCTGTCGCCTCAAGGCGGCAGTCGACATTGACGGTCTCTTGACAGTAGTATAAACGGGAAAAAACTATTAAATTTTAGCTTTCGGTTGTTTATCCCCCGACGCGAAGCGGCGAGCTAAAATCTAATACTTTTTTCACTTGCATAATAAATAACTATTTCATCCTACCTTCATCGTTCGTTTTTGGTTAGTTTAGGTTTAGGTTTAGGTTTAGGTTTTATGTGAGTGGGGCGTGGTCGCCCCTCCACCGCGACCCTTAGTAGGTCTATTGTGGCTCACCCCTAGAGGCTACAGTTCACCGTACAATCCAGCCCTTCTTACGAAGTTCATGGTTGTATAGGGTGAGATTTTTTTAAAATCGGTAGGTTCTAGGTTAGTGTAACCAAATATGTTGAACCTTATTCTTCCCAGGCCGGGGCATGAACATAGTATATGTTCAGCAGTTTCGTCTTCCACGCAGCAGAACCGACAGTCCGTTTGTTGGTTCAGATCTATCTTTCTGAGGTGGTATCTCAGACGACAGTGTCCCGTAAGCAGTCCTGTTAGAATACGCAGGTCATTTCTGCTCCATTCTAGGATCTGCTTAGTTGTGTTTCTCGAGGGTTGTAACGGTAAAAACGCCTTCGAGTGGGTTAGCCCTGGTAAGTCGGACCAGTACGTGAGTATTTTCCTCTCCGCCCAGTCCGAAATAATTGTTTTGGCGGCACTTGTGGTGACTCCAAAAACCGGTTCTGGTCCAGTGGACGCAGATTCGGCCCCCTGTTTTGCAAGGGTGTCGGCTTTTTCGTTTCCTTCCACCCCCTGGTGCCCAGGTACCCACAGTAGGGTCACCCTGTTGTTCGCACCAAGGTACTCTAAGGATTCGATGCAATTCCATACAAGTTTAGAATTTATCTTGTTGGAGCTCAGTGCTTTTAAAGCGGCCTGGCTGTCTGATATTATATTTATGTTTTTGTTTGCTAGAGGTCTGTTGGTCAACTCTCTTGCACACAATTCGATAGCGAATATTTCAGCCTGAAAGATTGTGGCATACCTGCCAAGACTGGTAGATATTTCAATCTTTGGTTTCCTGCTGAAAACACCGGCCCCAACTCCATCTGGGGTTTTTGAGCCGTCTGTGTACATTACGTATTCAGTCTCTGGGAAGAGGATTTGTCCCCTCATCCATTCGTCTCTCTCCGGAAAGAGGACTTTGAACGACTTTCCTACGTGTATTTTTGTAGCTAGCAAGTCAGGAACCATCCCGAGAATTTGGTGGTTTTTTGTTTCACTCAGTATCCCGGAGTGATCTCCGAGTTGCTCTCCATTTATTTGCTTTTCCAAAGACAGGAATCTATAGGAAGCTATCCTGGCCTCCCTCTCTTTTGGTTAGTTTGTCGAGGGGTTGAAAAAACTTTCGCGGTTCTTGTGTGGACAAACTGGCTCTTGGCGCCTGAAATTATTGTCTCTATTGTTAAGATTTGAATCATTAAATTATTTATAGTCCAGGAAAATTGAGACCAAAACATCGTTTCGTATGAATCGTAGCAAATCAACGAAAATCTTTAACAGCACTATACTATTACAGTATGAACAAAAAATAAAATAAAATTTTAATGTTTTGTATGATTTTCAGACGGGTTGATAATAACAAAGGTGTGGATGTTAGCAGCTCAACGCGAGAGGAAAATTACTATGTCACTCAAAAAATTAATCTTGATGCGAACGCCACAGCCTGTGTGATGACCACACAGCCGCCATATAATTATCCTAATAACTATTTTTAATCTTTTGTACACATAATCGTAGGATTCGTAGGTCATAAGTCAATAATTTTAGTAGGTACGCTGACCCTTTCAAAATTTTTAAAACGTTCATATTTTGGCCAAAAAAAATTTAAAATGAACAAAAGTTTAAAATTTATCTCAAATATAAAAAATAATAGAAAAATAAATAAAGCTTAAATCAATCAATAAAAGAAAGAATAATTTTAATCTCGTACAGCTAAAATTCTTATTATTAAACCTAAATATTCTTTTCTTCAATACACTCTGTTGCGAGAATGGACTGTAGTTTTTGATAAAAAAACTAGAAGGCTGTGTGCACATGTACCTAATTTAAAAAAAATATAGGTCTGTGTATTTTTTTTTTCTTGAAAATAGTCGCAAAAAGGGTAGACCTATTGTGTGGGCCGCGGACGGCCCGCACTGCGACTATTAAAAGGGGAAGGGATTATAAAAAGGAAATGATTGTGACACGCTTTTTAAAAAGTTGCAGGTCATAGTTCTCTGGAAAAACTGATTTTGGAAGCTTATTCCATTCCGTAGCAGCCCTGTAAAAGAAGAATTCTTGTTGAAGATTGTTCCTTGTAGTGTCAATCTTGAGAGTAAATGGGTGAGACTGATCAGCGTGCCGAGTTCTTCGGCCAAATGTGGCCAATGGTGGTACAAGAGTTTTTATTTCTCTGGAGCATCTGCCATGGAAATATCTGTAGAGCAATGACTGGTCTGCAACTCTTCTTCTATGTCGTAGAGGGTGAAGGGTATCTGCGAGAGTTGAGCTGTTTATCAAGCGAATGGCTCTTTTCTGAATGGAATCTAGAAGACGAAGAGAATGCCTTGGTGCTGAACCCCAAATGTGCGAGCAATACTCCAGTAGAGGTCGGATTTGAGCCTTGTACGTCGTCAACAGTTGATCAGGAGTAAAAAACTCTCTGGCTTTCCACAAAAAACCTAGCCTCTGGCTTGCCGACTTTGCGATGTTAGCAACATGGTCATGCCAAGACATATTATTGGACACCGTGACTCCCAAAATCGAGATGGAAGGACTTGGTTCAAGGGTATTTCCGGACATTGTGATGGGATGATTTGAGGAATTTACTTTCTTGGAAAACGTGGCACTTTGTGTTTTTTGGGCGTTGAACTGAACAAGATTGTTGGTTCTCCACTCGACGATTGCTTTAATTAGCTGGTCCGTTAAAAATCCGTTTTATACATTTTTACATTTCATTATATTCTTGTTTTAAAAATTATATAAATACGAACATAGTTCAAGAATTGTTGTCCCTAACATAGAAGCAAACACATGAGAAGAATTAAACTAATTTATTTTTTAACATAGTGACCTGCAACGTTTATACACTTGCTATATCGGTGTTGAGGTGTTTCAAACCTTTTTGAAAAAAATTCAGAACTGTGAGTCTTCAGCCTTTCATCTACCACCAACATCACTTCGTTATCACCAGCAAAGCGGATACCACGAACATGTTCTTTAAATTTTGGGAATAGATGTGGTCGCAGGGGGCCAAATCTGGAGAATGAGGGTGTTGTTTAAAAATTTTAATATGAAATAGAAGCTGCTCTCTTTTCTACCACGCAGAAATAAAATATCTGCATCGAAAAAGATGGAAAACGTTTCGAGCAGTATCTATAGGTTACTTTACTAGGTCAATTTTTTTAGTGAGTAAAACAAATCGAACTAAAAAGCGAAAAATAAATTTTAGTTTAAAAAAACTAAAAAACACGCTTTTAGATTTAATCAAAGGTAATAAATACGACGAGTCCTTCAAATTTTATCCATAAATTTTTATTTTCCACGAAAACTTTTTTATTTGGTGAAAGTATGAAAACAAACCTATTGATAAAATCACGAGTCCGTAGGACTTGGGGCTTTTGCCCCAAAATAAAAAAGTTTTGAGTGTTTGGAGAAGGAAAATTTATCTTATTAAATTTGAAGAACGAGTTGTAGTTGAAGAGATTATTTATTGAACAAATTAAAGGAAGAACAATTTAATTCATTAGTATTTCATTAACATGAGGAGAAAGGAAGGACATTTATTTATTAGAGAATGTACAATTATAAAAAAGGCAGTTTTTATAAATGGATCGGGGAGCAGAAACACTTGATGTCTCTTCCAAGTCATTGGTTAATATTACATTGCTTGATTTTGAGCATGTGGCACTCGATGTACTAGCAATGCATGATGCTGATGTGTTTTGTTCTAAATTTTTCCAAAATATTTTTATGATGCTTTGCATCAATGTGTAGTAAAGTTTCAGCGAAGATGCTGTGGCATGTCCTGTTATCTTAATAGCTTTTTGTTCCCGAAAACCTTTCTTTACCATATGAGACTTGAATGTTTTGGCAAGTTTTCGTTTTTTGGTGTCGAGACCACATTTTTCTGCTGATTTTTTCAACCATTTGCCTATTTCATTCTGGCCCACTGGTGAATTTTTATACCATGCAGCATTCGGCTTTTTCCAGAAAGGATTTGGGGTAAGAAAAAGTCTATCGGTGGTTATATTTTGACCACGTTGTGAAATCAGCCCGTTATATAGTCTTATGGGGCATTGATCAGGGCATTTTAATGTTAGGGGTCAACCATTTGGTGTCTGTGTACTTTTTATTACAACCCTGGCAAGTATTACTAAATATCGGATTATATTCCAATCGTCCAGTTTCTTCACCTGCATTATTAATTTCTTTTGTGAAATAATGAAGGAGGCAATTATTATTTTTTTTTTTATTTTTTATGAAAATAGTCGCAAAAAGGGTAGACCTATCGTGTGGGCCGCGGACGGCCCGCACTGCGACTATTAGAAGGGGAAGGGATTAAAGAAAGGAGATGATTGTGGACACGCTTTTTAAAAAGTTGCAGGTCATAGTTCTCTGGAAAAACTGATTTTGGAAGCTTATTCCATTCCGTAGCAGCCCTGTAAAAGAAGGATTCTTGATGAAGATTGGTCCTTGTAGTGTCAATCTTGAGAGTAAATGGGTGAGACTGATCAGCGTGCCGAGTTCTTCGGCCGAATGTGGCCAATGGTGGTACAAGAGTTTTTATTTCTCTGGAGCATCTGCCATGGAAATATCTGTAGAGCAATGACTGGTCTCCAACTCTTCTTCTATGTTCTAGAGGGTGAAGGGTATCTGTGAGAGTTGAGCTGTTTATCAAGCGAATGGCTCTTTTCTGAATGGAATCTAGAAGACGAAGAGAATGCCTTGGTGCTGAACCCCAAATGTGCGAGCAATACTCCAGTAGAGGTCGGATTTGAGCCTTGTACGTCGTCAACAGTTGATCAGGAGTAAAAAACTCTCTGGCTTTCCACAGAAAACCTAGCCTCTGGCTTGCCGACTTTGCGATGTTAGCAACATGGTCATGCCAAGACATATTATTGGACACCGTGACTCCCAAAATCGAGATGAAGGGACTTGGTTCAAGGGTATTTCCGGACATTGTGATGGGATGATTTGAGGAATTCACTTTCTTGGAAAACGTGGCACTTTGTGTTTTTTGGGCGTTAAACTGAACAAGATTGTTGGTTCCCCACTTGACGATTGCTTTAAGATCTCTATTGATGGAATCAACCTGTTCCTGTCGAGTCTATTTGTATCATCCACCGAAAGTGATCAATAGGATGTGAAAGTTAAGACAAGTGTGCTATCGTCTGCGAAACTGTAAATGGGGTTCGTTGTGGTTAATGTGTAAAAGGATGAAACCCTGGGGGACCCCGGCATTAGTTTTAAACGCATCAGAAGAAATACCGTCAACTGCCACATGAAAGGAGCGATCTTGCATGAAGCTTAAGAGCCATTGGCACAGTTTGGTTGGGAGACCGTAGGCAGATAATTTACTTAACAATGCCTGGTGCCAAACGCGGTCAAAGGCTTTAGATATATCCTAGGCTATTGCACGGGATTCACCAAACTTGTCAATAGTGTTTAACACCTTCACCTCCGCGCCAGGCTAATTCATTAGAAATTATGTGAAAAAACTTCATTTGTAGTCCCAATGGCGTTTTTTCATCACAAGAATTGATTATCCCCGTGTATTCTTCTTCCTCTAGTGTGGCAGCACTCTGCTTTCTTGTATCCACAAATCTTTGCAACTCCTCTCTCTTTTTGAATTTCTTGCATCTCTCCCTTTTTTAAATTCAATATCCTGAAACGGATTAAAGCTGATTTTGTATTCAGAATAATATTTCTCTCGTATCTGTTTGGCAGTTACATTCCAAATAGTTTTCAGCGAATATTCTTTGTAGTCTTCGCCAGTAGATTTCTTTATATTCGCTTCCCAGTCTTCAAGAATTTCTGCAATTTCTTGAATAGTCGTATCACTTTCAAGTTTGTAGTTGCTGAAATTGCAAAACTGTTCAAACTGATTCCATAAGGATTTTTTTGTTTTCGCAGTGTTTAGTGGAGTGAAATTCTGTATTAACTTTTTAATATTTTCTTGGCCAAATTGGTTCGCAATCACATTCAAATAAACTTTTGAATGGGTAAAAATATATTTTAGTAAACAACGTTTTATCAAGGACCAGACAGTTTTATCATTATAAAACCGAATGATTGGTTAGAATAACCCGTTATTATTACTTGAATTGCCAAAAACGTCACATTTTGACAAGTGAATATAATCGAGCTATAAAGTAAAAATTAATAATGACGAAGGAATAAAATTATTGACGAGAAAATTAATGTCACTATTCTAAAAGCGTGGGGTGCTTTGCATGACATTTTAAGACTAACTCAGCGTTTCGGAATGAAAGCATCTCACGCTTTTAGAACAGTGATATTAATTTTCTCGTCAGTAATTTTATTCTTATGTTAAGAATTAATTTTTACTTTTTAATTTGATTAATTTTAAAAGCGCGTTTTTTTAGTTGTTTTAAACTATAATTTATTTTGTTACAGAGGACACAGCAGACCTTATTTAAATTTACCGCCTTATATCTTTTTCCTCAGCAATATTTTATGCATACATACATACATAAAGTCACGCCTTTTTCCCATAGGGGTAGGCAGAGACCACTTCCTTACTTGCTACGGTTCTTACAAACATCTTTTACTTCCTCTACTCTCAGCAATACATACATACATACATAAAGTCACGCCTTTTTCCCATAGGGGTAGGCAGAGACCACTTCCTTACTTGCTACGGTTCTTACAAACATCTTTTACTTCCTCTACTCTCAGCAATATTTTATGAAGGCATTTCTATCGTCATTATGTGGTCCAAATCACCCGCCCTTAGCCTATGTCCTAATAGTTATGAATCACCCTGTAATTCCAAAATTAAAATTAAAAAAAGAAAATTATTTTATTTCACAAATAATGTAAAAAAAATATTAATTTCAATGTAAGAGATGTTCAAAATGTTCGCCGCGAACGTCTTGGCAACATGCTAATCTGGTATAGAAATGTCTTCTAACGTTACTCAACATCTCAGGCTTGACTGATCTAATCGCAAGCGTGATTCGTCTTTTTAAGTCATGTAAATTGAGTGGTTTAGTTTTGTATACAATACTTTTGAAAAAGAAGTCTAATGGCGTCAGATCAGGAGATCGTGCTGGCCATTCTATCGATCCGCGCCTCCCTATCCACCGATTTGAAAATTTTTGGTTCAGGTACTGCCGGACATTGATTTGGTAATGGGGCGGTGCTCCATCTTGCTGAAACCATAGTATATGGGCAGGAACTTGTGGGTTTGCTGGATCTGGATATAAGTTTGTCAAAGTTGGCACGACAGTATTTTGGAGCAGTTCTAAATATTTATCTCCATTCAAGTTGCCATCAATTAAAAAGGGACCTAAGATATGATTTCCAACAATTCCTGCCCAAACATTAACTTTTTCAGGATATTGCGTAGGTTCCTCTCTCATCCAGTGAGGATTCTCATTAGACCAATAGCGGCAATTTTGACGATTAACATGACCGTGAAGTGTAAATGTGCTCTCATCAGAAAACAAAACATCTTCTAATTAAATCACATTGTTATCTAACATTTCCATCATTTGTTCACAAAAATACGTTCTCCTGTCGAAATCTTCTTCCATGAGCTCCTGAGTTGGCATCATTTTATAGGGATGCATTTTACTTTCCTTTAATATTAGAAAAATTGATGTGTGGCTAATGTTGAACAGTGAGGCTGCTTTTCGACCAGAATTATGTGGATTTTCTTGAAACTCAAGCATAACATCCAATTTCGCATCATCGCTTAGTTCATTGGCAACTACTTTTTTTGTCTGTCTTGCATGACCAAGCTCGCGAAACTGTTTTTCTATTTTGCTAATTGTTTTTTGGGATATAGGCGGCAAATTTGGAAATTTTTCGTGAAATAAGCATGAAACTTCCATTTGTGTCCGTGTGTTATCTCCATAACCAATCATTTGTAGAACGGTCATTTTGTGCATTTCTGTTAAATGAACCATTTTTCTGATATTATTATCTACAGTTAACGAAATCCAAACAACAATAGCACTGACACTGATCACTGCTGTCATGCAGACAGACAACAAGTTGCTAAGGCTATGAGTTTTATACGAAAATAAACAAAACTGTTTTTGTATTTTTTTTATTTCATATCAGTAAAAAGGAACGCATTAATGGTTTTTCTTATTTTCTCAATATTAAGAGCTAAATGGGAAATAAGTATTGAGTGTAATGTATCGAATTTGTGAAATAAAATAATTTTCTTTTTTTAATGTTAATTTTTTCATTATTAATTGTGTCTCTGATAGTCTGGTGCTCGTAAATAGTTTTGCATACCGTATTTTGTTCGTTGTAAATAGTATTGCATAGCTAGTAGTGATAGGATTTAATTATTAATGGCTGTGACATTTTTGTTAATTGGAGTGGGAGTCTTTGTTATTAGATTTCGCTTTGATTTTTGGCCTCGATTGTCGTGTGTTGTCAGCTATATTATTGTTTGGTTTGCTTTTATGTGTGGATGGGCTGGCTAACAACACGGACTAGCTCGATTATGAGTTAGGGACATAGATTTGCAAAGGTTGGCTGACGCGTGTCCCGTGTCATTTTCTGATATCCGGCCTGGGAGTGAGCAGTGGAGATCAGTCGCTTGGTGTGAGTCGTGGTAGTCGGGTGAGAGTTTTTGGAACGATTTGATATTAACACGTGAGCAGAACTTCTACGGTTTTTTCTTTCATATCTGGCTGTATTTGGGCCATCTTAATTGGATTTTGAAGAAAAACCATTTAATTTTTAACTTGACCATTCTGTCGTGCCTTTGTGGTGGATATTTTGGATATTGGGGTCGAGTTAAAATGACCGCGTGCGAGATCTGATGGAGTGAAGCCATTGTTAAGTACCAGGTGCAGTTCCATAATCAATCCGGCCACAGGATTAGTGAATTCGTATACCCACAGGTTACAAGTGATTTATTTTAGAATATTTAAACGACGTGATTTGTTTTTGACACCGCGATTAAGTTTTGTTTTAATTTATTAATATGGTACACTGTTGAAAACTATTTATTGCATTGGATAATATGCCAAGGCTGAACTTTGATTAAAATAATATTCTCAATAGTTTTTTGTGTCCAAGTAAAAACGTTTATTCATACTTATTTGTAAATATCTTACAATATTGCTATTTTGAAGGACAGCCATCGTAAAAAGAATTATTTTTAAAATAAGCTCGATTGTTTTAACAGTGTAAATATTTAAAAATACTACTTGGTGTTTCTGTTTCTTGGATCATCGATGTAACAGTGGCGTCTCAATGAAGTTTTCAATTGGTTACATAGTATTGAGTTTAATTTTATCAACTTATTAGTTATTATGTGCTTGATCTAAGTGTTTTCAATAGTTTAAAAGTAACAAATTATTTTCATTAAATTCGTACCTGCTCCAAGTTGAATCTGAATTTATACATTACTGAATATACTTTATGTAGTTATTGTGAGGGTTTCAAATTATTATTTTTGTTGCAAGTCCATTTATTTTGTATATTTTTTTTTGTTAATCTTTTGCTATCAGGAATTCTATATAAAACCAATTATTTTTGAAATTTTAAATATTGTGAACATTTTTTTGTTGTTGTTTTTAATTCTCTTTTGTACATCATTAGGTTTTTATTATTGTCTGAAAGATTGTTATAATTAATTTAAATATTATTTTAAGAAAAGTGTATTAAATTCGTTTAATCCACTTTACAAAAATACAGAATTTGTTGTAAAAAGTCAGAACATCATTTTTACTTAATTAATATATTGCAGGAATTGTAAATATAGTTTTATTTATCTAGTTCACCATAATTGTTTGTTGTTTATCGTGTGGCTCTGCTAGTGCTTACTAGTGCCTCTAAGTCGGTGGCGCGGCTCACTTTTATATTTTTTCTTCTACCTTTTACGGCTGAGCTCGGGCATAATTTGCCAGTAGAGAGACCACTGGCAGAGTACTTTTTAGAGAACTAAAAAACGTGGCAATCTGAAAACACTTTATATTTCCGAAACAGTTGAAGATAGGTATGGGACATTGTACATGAATTATGTCTAGAATTTTCTGAGGAATCCAAAAAATAGATAATATACAGGGGGTTGTATTTAAAATAAGAAAGTTGGTATCTGCCACTGTCACATGACACACCCTATATAATTATTTTTTTTTTTAAAATTGCGCATCTAAAAATACAAATCGACGTGTCTAAGCGTTTTTCCCAACACGCTCTCATTTATTCGTTATCGAATTTATTCCATTTGGCTGTTCCACACTGTACAATATGTATTTGTCTGTATACGAAATATAAGCCATACTTTAATGCGGCGAATTCAAGAAACTATTGCATTTCCCACGTATCGCGAGTGCTTTACTCCTTTGCCGTCGGGTCGACACATATTACAAAACATTTAATTGTGTTTAATCCGTCGAGTATCATCAGTAATTAATAATTAACTCGGAGGCTGTGGTCGTCTCCATCAGAAAGGATCGTCTCCCCCTCGACCCGACTCGATGAATTTATGGGCCGATCTCATTACCGCGGGCCGTACACCTCCGAAACGAATAAATAACCTGCATCTCCATCGCTCGAAGAAAGAGGATGTGAGAATTTTTTTCAAGCGTCAAGGGTTACGTCAGGAATTATTTTTGTGATTAATATTGTGGAGTTCACGATCTAATGGACGCGATTAAAACCGTCTTGTTGGAGTTTTTTTTTCGATTCGTTGATGTATTTACGGCGCGAATCTTGAAAAAATTGCGACAAAACGTCGCTCTAATGGAATTACTTTCTTTCGAGAAAATATAATTAACAGGTATGGCTAATTGGTAACGTGGAGCACGTAATCTGAATCAGAAATTCAGTAGCTACGAGAGCTACCGTCGAGAATAATTACTATAGTCCGGCGAAATTATACAGAAATAAAATAAGAACATACATATAATTAATTTTGTAAAGTTAACGTTAAACTCAACAATATTAAAAAAATTACAACGAAACAACAAATATACAGGGCTGTTCACGTCAATATAACAACAAATATGTGCAAATCTATAGACCATAAACAATGACATCGAAAGTAAAGTGAGACAGGCCAAGGAAAAATGGCTACTTGATGAATGTCGAAAGGATGAAGCCTATCAAGACAAATACGATTTTTTCAATATGCACAAAAAAGTAAAAGAAATGACTGGGAGAGCAAAGACTTGATTGCAGAACCGATAGATAAACTGGCAAGGTGGAGCATATGTATACAAGAACTTTTCAACGATAATCGGAGTAAAACAAATCAAAGTAAAAAATAATTTTTAACATAAGAATAAAATTACTGACGAGAAAATTAATGTCACTGTCTGTTGGGATTATGGATATAGGTGACGGTGTATTATTTTAGAATGAATGAAGATTTTATTCATTGGAAGATTTTATTTATTGAAATTAGAGTTTTCGGAAGTGTGTCTTAACACCATCCAGGATCGGAGAGAACTAACTGCTTGCAACTTTATTACTACAGTTGTCCTTTTTCATCCTGTAACATTTAGTGTTTATCAATTAATACAATGCTCGAATTGTACCTGGTTTTTATGACTCTTAGTTCGAATATTTTTATAATTGAAATTAAGTTTTGAAAAATGGAAACTGCAGCAAACGTGTGAAATACAGATTTAGAAAAGTAAGTTGATAAAATTGTATAACTTGATACTTGATTAAGTATTTACTGTTTACATTCGTTTATTGTACATGTGATTTGAGTGTTTACTATTTAAATTATAGGAAGACAATAGTAAAATCATGTTGCCACGTCTTTTTCGTTCTCTAAAGAGTACTCTGCCAGTGGTCTCTCTACTGGCAAATTATGCCCGAGCTCAGCCGTAGAGGGTAGAAGAAAAAAAATATAAAAGTGAGCCGCGCCGCCGACTTAGACGGTACAAGTCGGAAACCCCTAGGTCTTGTAGGCACCAGCAGAGCCACACGATAAACAACAAACAATTATGGTGAACTAGATAAATAAAATTATAGCAAAAATATATTGAAAACTTTACTCACACAATAAATTAAAATACACAGCTCAATAACAAAATTATAACACATATAATCAAAATTAACAGCCAACAATAAATCGAAACTTCAAAATTTACAACTTTATGAAACAACAATAAATCAAAAATCCAAAGTTTACGATTCCATTAAAATAATTAAAACAAAGGTAAGAATGACAAACCTTATCAGGTTACAAAAAAAAAACATATTCAAATCAACTTTTTACCAATACTTCATCAACTTTCACGAACGGCTGATAATTTAATCACATTTTTTTCTTTTTCATTTACATAAAGATTTACACTGTTAAAACAATCGATCTTATTTTAAAAATAATTCTTTTTACGGTGGCTGTCCTTCAAAATAGCAATATTGTAGGATATTTTCAAATAAGTATGAATAAACGTTTTTACTCGGACACAAAGAACTATTGAGAATATTATTTTAATCAAAGTTCAGCCTTGGCATATTATCCAATGCAATAAATAGTTTTCAACAGTGTACCATATTAATAAATTAAAACAAAACTTGATCGTGGTGTCAAAAATAAGTCACGTCGTTTAAATATACTAAAATAAATCACTTGTAACCTTTGGATACACGAATTCACGAATCCTGTGGCCTACTCCTGGCCGGTTTGAATTATGAAACAGCACCTGCTACTTAACAATGGCTTCACTCCATCAAATCCCGCACGCGGTTATTTTAACTCGACCCCAATAACCAAAATATCCACCACAAAGGCACGACAGAATGGTCAAGTTAAAAATTAAATGGTTCTTCTTCAAAATCCAATTAAGATGGCCCAAATACAGCCAGATATGAAAGAAAGAACCGTAGAAGTTCTGCTCACGTGTTAATATTAAATCGTTCCAAAAACTCTCACCCGACCTCCACCACTGACACCAAACGAATCTTTCACTCCTCACTCCCAGGCCGGATATCAGAAAAATGACACGGGACCCACGTCAGCCAACCTTTGCAAATCTATGTCCCTAACTCATAATCGCGCTAGTCCGTGTTGTTAGCCAGCCCATCCACACAGAGAAGCAAACCAAACAATAATATAGCTGACAACACACGACAATCGAGGCCAAAAATCAAGGTGAAATCTAATAACAAAGACTCCCACTCCAATTAACAAAAATGTCACAGCCATTAATAATTAAATCCTATCACTACTAGCTATGCAACACTATTTACAACGAACAAAATACGGTATGCAAAACTATTTACGAGCACCAGACTATCAAAGACACAATTAATAATGAAACGGTAGATGGGAAAAAATAGGCACGTGACAATGTGTTCAGAGTCCAAAAGTGTATGGAAAGCGCAAACGTCAGAGTGCATAACACATTTTTCATAACACACAATAATTCTTTTTAATGAAAATTGTATTTTATTTAATTGATAGTGTGACAGAAATCAACCTCAAAATTTAAAAAAGCTAAATACTGAAATATTTTATTCAAATAATTATTTATTATTACTTACTTAAATTTTTTAATAATGATCTGCACTTTATTAAGACTTATTATTAACAGTAAATATTTATTTATATGGTTTACGCATATAACAGCAAACTTTATACGCAACACTGTAACTTAAGTGCACAGCTGATGGATGACAGTACCGACCTCTCGGAAAATTGGTTGACGGCTAACGGCCAACTCTACCACCGTGCGCTCATTCGTCAAATCAAATAGCGCTTGCTTCCGCGACTTCCTGTTACATTTCACGAAATCACTCCCACAAATTGCAAGAAAGCGAGAGGAAAGATGTTACACACTTTCGTCCCATTTCACGAAATCACTCCCACAAATTGCAATATTGAATAAGACATTCTGATGTAATTCGTTCCTTTAGATTTGCCTTAAAAAAATAATATAAAATAAAAATTGAAATTTACAGATTTCATTTCTTTCATTTTTATTTCAAACTTACGGGCTTCCCCCGACCACACATTTTTTTAAATTTTTTGAGCTATTATTTATTGATTGGAACTATTTTTATTTTGTGGAGCCACTTTTATTCTTTAAAGCTTATTTTTCTTTGTTTACCTGTTTATGTTCTTGGTCGAGAGAAAAAGATTTTTTCAAGCATCAAAAAATTATAAAAATGATAATGAATAAAGTCAAACATAGCAATAATAATTATACAACGACTCTGTAATATCCCTTAAGAATAAAAAACCAAGACCCATAAATATATAAAACCTTTTCGATTTTTCATGTTTTGGAGCAATTTTTTATTTTTTGGAGCTATATTTGTTCATCGGAGGTTAGTTTTATTTTCTTGGAGCTACTATATATTATTTGGAGATAATTTTTATTTTTTTTTGGAGCTATTATTTTTTCCTTGGAGGTAATTTCTATGTTTTAAAGCTATTATTTATTCTTTGGAGCTATTTTTATTTTATAAAGTCATTTTTATTCTTTAAAGCTTATTTTTCTTTAAGTGTTTATGTTCATGGTCGAGAGAAAAAAAAATCCTGTTTCATGTGGATTTTTTTATAGCTGAGTGTGAATGGACAAGGCCAGCTGTCAAGACTACCAACAACCGACGAGCATGTATGAGAGCACTGATGAAAGTAGAGGAAGCGAAAGATGTGTGTAAGAACCGTAGCGGAAGTGAAAGGAAGTGGTCTCTGCCTACCCCTACGGGAAAAAGGCGTATATGTATGTATGTATGTATATTTTTTAAGAATAAAAAAATTATAAAAATGATAACGAATAAAGTCAAACGTAGCAATAATAACTGTACAACGACTCTGTAATATTCTTTAAGAATAAAAAACCAAGACTACCAAGACCCATAAATATATAAAACTTTTTCGATTTCTTTTTCAAGATGTAATCTATCGGTTAAAACATATATATTTTTGACACGTTGCTGAGCTTCATAAAATTTTTATCATAAATTTTGTCAAAGCAGTCACTTTTTTAATGATATTTAGTTGCTCCAACAGACTTAGCTCGATACGAATCTCCGCTACTTGGAATGCCTGCCGTCTTTAAAAAATGTGATGGCATTTTATTTAAATGTAGCTTATTATTATCTTATAAATAACATAATAATAGCAAAATTTAGGAATTTTTAAAAGCACGATACCGTAAATGTTAACTCCTGAATAAAATTAACGAAAAAAAAAACCATCACAAAAACATCGTCAGTACATACAAATAAAAGAATATTTTTATGCATAGAAAATCAACCCACCATCTAGAACTTGAAGATGATCAGAAGATTTTGACCTGCCGGGAATATGTGTACTTGGGTGTTACCATTGATGATAGCGGTACTGATGTAATGGAAACCGAAAAACGGCTCATTCAAGCAAAAAGTATTATCGGATGCCTCAATGGGATACTATGGAGTAAAGAAATAACAAACAAAAGAAAAATTACCATCTATAAAACCATGATAAAAAGTACTCTTTATATGGAGCAGAAACCTGGAGAATTACCGAAAAGAACAAAAAATAAGTTGAAGCTGTTGAGATGGATGTTTTCTGCACATCTCACAAAGAGACAGAATAAAAAATGACACTATAAAACAACAAATAGGAATTCAAGGCACCATTACTAGTGATATTGAGTAAAAACAGCTCACCTGGTACGACCACGTTCAACGAATCCCCGTTGCAAGATTTCCCAAACAAGTCTTACATTGACAACCAAATGAAAGAAGGAAAAGGGAAAGAACTCGATTGGAATGGCAAACTCTCTCTCTCTCTCTCTCTCTCAAGTCGTTAGCTTCATGTTTGAAGCGTCGTGATCCTATCTTAGTCTCATGTTGTGTTTTTAGCTATTTCCCTCCATTCCTTTCTGACGTGCTTCTAATGCTGTCTTGGAAAGATTTTCCTGTAAACTGCTTCACCTGGTCCAGCCATCGTTTTGGGGAACGTCCTCTAGGTCGTGTTCCTCTACCTTCCCTTGGACTATAAGTTTTTCAAGATTGTCATCTTTCCTCCTGCTGACATGTCCAAAATACTTGAGAATCAGTTGTTTGATTTTAGTTGACTACAGTATACTACGTCTGATAATGAAGGGCAAGATTGCAGGAAAGAGATCGGTGGAAAGAAGACGTATATCCTGGCTGAAAAATCTAAGAGAAAATAGAGACAAATCGCTACGGTGTTCCAGTGAAGTGAGCGAGTTTGTAAGCGAGGCATCACCGACTAGACGAATTGCCCTTTTTTGGAAGGAATCCAAT